>JAYESD010000001.1:134268225-134825725 GCA_036927565.1 Tuctoria greenei | reverse complement strand
ATTGAGTAATGAAGACAAAACCAGATGAATCACGTCAATTGGAGTAGCAAAGCACAGAGTTACGAACAAAACACTGAAGAAAGGTCGGGCAGCATAGAAACCTAACGAGAAAGACTTGGCGAAAATAAGTCGGACGAACAAGGCACAAAAGCTCCTCTGAACTATGAATTTTATTCATCCAAGCACAAGAGGAACATCCCTAAAGTCTTCTACCACGAGCTCTGGTCTCCCTTGCTTATATAACCAGCCCTTAGGCCAACCCAATCCTAGCTAGGACTCTAATCTTACTCAGTTTTAACCGAAACTTTCCATATCTGCTCAATCTTCCATACGTAGATAGAAGCAATCTTAAGAATTCCAAATACCTTAGAAACATACATAACTTTCCTAAAGCAACTCAAATTTGTGCTCACCATGAAATATAACCAAAGGAAACTCTAAACCGTCCATAAACGGACCATAACCACCTCAACGGTAGCCTGAGGCATAAACCAGTCGTTTGGACCTTTCCGGCCACATCTTCACGTCCATATCTCTTCACCACGTCTTGGAAGAATGTAGCCACATCCATGCACCCCTTGCATACATGCAAACACTTTACAAAAACATTCAGGATACCTTCATATGCATTGTTCTTGACCCAAACATGATGCATGACCTCCCGATCAACTCAACCATAATTATTCCCAAACTTGGTTATTGAACCTCATCATCTCCCGAAGTCTAGTTCAATGGATCACGTCACCAGACATGTATTGACCTCAAGCAACACCTGCACATGAACAAACAACCAAATCTTTCGAGCGTAAGTCCTCGACTTGACTTATATTAG
The DNA here is from genome assembly GCA_036927565.1 of Tuctoria greenei. Lineage (NCBI taxonomy): Eukaryota > Viridiplantae > Streptophyta > Magnoliopsida > Poales > Poaceae > Tuctoria > Tuctoria greenei. The sequence continues at coordinate 134,824,893 of JAYESD010000001.1, read as the reverse complement.
TCCAATAACCACAACACCTTATGTGAGAACCTCACATAAGCATGTTGCAAACATAGCAAGAAAATAATCCACCATGATCAGCCAAAATGCATCAAAAACATAGTACAAAAGTACTAAGAAAATCTTCCCATAAGCCAAAAAGTATGTTTGAAACATTGCACGTAAAAAACAGATCTGCTGCACAATTATGTCAGCAAAAAATTATCCAACAGAGAAAAAGTGGTGCTGCAATGTAAAGGCGAAATATCGGGCATTTCGATCCGAAACTCACGTGCAAATCATGTGTCGGAAATTTTGGACGGTCCTAACAAAGTAAATAGTAGATGTTACTCCCGAAAACACATTTGTAAAGATGAACCGTGTCGACTCACGTGCAGCTTATGTGAGTTAAAGTTCGGACAATCCAAAGCGAGAAACACGTACGAGTCACATGAGGAAAAGTTCGGACAATCCAAAACCATCGAGGGTAATGTTACTCCCAAAGACACATTGAAAAGGTTAGACAATCCAAAACTATCGAAGGTAACGTTACTCCCAAAATGTACCGAGACAAGTTCGGACAATGTGTATCAGGGTGTATTGTGGTGTATTGGTGTAAGCTCAAAACTTTGAATGTAAACCTTCACTTTAATTCTAATTGCCAATGTATTTAGCACCTAGATCTCACACATTGACAACACGCATGTTGCTGAGAATTTTATTAAGGCGAGCAAAGAGATCATCGATCAACTCACCGGGTTGCATCTCAAAACATATGTATTCTTTCTTGAACATATCTTATCCTACCTCCTTTATCGTGTTGGATCCTTCATGGTAGTCGCATAGTGGTTTCCACACGTCATACGCAGATCGGAGGTGTGCAACACGATTGTCGGTACCCTGTGTACCGAGTACCCCTTGGTACCGTAAACAAAGTCATGGAGTTCCTATATCCATGTAGCGGACGTCCTAAGGGGATACGCATCCCGCAGTATAGGATCTGCCTCCCTCCATAGGGTGGCTCCAGTGTTTCCATGTGTCCAGAAGACCGGACCTGCCTCCCTCTTTTGGGTAGCTCTGGTGGTACCACGTGTCATGTAGAGCCGGACCTATCTCCCCCCTCAGGGAAGCTCTAGCACTGCCACATGTACACTAGCATCAGACCTATCCCGGGTAGAAGGAAGCTCCAGAGCTTCCACGTGTATCCACCCCGGACCTAAGTCCGCAACGGGAAGATAGCGGGATCTCCAACGACGCGGACATTCAAGGGATATCAATTCGCGGTTATAAGACTTAGTTAACGCATCATTAATGCTATATTAACGATGCACGATCAGAGGACTATGAAGACAAGTAACGCTATTGTTAAGGCAGGTTATCACTAAATTAACCACCCTTAACACTATAGATCATGTATAGGGTAGTTTATTATAGCCGGGGCCATCTATCAGGCTAGGCAGACACTATAACAGCCAATCCTTGGTATATAAAGGGTTGCGGTGCACGGTAGAAGGACAATTGATCTCAAGTCATCTCATACACACTCAAGCTCATACAATCAACACACATCCCATGGAGTAGGGTATTATGCTCAGGCAACCCGAACCACATAAAACTCTCGATGTTTACCTCTTGTTCCTGATCTTTACTCGCGTCCCAATCGAATAGGAACCTCCACAGACTAATTCTTAGTAGTACTGGAGGAAGTTTCCTAGTCCACACTTTGAAATTTGGCGCGTCAGGTAGGGGTGCTTTCAAGATTTCAAGATGGTGAACTCCGCTGCCGCTTCATGCAATGGACCGGTTGTGCAACCTGTTGGAGGAAATCCCTCCAATGTGCAGCAGCTGACCAACGTTGTTGTTCCGGCGGGTGTCGCACCACTCCCACCACTTGCTCCAGCAGCCAACACTGGACAACAGGATGGTGTATTCCCGTCGATCACTGCATCGACGAAAAACCCCGAGAACGTGTTGAATGCAGCGCGGACTCTACTCCAGCGCCCACCAGTGCTGGGAGCTCCTCCCACCATGCTAGAACAATGGCGCACTGATGTTGAGGATATGGTTGCAGCTGCAGCCGATGCGATCAACAACCAAGGTCTGCCCCATGCAGGGCAGGCATCTTCTCAGAACAGGATCTTTGTCTGTTAGACTTGGTCCTCAAGCGTCGCAGCTCATCGGATGTGCACCTGACCAGCAAGTGACACCACTGCCCCCCGGGTCTCGCCATACTTCCACCCGACTCCATCTACAGTTGGCGGAACTCTGTCGCCAGTTCACTGCCAACTTCGGGAGCTCCTACACCTGGCCTGGAACCGAGCTGAACCTGTTCGCCATACAATAGGAGTCTGGAGAGCCATTGCGATCCTTCATCCGTCGATTCTCTAAGGTAAGGAACACCATCCCTTCTATCTCCAACGCTTTTGTCATCATTACATTCCAACAGGTAGTTAGAGACAAGAAGATGCCGGAGAAGCAGGCAACCAAGAATGTCTGCAGCATCACAAAACTCTTTAGCATGGCTGAAAAATGCACCAGTGCTACGGAGGGCTATGAGATGCACTCCAAACAAACTGCGAAGGCAAAGAAATCTTCCTCAAAAGCTGAAGTTGCTGCCTCTGGCAGTGGAAAAAAGAAGAAGAAGTCAAGTGGAAAGAAGAACTCACTTATCGGCTGTTGACGACTGTTATATACCAATTTCAGCCGTCAATATAACTCAATTATGTGAAGGATTGATCATTTCTTGCACACATCACCTTTCTACTTGACCTATTTCCACTTGTACATGGAGAAATATGTGTATGCAGATATTTATACAGGAATTGAGGAAAAGTATGTGGAGAAATTGTATAAAATATCATCCTAGCCAATTAGGTGATGACACATGGCACCACATGGATCAAATGGCCCACAAACAGAAGTATTTGTGGCCATCCAATGGTGTAGCACCAATATTAGTCAACGAGACCCACCTGGCAGCCACTTGGAGGAAGTACGGGCCGCTTGGAGCCCAGACCAGGTCGGTCGAACCAGGGGGGCGGCCGACCTGGTCCTGGCGCCAAACGCGGTCAACTTCCACGTGTTGGCTCCTCCCGACTCCCTGGAGTCAATGACGACTGATTCGCGCGCTTTTGGTTGCGGGAACCGACCTAAAAACTAGTATAAATAGGACCCCTGAAATCAAGACAACATTCACATGAAGATCTTGGCCAAGGAGAAGAACTTAAGGAGCATTCGAAGTCCAAGATATCCCACATCACTTGTTGGGATTCCCACACTTCGACCAAACCCATTCAACCTACGGCAAGTGACATTGTGGATGAAGCATTTCTTGTTTGATTGTGGAGTCCACAAGTCATCATACCCAAGGAAGCCTTTGATCCATGATCAAGGTATGGGTTGATTCAATGGAATATCAATATGGTCAGAGTGGCACCCCTAAGGAGGACAAAGCCTCACCATGCTCATGAAGGAATACATTCAAGAGGGAGAACCCGTTGCTACAACAACATGTCTATATCAATACAACGGGGAGAGGCTAGGGCCACCAGGTGGCCCACATGTCCAAATGACAGCAAATAAGTTTGGCATGTCAAAACAGAAGAAATCGTCCACATCCTCAACTCCGGGATTGGACAACAAATCATTGCGCTGAACAGAACGGAGGTAAGTCCTACTCATCGGACTTCAAAAGTTCGGTGAGTCCTTGCCAATAGGTTTATTGGTAGTTATCTCATATTTGTTTTCTAAATTGCATCAACCCTTGCATTTGCATGTTTGAAATTCCACACTTGCATGTTGGAAAGTAAAATTTCCAACCATCATAAAACTAAAAATTTGAATTAGGGGAGAAATTTAATTGGATATGAACTACATGCATGACCACTTGAATTTGTCTTCCTAGTTCAAACCAAAAAGATTTGCTTTGACCCTAATTGCATTTACAAGTTATTTCAAGCTGGGCAAGACAATTTGAAAATTGGGTTCAATTTGCTTTTGGCTAACGTAACCTGTTTTTGAGTTGTTTTGTGTGTTCTTGATTAAAGTGCAGCTAGGTCAAAATTGTGAAGAGGTGGTATGGCAAGAAAGTGGAAGGTTTCATCAAGCTCAAGTAACCATTGGGAGGATTTGAGAACACTTCTCTCCTTCAAACTCACTTTGAGTTTGAGGAAGAGAAATGTTCAAGATGATGACCCAATGGAGGAGCCAGAACCAAATCCATTGCCAAATCCAATCTCAACTTGGAATTTGACATCAACCATCAAGCCTACGCCGAAAATCAAGGATGTGAGTTTCTCACACAAAGACCTTCTTCACCAACTGCTCTTCAAATGAGGTATGAGTTTAGAATTTTTCATTGTTTGGTTTGCCATAGAATTGAATGTATTTGCTTGCATTTGTGAGGAAGGTTGACACTTCCCTCATCATTTAATTCTCATGCATCCTCACAAGAGTAAGTGTAGGTATTAACTTTTGGATCTCCAAAAGGAAATCCCACCTTACTTGGAAAATCTAAAACAAGTACCTAGAATCCTTTAAGCATTGTTTTGTAGACTTAGTCATTTTTGTCTAGGTTTACAAAATAAAACTTTTGGGCATGACTTAATTGGTGGATTGGCATATAGAAACTTGGGCATAGTGACAGCCATAAATTTTAATTGAGCTTCATGCATAGATGGTGTCACTAGATTTCAAACTCCTAGGAATAAGTTATATCCTTGCTCTGAAATTGAATTGCATTTTTTGGAGGAGTCACTAAATTTTAAATTCCAAGTGAAGTTCAGAAGGATAAAATTGAGAATCTTGTTTGTCATGGTCTAAATGATAAAATTTGCTCTTGAAAGCTAAGATGGTTAGAAACTTCAAAAGATGTAGGGATCCATATAGTATATTTCTATCACATGCATTGCTATGAGTAGGAGCTTTAGAAAATATGCAACATGAATTATCCATAAAGCTCCACCCTTATCAATGAATAACACATTGATCATGGATACACTTGACATTGGAACCAATGCATCTTTGATTTTGTTCTTCCCCGTATTTACAAATGAAAGTTCGGTTACCTAACCCGAACTTTCATTTGTACAAGTATCGGGAGCTAACCATCCCTCTCTATTCAAGAGTGGAAGTTTGCAGGAGTAATAAAACTATGCAGGCATTCAAGAAGCTGATTGTGGGATCCCTATAGGATCCCATTTCAACATATCTTGGAAAAGGAGTAAATGAGGACGGTTGCTACCTATCGGAAATTATGCCAGAAGGTCAATCATAACTATACGAGACTAGAGATTTGAAATGGGAACCCTCCATGAGCAACCAATGGGCTGCCACGAATGGGTGAGAGCATTATGCTCTCAACTATTCTAAGAACTCATTCAAGCTCAAGGGATTTGCCACCATCATTGGGTGCAATTTGTTCCTATGTGGCTAGAAGGTATGTTGTACCTTACCCAAGGAACAACTGATCATACCCAATGCATGTTGGGCACATGTCACTCCCTTATGGCAAAAAGATATGATACACCTTAGCCAAAGAATGATGAAACATACTCAATGTATGTTGAGTGCACATCATTCCTTTGGATCTAAAGGTTATCATTATCCTAGCCAAGGAATTACAAATCACACCCAACACATGGAGACCCTGATGTGCGGACGATCAACATCGAAAACACTCTATTCAACCACACTCATGGTGTCCATGGGAGGCAACACAACAATCAACACTCAAACCTCCATTGTCAAAGCCACGCTGCAACAAGGATAGGCCAACTCATGGCCTACCTCTGTCATTAGGGTTTAACCCTTATCACGGACCTTGATCAAGAATAAGCTTGGGGGAGGACCCACACTTTAGGTAACTTGTATCACACCCACTGCATTTTTATTTCAAATCATCCATTGCATATTTACTTTCCATTCATCCACCATCCACCATGCATTTAAAAAAAACATAAAAATAGGAACTTAGATTTGCTTTGCTTATCAAATAAAGATGTGCAGTAAGAATGATTTAGAATTCACATAGATGAAATGATGAATAGTTGCTCTGTTTTATTTTTCCTAAGTCCCTAGTTTTCAACTTGCTACTCTCTGAATATTGCTTAAATTGGATAAAATTAACTTTGCCTTGATTTAGAAATTGTGGTTACCAAAAGCTTAATCTACTTCTAGGTTGTTGAGAGATTTGAATTAGTAATAGGGCTGCTATTCCTATTTTGAAAGTGGAATTTAGATTTCCGGAGAAATTCTTTCAAGATTCAAGTTTCCCTCATTTGATTGGAAATACCTACCAAAGCCATACGATATTCATACATAGACAACACCTTATGCATATGCTATTTGCTTTCACATTGAGCCTAGTCAAACTAGTATAGACCTATGTGAGAAATCATTCAATTCTTTTTGAATTCAGGACTTCACTTGCACATGCTATACTTCTACACTAGAAGAAAGCAAAATTCCATCATATCCACCATTCCACAATAAAAAGAGAAACTCCATGCTATTCATAGTTAGCACTCTCTTCAAGTTACTGCATAAAGAGGAGTAGAAGACATGGCTACACGAAAAAGAAAAAGAGAATGCACGCTTATATTATAAGCATGAGAAAAAAATAAAAATAAAAGAAAAAAATATGCTTATTCCATAAACATAAAAAAAGGTGTAGCCATGTTTCATCCTTGCAATAAAGAGAGTCCACATCAAAAGGAGTCATCTCAATGTTTCCACATCCACCTCCATTCCATCACACATGCACAAGTCTTGATTCAGAAGTTTGAACTGATTTCTCCTAAGGCTTGATCTTTTGACTTAGCAATATTATGTGTTGCAAATATGCCTACTTACTTTCCCTACCAAGCTCCACATACAAGCCATATTCAAAGAGTAGGAATAGTATAGGCATAATGCCTTGGTGAGGACATATTTCCACTATACACAAAGGAGTGATTGAGAGAATCAATTGAGGTACTTATAATCTAATTTGAATCTCTCCAGAATTTAAGTGGAACATGATATCTAGGCTATGATTGCTCCATTTGCTGTTCTATCTTTCAATTACCCAAGAATTGGAGAAGGCATAACTCCCATAATGACTTAAGAAGGGTGAAGTACCATAGCCACTTTTTGCAATACTAGTTAGAGTATTTTGTTGTGCACTTGGTACTTTCGAAAGGTAGAACATTGTAGCAACTCCTGATCATCAACCTAAAGTCTTGACTTTGCTCAGGATGAGCAAAGGATAAGCTTGGGGGAGTTTGTTGACGGCTATTATATACCAATTTCAGCCGTCAATATAACTCAATTATGTGAAGGATTGATCATTTCTTGCACACATCACCTTTCTACTTGACCTATTTCCACTTGTACTTGGAAAATATGTGTATGCATATATTTATACATAAATTGAGGAAAGGTATGGGGAGAAATCCTATAAAATATCATCCCAGCCAATCAGGCGACGACATGTGGCACCACATGGATCAAATGGACCACAAACAGATGTATCCGAGGCCACCCAACGGTGTAGCACCAATATCAATCAATGGGACCCACCTGACAGACACCTGGAGGAAGTACGATCCATTTGGAGCCCTGACCAGGTCGGCCGACCTGGTCCTGGCGCCAAACGCGGTCAACTTCCACGTGTTGGCTCCTCCCGGCTCCCGGGAGTCAATGACGACTGATTTGCGCGCTTTTGGTGGTGGGAACCAACCTCAACACTAGTATAATTAGGACCCCATACCCCTCATTTTAACACACACCACTTGGGCATCATTCTATTGTATACACTATCTTCCATATTCCTTAGAAGAGTTAGGATGTAGAGAGGAGAGCATCTAGTCCCAAGTCCGAATTGGGAAAGTAGTAGAAGGAGTCTCTCTTCCCAATTACACATTGGGAAAGGTATATATCATATGTTCCTCCTTGTATTTGTGACTTTGTGCTCAATAAAGATATTATCTTTAGTCTTCTTTTATACGTATACTTGGACAAAGCGTTTCTTGTTTGATTGTGGAGCCCATATAAGTGGAAGGTATAGTCTTTATGATTGTACTCTCATGATCACATCTTATGGTCATAAACACTATAGACCCCCACTATAGTCTATGTAGTTATGATATGATTATTTAATATGAATATGTATGCTATGCAAACAACATTGGTTCAATGATGATTTAGTTCATTGCCTTAGGATGGCTTTTGCTGTTGCTCTTAAGGTATTTGCTTAGTATGCTAGCATGGTGCTAGTGTATTTAAGTAGCGTTGGATGTCTCGTAGACCCACGGACTAAAGGGGTAGGTAGTAGGTGGTGACAGCCTTATCTGTCCTTTGTAATCCTCAGCGTTCGGCTATGCCACAGGCTCTTGGCGAGAGTCGCCCTAGTATTGCTAGGGGTAAGCCCGTGCCCAATGTGTTGAATAGCATTGCATAGGAATTCATCATTGACATGACCATTAGTATCTACCTTAGTCTATGCATATATATTAGGAGCATTGTTGGAGTAACTCTATAACTCTTAATCCAATCTCCCTCTAGGACCCATTTACCCTTTAGAATAGATTGCGTAGGTGTGTGTCACACTACCCCTATTATCAACTTACCCCTTGTCCAGATAATTGATTAGTATCCCATAGCTTGACCATAAGAGTAGTATATACTTTACTCCATTGCCTTCCTTTGGTATAAATACGATACCCTTGGGAATACTCATGGGTGAAATGCTACAACGGTATATTCCATGCTCTTGCGGATCCCATCTCTTTACCGAAGATTATCTGTGGTGTTAAGAAATACCAAAAAAGCATTTCTGGCGCTGTTGCCGGGGATAATTTGTTCATATATCTTAGGAGCCATCAACACCGGCACTCCTGGTGCTGCAGATGCGCAGCTCCTGGTGGCCCGAAGTAGCGCCCTAACAAGCGACCTCGACCATCGTCTGAAGACATCGATGGTGAAAAGATGTGGTGTCCGATTCACAAATCGACAACCCACAATCTTGAAGACTGTCATGAGGTCAAAAGGCTTGCTGAACACACCAGCAAACGGCAAGATGAGACCCCATTCCGTTAGTGGGAAGGGAAGCAAAAAGTTGACGATGCTCTGTCTGATCAGGAGCTAGGCTTCTAAGACGCCAAGAAGGCGTTAAATACGGTCTACAACACCATCAATGACGACTCCAACATCTCCGTCAATGAGCATTGGAAGACTCTTCATATGATGTATGGAGGGTCCTGGGATATCACCTATCGACGTATCCTGAAGACTATGCATCGAGAGATGGCTGCTGCTGCTCCTATTGCCAAGGCGGAGACACATCGGAAGTGGATGGATACTTCCATCACCTTCGATGCTTTAGATTGTCCGAAGAACATGGTGGGAGCTGGACAATTGTCTGTGATGGTCTCCCTAACTATCAACAATATCTAGCTTTACCATGTCATGGTGGATGGAGGTGTGCGCTCAACCTCCTTAGCTTTGCAGCTTTTGTGAAACTCCAGCTCAACAACTCAGACCACAGGCCCTCACGCCTATTCTCTGGAGTAGGTCCGAGAGCCATCATGCCTCTCAGATTTGTTACTCTTCCAGTGACCTTCGGGACTCGAGACAACTATAGGTTCGAGAAGCTTGTGTTTGATGTGGCACACATCAATCTCCCCTTCAATGTGATCTTAGGAAGGCCAGCCTTGTACCGGTTCATGGCAGTGGTCCACAATGGCTACCTCGTGTTGAAGATGATGACTCCTTCAGGCGTCCTCAGGATCCGAGAGGAACACACTGCTGAGGTTACTGCTCTTGGAAGAAGTTCATGCGCTTGCAACAACACAAGAAGAGGAATCCGACAAGGAGCAAGCTGCTCAACAACCACCGATCTCGCGCCATGGCAGCTCATCCTTTGCACCTCGTGTGCACCCAAGTGGCCACACTGACGTTCCCATCAAAGATGTCCATATCGACGTGTTTGCATGGCAACCATCGCAAATGCCTGGGATCCATAGGGAGATGATCGAGCACCGTCTGAATATATACCCCAACGCCAGGTCTATACAATAGAAGCCCTAGAAGCAATCTATTGAGCGGCAAAACTTTATCATACAAGAAGTCAAAAAGCTGCTCGACGCTGGATTCATCTGGGAGGTTCACCATCCACGTTGGCTGGCAAACCCAGTTGTTGTACCAAAGGCCGGCAGGAAGCTTTGTATGTGCATCGACTAAACTACAGTGAATAAGGCATGTCCAAAAGACCCTTTTCCACTACCAAGAATAGATCAAATAGTGGATTCTAGCATCGGGTGTGAACTACAGTGTTTCATAGACGCTTATTCTAGATATCATCAAATTTCAATGTCTAAGGAAGATGAAGAGCATACTGCCTTCACCACAGTAGATGGATTGTATTGTTATAAGACCATGCCTTTTGGTCTTAAAAATGCTGCCTCAACTTTTTTTCAAGCCATACACAAAACTTTTGGGGAGCTGATTAGGGACCTGGTGGAAGTATATGTCGGTGACATCATTGTCGTGAAGAACATAGACTCACTCCTCGATAATCTTAAAGCTTTCTTCAACAAACTACGCGTGGCGTGCATGAAGCTCAACCCGGACAAGTGTGTCTTCGGGGTTAGTTCTAGAAAGCTCCTTGGTTTCTTGGTGACTCAGCAAGGAATTGAGACAAATCCGGACAAGATGAAAGCCATCAAAGAGATGCGCCCTCCTGTCCGTATCAAGGATGTCCAGAAGCTAACTAGGTGTCTAGCTTCGCTCAGCCGGTTCATCTCAAGGCTGACAGAGCGATCACTTCCCTTCTTCAAGCTGTTGAGGAAGTTTGGACCATTCCATTGGTCTGAAGAAGCAGAGAGGGCATTCCAAGATCTCAAGGAGCTCCTCACCACACAATCAATCATGGTAGCTCCGGGTCCTGGTGAGCCTCTTTTACTTTACATTGCTGCAACTACGAAGGTTGTTAGCATGGTTCAAGTTGCAGGGAGAATAGGAACATCTTCAACTCAGGAGCCTATACCCCTCTGAGAGGGTCTGGAGCTACCTGAATGTGAGTCTGGGTCCCAGCTTCCAGGCATGGATCCTAAACGCAAGATGCCTGTGGATCAACCTCCCTCATCCTAAGGAGTACCTACTGAAGAAGGAGATCCAAACCTTTCCGGGAGGGTCCAGGTTGATGAAGACTAAGCTTCGGACCCCTCCAGGAGGGTTTGAACTATCCAGCGACTAGTGTACTTCATCAGTGAAGTACTCCACGATGCCAAGACTCGGTACATTGAGGTGCATAAGCTGCTATACGCAGTGCTTATTGCCTCAAGGAAGCTTCATCACTACTTCCAAGCCCACAAGATATCAGTGGTAACCTCCTATCCACCGCGAGCAATTTTACATAATCCCAATTCCACGGGAAATATTGCCAAGTGGGCAGCAGAGTTGGTAGAATTTGACCTCATGCCTGCCTTGACATGCAATCAAGAGTCAGGCACTGGTTGCCTTCATGGCGGAGTAAACAACTTCTTCATCAACTCCAAGGGGCCTTGAAGAGCAGAAGTCGAAACCTAAGGTCCCGGTCTTCACTGAGCCTCACTGGCCTCTCTAATTCGATGGCTTCGTGCAGAAGCAGGGGGCCAGAGCTGGAATCCTTCACCTTGCTCCAACCGGGGAGAAGGTCAAGTACATGGTGCGCCTCGACTTCAAGACAACTAACAACATGGCAGAATATAAAGCTCTCATCTTTGGACTCAATGTGGCGCTATCATATGGCGTCCGACAGCTCCTGGTGAAGGGTGACTCGCAATTCATCATCAAGCATGTCAAAGGTGAATGCAGTTGCAATAACCCTCTGCTTGCTGCTTACATCCTTGATGTCCATAAGTTGCAGAAGGATTTCCACGTCCTGAACCTCCGCCATGTCCAACATCTCAACAACGCTGAAGTTGATGACCTCTCGACGAAGGATTCAACTGGGGATCAAGCTCCTGACGCGGTTTTTGTCAGGAGATTACCGACACCTACCGCTCAGCCTACCAAACTAAGTGAAGGGGGCAAGACCAGCACCTCGAAGCTGGCCGTCCCGTGGCCCTGTTACCATGGCATCCACCAAGCTACAAGCTGCCAAGCGCCCAAGATCCAGAATCTCAAGTCAGTTCTGATGCATGGATCTCAGAGGTCCGGGACTACTTGAAATACAACATCGTTCAGAAAATGGTGTATCCGCTGAGCGAATTATCAGATTGGCCGAAAGATACAAGTTAATAGAAGGGGATCTCTACCAATGTGGCACTAATAGCATTCTAGTGCAGTGCATTTCCCAGGAAGAAGGTTGCGAACTCCTCACAGAGATCCATGGAGGCGAGTGCAGGAACCATGCGTCACCCGCATGCTGGTCGGTAAGGCCTTTCGCCATGGTTTTTGTTGATGCATCATCTCGTTAATTTTGAAATTTTGCCGGATTAGTGCTACCTAAGGTTGCCTGAATTTTTACCAGATTTCAGTCTTCAGACACCTGCAATATTAACAGTCCCTAGATACAAGCAAACAGGAGATATTTTTGAGATACTGCATCGGACACATTGTTTATGAATATAAAAGACATTTTTCATTAACATAAAAACAACACATATACTACAAACAAGAAATACGAAAACACATAGAGAACATGAAAAAGAAAAACTACTTTTGGGTTATATAAGCAAGGGAGGCCAGAGTCGTGTGAGATGACTTTTGGGTTGTTCTCTTAGGTTCTATTGAATAAAGATCGTAGTTTAAAGTAACTTTTGTGTCTTGTTCATCCTAGTTGTTGTCTACAAGTTTTTTCTCGTCGAGTTTCTGCACAACACTACCTTTCTTAGGTGGTTTTATCATAACTCAAGTTGTAAAGAACCGATTGACGTGATTCTTTTTGGGTTGACTTTAGAACTTTATTTTCTATCATATGTAAAAATGTCACGGTCATTGGACTAGTGGTTTATGATCTACATGAGTTTCTTTGCAGTGTTCCAGAACTATTTTTATCGGGTAGACCAGATGGATCTTTGGTCGATCTTTCGATCGTAACTTGGGTTTTTCTCGACGGATTTCCGTGATTATTGTTGTCATGTCTTCGTGACTTGATTATCTACAATATCTACTACTTTTTTCATGACTGAACATGTTTATATTAGTCACACACATGACTTATTTAAAAAATCGTTTTTCTGCCGAGGGTTTTTTGTTGCTTTCGCTGAAAAAGTTTAAATCTACCATTCACGCCCCCTCTGGTAGCTTTTCACGTGCTCTTCAATCCTACAGTTGCGTTGTCCATGTTAGTGCTAATCCTGACTTGTGATGCTAATGAACACCTTGAGTTCATGCACACAAGTGTGGTCTGGTGCTGATTATTAGTTGCCGCATCAGAAGAGCTTGTTTGGCTCATGGACAAGGAAAATACTTTGTACGTGGCACAAAGTAAGTTGGTCAGCCTTACCGTTCATACACAAAGATGCTGCCAGGTAGCTGCTCTCGCATGTGTATGCTAATTACGTGTGTGTTTGGCTGGGTCATGTGGTCAGTCCATGATGCACCCTAAACCCGATGTTGACGCCGTGTATGTGCGTACACTAGTGACATGCATGTGAATGTGCATACACTAGTGACATGCATGTGAAAAAGTGCTCAGTCAATTGCGTTTGGTTTGACCTTGAAGTTGGATTGGATAGGATCATCCATTTCTTTACATATTTGATAATCCAAATTAATGTTTCGTTGGATAGTTTTTTTTGTTTCCTCTGTTTATAGTTCGCTCACTTGTTCATCATTAGTTCTAATAGTCTGTCTGCTTTTTCCATGCATGGTTCGCTCCACACTTTAAAACGACGTTCATCGATTGTTCGATTGGTGCATTGTGCTCGTGTGCGCTGCAAGATTCGGGGCATTGGTGTCCGTGGCAATCATCAAGGCAGGGTGGCAGAGTCGCGGGAATCGTGCAGTGCGCCTTTGGCTGTATGGCTGTAAGATTCGGAGCATGAACGTATGTGGCAACCATCTGGGCAGTGTAGCAGAGAGACGGTTTTGCGGCCCTGCCTCAGACAGCTTGATTACCGCACCAAGGGGTTAGACCATTCGCATTGTTTCATGGTAAAGCTTACTGGACTGTAAATATAGAGTAGATTATTGGAAGTATATAGTAAGTGTCCAAGTGAAATGCTGGAAGTATGGACGATATACTGGAAGTATAGGGGGATGGAGTATGTTTTAGAGGAAACCGATGCGGATGGTCGAAGGCAGAGCTCTGGGCCTAGCCGGGAGGGGCGACCGCCTAGGGCCAGGCCTGGGAGTGGCTCACGATGTCAGCTGTTAAAGAGAAAAGAAATAAAATTTATTAGTATTTGCATCATCCATATGGGATGTACAGTTACACGGTCTACCTTTCTATTTTTGTAATTTTTTGAAATATAATACTATGTCCTAATGTGTTTAATATTTATTAGAGATAATATTGCTAATGTGTTAATTTTCCATATGCGATGTTTTTCAATAAAAGGAGGAGTTTTTTGTTAATGCATACTGTAGGACACATTGTTTATGAACATAAAAGACATTTTTCATTAACATAAAAACAACACATATATTACAATCAAGAAAAAACACACACATAGAGAACAAAGGAAAAAACTACTACTAATCCTACTCTAGTCAGAGGAGGACTTGTCCACCTCCTCCATCGCCGCCTCCTCTTCCGCCGGCGGTGCCTCGGCATCCGATGGCAGCGCCTCCGCCTCTCCCTCCCCCACAACCACCAGCGGTGCCTCCTCCAACCCCAGACCAAACTTCCGGCCGATGGCGTTCACCAGTTGCTCGCTAAACTCCACCCCGGAGTCCTCACTGATCATCTCATATAGGAAGTCGAGACGAGAGGCTACAAAGCCTAACCCGGAGACGTAGTAGCCGGCGGAGTCCATGCTGGTGTGGTGGGGGAAGGATCCCAAGTCCAAGACGACGACAGTAGCGAGATGTATTTTCAAATACATCCCGGGCCATTGTGTCAAGTGCACTTGCTTGCACGTTGACGGCAGACAGGTCACCGGTGACCTTCTTAAGCTGGTCCTCGAGTTTGGCGCTATGGTCCTTAAAGAGGCGAAAAGTCTCATCATAGTCTGTCGGAGGAGGTGCGGATGCCGCGGGTGGAGATGGTGGCAGAGGAGGTGCGGGTGCCACCTCCTGTTCCACCAGCACTAGCGGCGACGAAAATGGAGAAGGAGGTTTGGAGGATATCGATGGCCTGGAGCGCTTCGTTGTGGGGCTACCCATATGTGCGGCGACGGAGATGCAGAGAAAGAGTGAGAGGTGGTCGATGGTGGTGCTGCGGAGAAGCCAGAGGAGAAGTTTGGAGGCTAAGATCGATGGAGAGGTGCGGCGGAGAAGAAGAGGACGGTGTGCATTTATGGCTTGTCGTCTAAGCGCGCGAGTGGCGATGATTGGATGCATAGAAAATTGTGCTTTTGAATCGACAGTTAGAGTCACACCAAACTGCGATTTTGCATCCTCTCAATTATCGCAACAGCTTGACATGTCTCATTGGCCAGTTTTTAATTTGACAAACAAAGTTCCCAAGGTATGCAATGGCCCACCTGTCATTCTTTGTAGGTCTGTCCCGCGGTGTTCGTAACATTTGGTGCGAACGATTTCAACGAGGTGCGGAAGATTGATGTGAACACGCGTGGCAATCGACCGAGAGTCCATATCTTTCATTTTAAGGATCTGACCGTTGCCGACCGACAGTCCATATCAAACCGATGATAATTTTCGTGATCATATATATGGTGGTGGACATGAATATATTGCATGTGAAAGAGACTCGCGATCAAGCATGTTTCATCACATGTTCATGATTTTTGTGCCCCCTTGATGAGGATCATGTTAATCTAATGATGTTGATGATCGGATGTGGCGTACGTGTTTTTCAAGTGTGTTCATTTGTTCCTAAAATCAAAACACGTAGCGGCTAGCACCTACGGTCGTCATTTATTCAAAAGACGAGTACAAAGCATGCATGTTAGAAAATATACTACATACATGGCAGCGTGCGATCGATTAATTTGATGAACCACATACATAACGAGAGCTATGTGCTTATTAGATGGTAGTACACATTCTATCCTCGTACCCTCGAGTGAACATCCTTCCTGTCAAACATAATTTGTTATCTCTATTGATGACAAGATAATATTCTTGATTAGTGTGGTAGATAAACTGCCATTTAGGTTGAGAGTATACACATGCATGGTAGAGAATACGATAAATATAGAAATATATATCAATACATGGTAAGAAATATTCTATTCTTGTAATACATGTTTGAGGCGTAGCATGCATATGGACATCTAACATCCATGTGAAAGACCTCGATCATGTTTAATGACGTTACGTGTTTTGTCTTTTTGTTGAGAGATTGTCATGTTTGAGGCTCGTTGATCATGTTTGGGGCGTACCATGCATGGACAACTAACATGCATGTAAAATACAACGATCGATCATGTGAAAGACCTCGATGCATGTGAAATAACATGCATGTTTTTAAAAGCCCTCGCCTCCGCCCACACCGCTGATCTAACCGACGGTGGTGGCACGTAGGCTGAAGGCAGCGCATCGAGACAGCAACACACCGAGGTGACAGCGAGGCAGAGGCCGGACCGATGGCGCACGGTGCTGACCTTTTGGCTCGAATTTTGCTGCCTCACGATAGAACGCGGAAGCAGGGCACGACGCGTGGACCTCGGGGTGGCAGCGCTCGAAGCTCGCAAAGGCGGCGCCGCCACCAGCCGACCGGCCAGAGTTGAAGAAGGGTGAAGTAAGTTTCTTACTTATTCAAAATTATTAATATGTACTCCCTCCGTCTTCCAAATTACTTGTCACTCTTTAATTAATTAGTTCATTATTGAACTAAAAAGAGTGACAAGTAATTTGGGATAGAGAGAGTAGTTGTAATTCCGTAATTGTAAGGACTATGTTAATTTGTAATTGCTTAACTAATAAAATTAATGGTCAATGATTAATTGTAGAATAAGTGACTAATGACAGTCATCATTACTTTCTAATGATCTGTTGCCTAAAATTTTCTCAATTTTTTGACACATGACCAATAGACTCCAGCTAATTCTTCGATCACAAAATTTTTTTTTAACAATTATCACAGGAACTACTAAAACATTAACTTAAATAAAGACAGTGGTGATGAAATCCTCCGCAAGATAGTTTTTCCTCAAGAAAAAAATAATTTTATGAGAGTGTAACACCCTGATTTTCGAGTTTTGGCGATTAAAAGCTTAAATAGGAAGTTAGAATTTAATAATAGGAAGAAATTGTTTTTTAGAAAAGTATTAAAATATTTATCATCAGGCATTTTCATTCATTTTCATTCATAGAATCTAAGACCAAATTATATTTGAATCCAGTGGGAATAGAGAAATAATTAGAGAAAAGAAGAAATGAAAATGAAAATCGCACATGCATATGCATTCCTGTTTAGGCATAAAATTAATTGACCAAACCTATTGGAAACAGATTAGTAATTTTGTACGATAGAAAAACAACTAGAAAATAAAATTTATGGAAGGAAGATCAATAATAATTGTAATAATGGAGAAAATAATATATATATATATATATTTGAAAAATAAACAATAATAAAAAATAAATAAAATGATAAAAAATGAATAAATAGTAAATAACATTTAATAAAGAAAAGAAAATAATAAACAGATAATATAAGTAAATAAACAAGAAATATAAAATATAAGTAAATAAATAAATAAATAAATAAATAATGGAAGCAAAAAGAAAAAAGTTTCCGGAACCTTCCGAAAGTTTCTAGGGGAAGCTTTGCTTCCACCCCGGAAGCTTCCAGGCAAACAGTGCACCAAGCGGAAGCATGGCGCCCGAGCTGGCGCCAGCGCGTGCGGCCGAGCCGCATATGCGCGTCCGCGCATTCCACGAGCGCGCCTGCGCGCCCGACAGACGAGGCTGAGGTGGAGCTGGTTGCAGGCTCGGCATATCGTGCCACAACCGGACTCGTGCCTCGCCGGCTATATAAGGAGCTGTAGGGCCCCGTTTTTTCTACAACAGAAGTGATCAAAATTTTCCAACACTGCCAAAGACAAAAAAAACCTAGTCGCCAGTAGAAAGAGAGGCTGCAACCACGGAAAAATAGGAGGAGAAAAGAGAAGAAAAAATGGAAGAGGAGGAAGGAGCTGCTGTGCGCCAGATATCATCGCGTCACCGTCGTCGTGCCGTCAGAGGATCACTGCACCGTCTACTTCGTCTACACTGCATCTCCGTCCGAGGACCCACGAAATCGCTGCATCTTGGTAGGTTATTTTCCGGTTCGTATTTCAGTTACGAAATTGATCTACTACCAGATATTAGATCGTAGTCAGGCCTATTTAGTTTTAGCAGCCCTAGTCGTCACAAAACCCACCATGATTTGTACGAATACATGTGGATACTTGTGATTTTGTTGTGCATAATTAATAAACGACACGGTTGATTTAATACTTATATTAAATGATGTGTAGTGTTTAATTTATTTATGCGACCGTCAATTATCGCCAAATCATCTCAAACCACTTGAAACTTACATATTAGATTAAATCATACAAGATCAATCTGTTATTATAGATTTAACCAAAATTTATATTTTCAGTATTTTTAATCTGTTTTTCAGATTTAATAAATAAGATTAAGCCTATTTAATTCATAAAGTATCAGACTAAATCTAGAAAAATTTCTAAAAATTTAGAATAAATTATAGTAAGTTATTAATAATATTTTAAGTATATTTAATATTCTGAAATAAATATTTTTCCTCAGAATTAATTGTAATTAATTCAAAACTTACTCAAATAAATAGGAAATCATTAAGGAAAATTATTCAAATGCCGTAGAAAATTCAGAATATATTATAGGAAGTATTTTATAATATTTTCAACCTAATTCTTACCCTAGGATAATTATTGCAATTCTGAGTTAATTGTGGTTCATCCAAAAATTTGCTTAAATAATATGTAGTAAATATGAAACCCGTGTAATAAATTATTAATAATCATATCAAATTATTCATGTGCATTCATGTCATTGCACATTTGTTAGTGTTGATTACAATGTATTTATTGTTTATGCTTGCTTGTGTATGTGGTTGATTGCGAGTAGATGATTCGCTCAAGAGGTTGTGATCGAGAAGCGATTATCTGAGGATCTTCATGCGCAAGACTTTGAATCGCTTGAGCCATCAAATTGCGGAATATTAAGGCAAGTGTCCTTGACCATATGGATCCCATGTTTTTAAATGTTTTGTTTACAAAATTGCATGCTTGGGTCAAATTGTTGGGAAACAAAAAATAGGTGTTTACTAGACTTGTTTGACCATCCTTGTCGCTTGGAATATGTTGTAGAGTTAGGAAGGGCATCTTTACCTCTTTGCTTCGCTCTAATTAATTGGGATGAAAGAACTAACCAAATGGCTTAACTATGAATTAATGAGCATGTATATGATGAGAATTGATGAACATGGTTAGTTGGTAACATGGGACTTGGGAGATCTAAGCAAGCATGGTTTGTGGACATGGGAGATCTAAGCAAGCATATCCCTTGGTTGGATGTGCTCAGTTGGAGGCATCACCATAGGTGAATCCTTAGTGGGTCTGAATATGCTGATAGTCCCTTTGTAAAGGCTATTTTGTGATCTCTTGGACACATACCGACATAAGTGTCTAATGTGACCGACGGGTCACGGGCATAATGGAGGTTTCTTTAGTCACCGAAAGGGGACAGAATCACAAACGTGTGGGTAAAGTGGTACAACTTCTACAGAGTGTTAAAAACTATCATGATAGTTGTGCTCCCGGTCACGAGCACCTGGACAACTTCCTTGATTAGAGTTGGACTTGAGATTTTGTATGGTTCTGACATGGATATGAATTGGGTTATGAGCATGGTCAGTTATGAAAGTATGAAATTGGCATATGGTTATGATATTAATTGATAGCTAGTGATAAATGAATTATGATGGTAAATAAGAATATTGGATATGGATTATGATAATTACTTGGGCTATAATGGGATTTAAACTCACATTGACATTTTTGGCTGCTTTTACAAGTTTATGAAATGTACTTTTATGCAATTAGCCATTTACGATGATCCTTGTTTTTAGCTACAAGCCATGTTTTCCCACACTTGCTGAGTACGATATGTGCTCACCCTTGCTATTCCCACAGTTAATTCAGCAACAAGAGATATTTTGGAAGACAACGTGGAGCACTAGGCGTGCGTACTATCGTCGATTGCTTGTGGAGTTGGACTCGTCTACGCTAGATTATTTCCACTGCAATAGAATCAAGGTATTTATATTATTCATGACATGGTTAAATTCTAATTTCTGTTTGTGACGCATTGGTGTATGTGTGATGAACATCCTGGGCACACATACGCTGCACTTTGTTCGATTTTCAGAACTGGGTGTCACATAGAGATTGAGCGCACAAGCAAAAAAGCTAGAACTTGGGCGCTGCACCTGCAAGTTTCATGCTAGGGTGATCGAAGACAGCCGATCTGCAAACTCAGTAGTTAGATCAGTAGTCGCCGGAGAGATTGTACGTGTCCCTGTTGCTCATCCTCACCCGGTAAGACTTCTCCATGTCAGCGCCCATCACGGCGCTTGCAATGTTCTTTACCTCGTGCGGCGGAGGTTCGGGCGATCCATCTCCTCCGCCGCAAGCTCAACCAGGTCCACCGTTTTGGCCACCTTCAGCTGCCAGTCCTTCCAAAGTCGGTCAGTGTCACCCTCCACGCCAACGCCGACGAAGCGGTAGTCGGAATCGCCGACGAAATCTTCCGGCTCGTCGGGGAAGAAGTAAGCGTGAATGACCTGGAAGATGATGCAGCAGCGGCCGACGCAGAGCTGCAGAATGGCGATGGGGTTCTGGTCGGTGGAGTAGCTGGGGCGCCACTCAACGTCGAGCCCGACGACGAGCTTGTGAAAGTGCCGACGGTGGACGGAGAGGACCTTGTTGAGCTAGTCCTCCACAGCGTCGCCGAAGGATGTCATGATGGTGGTGATCACATCATCCTCGAACTTCACGTTGTACACCTGAGCTCCCGCCATTGGATCCTCTCCTTGTCCCTGCGGTTGCGGTCTGCGACGATGCGGCACAACTTATCTTGCACAAACCTTCCTCTACCTCTAGTTTGGATTTTGGAAACAAACATGGATATATAACTGACACAATTACTATATGACTGGAGGAGTTTCCGAATTTGATGGTCCTGAGCCTCGAATAAAGAAAGGAATGAAGATTATTGAATCTGATATACTCTTTCTATTTTGTTTCTTTAGAAAGCTCTGAGCCGGTGCTCAGCCATTATCATAAGCAAGGAATAAAAGGTACAAAATCAGAGTCATACAGAAATAGATTGATGCACAAGTTGAGCACCGAAAAAGAAAATGAAAGACACCTAAATCAGAACCAAAGAAAAATAGGCATCCAAGACCCCTTAGGAGATCAAAGCGGGGGCTCCCAAAAAATTCCAAGTATGGGATGTCTCCTTTATCTCAAAAAGTAGTTTTTATTCAGTCTTCTCCTTCCCAACGAAAAACTCTTTCCATTTTTTAATTCTTATTGTTATGACCACAAGTTGCATTGTCTCAACTAAACACCACGTACAACAACGACAACTTTTCTCAGGGGCGCACCCACTGGGTATGTCGGGTGGGCCACGGGATACCCTAGGTCCAGCCACCAGAGAGTAGCTAGTGTGAATGCATGCTGGAGAGATCAGCGGAATCGGGAACTGGACAATGAAGATGGAAGTCAGCAGTCTCACAGTTCATGAATAGAAACGCGCGACATCCTTTTTATTCTTCCTTTTTTATTATATTATTTGTCCACCAATCTTCTAGCCCTCCTCTATTTGAAGTTGTACAGTAGGATAAGGATACATGGCTGGCGTGAGGCGAGAGTTGTTTGTGCAACACCAGGTGGAGATCATGTTAATTTGATAACGTTGAGGATCGGCTGTGGCGTACGTGTTTTCACAAGTGTGTTCATTTGTTCCTAAAATCGGAACACGTAGCGGCTAGTGCCTACGGCTGTCGTTTCTTTGAAAAGACGAGTACAACATGTTGGAAATTATATTGTACAAGGCATGCGATTAATTTGATGAACCATTAAGAAACTAGGATCCAAAAGGAAGAGAGGGCTCCAGTTGATGTTACCGGCATGTGGAGGGAGCGGATCCGGGGGGTGCTGCAGACCAGAAGTGATGCACTAAAGAGAAATGAAAAGTGCTCCAAAAAATGATTGTGAATGGAGTCGATGCTACGTTGCTATGCTGCTGCTAGGACCTGTGGTCTGTTATGTTTAGCTTTATTAATCTGGGCTAAAGTTGATACTCCAGAAACTTTTCTAGCGTCTTTCGTGATTTAATACGTACTTTGCTTAGCTTGATGTAGTAGGCTATGACTATTTGATCGCTCATTATGTTGGATCCGTGTTGGGTTTCAACATAGAGGGTGGGCACAGGATGAGGGGGAAGTGTCTCCCTGGTGCTATTAGAGAACTAGGTGTGAGTCACTTTCTAGATCTCCAGCTCAGAGATGGAAGTGGAAATATATTCCATTCTAAAAAAATAAAAGAGATAAATAGTCCACTAGTTTATTGTTAGAACAGCAACATTACAACTATTTTTGCACACTGTAGGATCGAAGAGCACGTGTAAAGCTACCAGAGGGGAGCGGTGAACGGTAGATTAAAACTTTTTCAGCGGAAGCGAAAACCCCTCAGCAAAAAAAAAAACAATCTGTTAAAGAATCATGTGTGCAACTAATCTAAACGTGATAAATTGTGACAAAACTACTATAGATTGGGTAGAATCAAGTCACGAAGACGTCACAACAAGAATCACAAAAATCTATCGAGAGAAACTCAAGTTACGGTCAAAAGATCGAACAAAGGTCAATTTGGTTTACCCGAGAAAAATAGTTCTGCAACACTGCATAGAAACTCGTGTAGATCATAAACCACAAATCCAATGACCGTAAAATTTGTACAGATTATAGATACTCAAGTTGTGAAGATAACTCAAAATGAATCACGTCAATTGGATCTATAAAACTCGAGTAATGACAAAACCACCAAAGCAAATTAGTGATGTGTAGAAACTCGATGAGAAAAACTTGTCTGAAACAAGTCGAACGAACAAGGCATAAAAGTTCCTTCAAACTAAAAATTTTATTGATCAAAACACAAGAGGAACAGACCTAAAGTCGTGCACAATGAGCTCTGGCCTCCCTTGCTTATGTAACCCACACGAAAGCCAACTCAACTCAAACTACGACTCTAATCCTACTCAATTCACGAATCAAAACTTTCCATAACAGCTCAAGACTCTTCTATACGTAGATAAAAGCAATCTTAAGACTTCCAAACACCTTAGGAAGGTATCCCACATTTCTAAAATAACTCAACTTCGTCACCCACAAGAAATACTATCGTAACCAACTCAAATCTTTCCATATTTGAGTCAAACCCGACTCAGCCGCAGCTTGAATCCATAATCTAGTCGGTTGGACCTTTTCGACCAATTCTTTACATCCACATCTCTTCTTCACGCCTTGGAGCAATGCAGCCAAGTCCATTCACTCCTTGCAAATGTGCGAACACCTTCCAACGACGTCAACAATACCTTCATATGCATTGTTCTTGATCCAAACATTCTGTGCGACCTCTCGTTAACTCAACCACAATTCCTCCCGAACTTGGTTGTTGAACCTCATCTTGTCCCTGAGACTAGTTAAATGGATCTCTTCACCAGCCATGTTTGGCAACCAACCTAGACTTATTCCTAACCACAACCCCATCCACACTTTGTTTATTTTTAAACACCCATTTAGTTCCAATTAAAGTGTGACCTTGAGGTGGAGGTACAAGTTGTCAATCATTATTTCTTTCAAAATTTTCTAACTCTTCTTGCATGGCAATAATCCAAGATTCATTAGTAAGTGCGTGTGATATATGTTTGGGTTCAATAGAAGCAACAAAAGCAGAATGAGCGTGAGAGTCTGGATCCCAAAACCTGGACCATGTGACTCGTTCGTGCAAACTCCAATAATTTGTTGTGGAGGATGACTTTTGAGAACCCGAAGGGGAGTGGACAATTCACAAGCTTCTTCTTCTTCATGTTCATCACAAATCGATGAGCTTGTGACTTGAGGACAATTTAGACCAGCAATGGTGGTCGTCGGTGCTAATTGTGAATCAAAATTAGGAGTTGGAACAATGTCATTAGCTGCTGAATTTTTGGGCAGCAGCACCTTTTCTTCCTCGTCTTCAACGAAAATACTCCCCCCCCTGCAGATATGGATCCGGACCTGCAATATTTGAGCTAGTACCTGAGCTAGCTTCATCAAAAGAAACTTGACAAGTCTCCGCAATTTTGTTAGTGTCAAGTAAAAGCACACAATAGCCTTTTGTATGAGATGGATAACCAAGAAACATGGCATCAACGGATCTAGGTTCAAATTCATAAAGATTACCATATTTCTTAACTAAGCATTTGCAACCAAAGACCCTAAAGTGTGTGACAATAGGCCTATGTCAAAACCGAAGCTCATATGGTGTTTTTCCTAGCTTAGCACGCAAGAAAACACGATTTGAAACATAACAAGCAGTTGCAATTGCATCTGCCCAAAATTTCCTAGGAGTTTGATATTCATCAAGCATAGTCCTAGCCATCTCAACTAAGGTTATGTTCTTTCTTTCTATAACACCATTTTGTTGAGGAACATATGGTGATGAAAATTGATGATCTATTCCATTTTCTGCACAAAAGTCATCAAAAGATTGATTTTTGAATTTGCTTCCGTTATAACTTCTAATTGCTTTTAAAGATCCTGGGTGATCAATTGATAATCTAAGAAATAAAGTTCTAATGTGACTAAAATCTTCATTCTTAGATGCCATAAAGTAAACCCAGGAATATCTAGCATAATCATCAACAATCACAAGAACATACCATTTACCTCTGAAGGATTGAACACGTGAAGGTCCTACGGTGTCAAGATGCAAAAGTTGACCCGGTTCAGTTGTCATGGTCATTGTGAGAGGAGCATGTGAACCTGCAAATGATGTTAGCATGTCTACTAAAAGAGCACACAATTTGTTTGTCCCCTTTCAGCTTAGGCAGCCCACGTATGCGATCAAGAGCACTAACACACGTGAGATGATCAAAGCCTACGTGACCAAGTCTATGATGCCAAAAGTATAAGTCTTGGAATCATTAGCAACTAGACACCTATGCTTATAAGAAGACATATCAAAATCAGATTTAAATACTCTTCCGAACCGAGACATGTTAAAAATAAGCTCACTATTTCAACCTATAACTTTGCAACAATTTTTATTGAAAATAATTTCCAGATTTTCATATAGCAATTGTGAAACAGAAAGCAAGTTGTATTTCAAATTTTTGACAAGTGCCACATCCTTCAAAGTGTTGTGATAATTTACTTTAACCGAACATTTAGCAATTATAGAAGTTATAAAATTATCGGCAAAAGTAACATTCTCTACACGTGACACAAAAGAGAGGGAGGAAAACCATTCTTTGTTACCGGTCATGTGGCGTGAGCATCCTGAATCCACAATCCAAATGTTCTCCTTCCTCAAGCATGTAACCTACATAGAAGCACAATACGTCGATGACTCAATACTGGGGTTAGTCAAAAGGCATTTAGGAATCCAGTACTGGGTCACACGACGTGCAACAGGAAAAAAACGCAAAAGCTGAGACAAAACATCAGTTTATGAGGCAATGATTGAGGATTTTTGTACCCAACTACTGACTTATGAGGTGTTATTTGTGGAGCACGAAAATCAGTAGCTTCAGAGGCAAAAATAGACGGTCCAAAGGTAACAATAGAAGGTCGAGAGGTAAAAACTGAAGCTCCGAAGGTAAAAAATTGAAGCTCCGGGGGTAAACTTTGAATATTTTTGACTCGTAACAGCAGGTTGCATGTTCCTCACATTCAGTTTAGCATGTGCAGCAAATTTTGCATGAGAGTTATAAGATCTAGCTTGCATTCTTTCCTTTTTTATGTTGTTTAGCTAGTCTATAACAAAAATCTATGACATGACCATCTCAACCACAATAGGTACACTGAATTTTAACTTTGTGTTCATGTCTAGATGAGCATGCAGTATGTTTATTAGAACCTGAACGTTACAACACTCCTGCAGATTTAAAAACTACCTCTTTAGGTTTAGGAACTGTTTTAATGAAACCACTTCCTAATGACTTTACAATTTTAGGTGGATGAGCTTTAGCATGAGCATGGGAATCAAAACCTAAACCAAATTTATCATTGCAAGACTTGGATGAATTCAACAGCAAGTTTAGATTTTTTTTTCCAATACAAAACCGCTCTAGTGTCCTATTCATGTCATCAAGTTTCTTAGACAATCCTATGCAGTTTTCACATGAAGTTTTTCCATTGAGTTTGCAATTAGAACAATATTTAACTTCATGAGCACGGAAAGCATTGTTTAGTATGTAAATTTCATCCATGGCATCTTTTAGTTTCTTTTCAAGATCATTACAGGTAGAACAATGCTAATCAATTGTAGAACAAGAAGCATCTTTTACGTTTCTGTCATTAAGTGCAGCAAGCTTTTTGTTCTTTTTAATCTCTAACTCAAGTTTATTAAGAGTGGAGGAGTGTGCACTTGTTATGGAGGACAATTGTTCATACATTAAATCGCATGAGGAACAAGAATCATCACTAGGAATCAAGGTTTTCAAAAAAATAATTTTAGATTCTAGTGAATCAATTTTAACACAATTGTCCCTATGTTTTTTGTCTTTTTCTTAACAATAACAGTTGCACGGGAAATAGCATCACACATTTCAATACAAGTAGGACATACCTCTTCATTGTCATTGTTGTGTTTGCATCCTCCATATTTGATATTGATTTGCCCGCCATGAAGAACAAGTTTGCCGGATCATCTTCATCTTCGTCACTTCCATTGTCTACATCACTCAAGCCAAGTTCTTGAAGTGCGATTATGAAACTGTTTATCAGTTTGCATCCTGTAAAATCCTTGTTTTTCTTGTTGGTGTTGCTAAAAGAGGATTTGACTTTATTCTGCTTTTCATCACGGGTAGAAGGACCTGAAAGGTTAGGGCAATCTATACGAAAGTGTCCTGTCTTACCACATTCAAAGCATCGTTGTGGTCCGGAGCTTCCTCTCCTTCTAGTTCTCACATTTTGCAATGCTTTTGAGAACCAACTAGAGATGAGTGCTAGCTACCCTTCTGGAAATTCTTCAATTTGTTCCAGGGTTAGTGAAGATAGCAAAGCAAGTGTATTGCTTGATGAAGATTCGTCGGAGCTAGGCTTATCACATTGAGAAACAAATGCAAGAGACTTGTTGGAGTTTTTATGTGATATAATTTCAATTTCATGTGTTTTTAACTTGGAATAAAACACATCGAATGTAAGTGTACTCATAATAGTGGATTCACGAATAGATGTGACTTTCATTTCCCAAATTGGCATGTCTAATGCACTTAGTATTTGCCTAGCATTCTTAGCATCTGAAAAAATAACATTGACGCTATGCAAGTTGCTGAGAATTTTATTAAAGCGAGCAAAGAGGTCGTCAATGGACTCACCCGGTTGCATCTCAAAGCGCATATACTCCTTTTTGAACATGTCTTGCCTTACCTCCTTGATCGTGTTGGATCCTTTGTTGTAGTCGCAGAGTGCTTTTCACACATCGTATGCAGATCGGAGGTGAGCAACACAGTCGAAGTCGCTTTGAGTTAATCCTTGTATCATCAAGTTGCGAGCCTTGTTGTTGTTGTCAACATCTCTCATGTTTGCAGCCGTGAATTGATTGTTTATGGCACGTCGTAAGGCTTGTACACCTTTTCCTATATTGCAAAGCCTTGTGCTTGGATGAAAGCTGCCATACGTGCCTTTCAGACCTGAAAATCAATACCACTAAAGACACAAGGTTTTGCAGAGTATTTCTCCATGATGATGAGTCAAAAACACTTGAAAATCACAAATATTAGAGCAACGTGGCTCTAATACCAATTGTAGAATTGAAGAGCACATGTAAAGCTACCAGAGGGGGGTGAATGATAGATTAAAACTTTTTCAGCGGAAGCAAAAATCCCTCGGCAGAAAAAAACAATATGTTAAAGAAACCGTGTGTGCGACTAATCTAAACGTGATAAATTGTGACAAAACTAGTATATATTGTGGAGAATCAAGTCACGAAGACTTCACAACAAGAACCACGAAAATCCGTCAAGAGAATCTCAATTTAATGTCGAAAGATCGAACAAATGTCAATCTGGTATACCCAAGAAAAACAGTTCCGCAACACTGCAAAGAAACACGTGTAGATCAGAAACCACAAATCCAATAACCATGAAATTTTCACCACTGATAGATAATCAAGTTGTGAAGACAACCCAAAAAGAATCACGTCAATTGGACCTATAAAACTCGAGTTATGATAAAACCACAAAAGCAATGTGGTGTTGTGCAGAAACTCGATGAGAAAAACTTGTCTGAAACAAGTCGGACGAACAAGGCACAAAAGTTCCTTCAAACTACGAATTTTATTGATCAAAAAACAAGAGGAACAGCCCCAAAGTCGTGCACCACGAGATCTGGCCTCCCTTGCTTATATAACCAGCCCGAAAGCCAACCCAACTCAAACTAGGACTCTAATCCTACTTAATTCACGAATCAAAACTTTCCATAACTGCTCAAGACTCTTCTATACATAGATAGAAGCAATCTTAAGACTTCCAAACACCTTAGTAACACATCCCACATTCCTAAAATAACTCGACATTGTGACCCACATGAAATCATATCGTAAACAACTCAAATCATTCCATATTTGAGTCAAAACCGACTCAGCCGCAGCCTGAATCCATGACCTAGTCGGTTGGACCTTTCTGACCAATTCTTTACGCCCACATCTCTTCATTGCGCCTCGGGATGATGCATCCACGCCCATGCACTCCTTGCACACGTGCAACATCTTTCAACGACATCCACGATACCTTCATATACATTGTTCTTGATCCAAACATGTTGCGCGACCTCCCGATCAACTCAACCACAATTCCTCCCGAACTTGGTCATTGAACCTCATCTTCTCTCTGAAACTAGTTCAACAGATCCCGTCACCAGACATGTCTTGGACTGAAGCTACACCTGCACATGAATAAACAATCGAAACTTCCCAACACAAGTCCTCGACTTGACTCACGTTAGTTCCAAAACCACAACACCTTAAGTGACCACCTCAAATAAGCATGTTGCAAACCATAGTAAAACAATATCGACCATAACCACCAAAACACACCAAAAATGTAGTAAAAGAATACTAAGCAAACTTTCTATAGATGTAAAGAAATTTCAAAACATTGCAAGGTAAAAACAGAACTAATGCAATCAAGCTTCAGACCTTGCCAAAGCTAACAGGACCTTGAGTTGGAGCTTACCAAAGCTAGTAAGACCTAGCACCGGATATTACCAAAGCTAGCAAGACCTAGTGTTGGACTTATCGAAAACAAGTCGAACTTAGCCAAAGAAGTCGGACCTAGACAAAGCAAGTCAGACCTTACATCGGACCTCGCCGGAACTACTCAAAACAAGTTGGACCTATTGTTGAACCATGCTGGAGCTCGGACCTAGAGTCGGACCATGTTGAAAAAAGTGTTTCAGCAGTACTTAAAAATTTTATCATCATAGCCAATGTATTCAACAAACATAGGTACACGCACCAATGAACATCAAAATAAAGTTCATTACCTTAAGATGATATATTACAAATAACACAAAAGAGAAATAGTAACTAGAAACACGAAAAGAAAAACAACACAACTAAAAACAAGAAAAAGAACTACTTCTCCTCCTCCTCCTCCTCCTCCTCTGCCTCCTCCTCCTTCTTGGGCTCCTGGGTGCAGGGCGGGGGCGCCTCCCGGGGTGGAGATGGCAAGCCCAGTTTCCTAGACGTCGCCGCCACAAGGTTGTCACGGCAGACGACGCCGAGCTTGATCCCCTGCGTGTCCTAGAGGACATCAAGGCGACCGGCCAAGTGCGTCATGCCGAAGGCGTAGTGGTCGTGGTCCCCATTCCAGTATGCTTTGGAAGGGGACCAAGCCCAAGGAGCGTGATGTATTGTCAAATAGATCGTGCGCCATCTTCCGGAGAGCCCACTCCATGTCATCTGGGGGGGGGGTCCGGTCGGGGACGCTTCCCCTTGGCATTCTTCGACAGGTTTGGCTGCGGCATTTTCTTGTCAACCATGGTGTTCTTTGCGAAGTTTTGGGAAGAGAGGAAGAGTGGCTGTGTGGAGGAGACGATAGTGTGCCCGGGTGATCTTATAGCGTAGTAGCAACCTGGTTGTTCATCTCTCGACGTGCGCAATAGTGGTGATGGGACCCGGAGCGGTTCGAATTGAATTCAAAGTTGTGCATGCGATGCGCGCGTTTAAGGCGCCTCGGTAACTGGCGCGCACGTAAGCTCGGTGCGCCCGGTCGCATCAGCCGCCTTTACAATGGCTACCGCTTTAAGGACCAAACCTTATGCGGCAAACGGCTACATAATACTTCATCCGTCCCAGCTCAACTCTATTTCTAGTTTTGGTCAAACTTACCATTGACCAATGATTTATATGGATTTTATTAACTTCAATAACATGTAAATTGTATATTATGGAAATATTTTTCATGGCGAATCGCTTGTGTGAAGTTGAGGGGTTAAATTGACCCAAATTAAAAGTTTAAGGACAAAACCGAGTTTTGATTGAAAGTTTGAGGATGATGTTGAGTATTGTGCCAATTCTAAATGAACCAAGCTTGAGCTTGCGAGCTTGATGAGCTAAAGCTCGAAAAGCTAGAGTAAGCTCATTTATTGTTGTCATCTATATAGGACAACAACAAATAATGTGCAACATCATCCACCTTCCTACTCCATTAGTTGTGAATCCTAAATTTAGTAGATTCTATTGTATATACATGAATTCTTGGCTCGACTTGAGATCGACTCGGTATTTTATTAACCTCAAACTTAGAAAGACAAGCTCACTCGAGTTAGACTCGTTGACAGCCCTAGATGCAATTAAGGTTTTGGTGCAATCGTGTAATCAATGATTTTCATCCGATGGATCTACATCTTATGGTTATTACATCTTTTCATTTAACCCCTTCCACCATGCCGATCGACAAAGCGGTAATCGGAATCACCGAGGAAATCTTCCAGCTCGTCGGGGAAGTAGTCAGCGTGGATGACCTGGAAGGAGAGAAAGCGGCAGCCGACGCATAGCTTCAGAACGGCGACGGGGTTTTGGTCGGCGGAGTAGATGAGGCGCCACTCGACGTCGAGACCAACGAAGAGCTTATGAAGGCACCAACGGTTGTGGAGAGGACCTCATTGAGCCAATCCTCCACGGCCTCACTGGAGGACATCACAGTGGTGGTGATCATGTCATCCTCGAACGCCATGTTGTACACTGAGTCCCCGCCATCGGGTCCTCTCTTTGTCGCCCTACAGTTGTCGTCCGTGGCGGCGCGACACAACTTCTCTCTTGTGCAGACCTTCATCTACACCTCTAGTTTTGATTTTGGAAATGGACGTGGATATATAACTGATTCAATTACGATGAGTGGAGGCGTTTCCGAATTTGACAGGCCCGAGCCCCAAGTAAAGAATGTAATGAAGATTTTTGAATCTGATATACTTTTATTTTTTAATTCTTATTGTTATGACCACAAGTTGCATTGTCTCAACCAAACACCACGTATAACAAGAACAACTTTTCTCAGGGGCACACCCGCTAGGTACGCCAGGTGGGCCACGGCATAACCTGGGTCCAGCCACCAGAGAGTAGCTAGTGTGAATGCATGCTGGAGAGATTAGTGGATTCTAGAACTGGACAATTAAGATGGAAGTCAGCAGTCTCACGGTTCATGGATCAAAACGTGCACCATTCTTTTTCTTCTTCCTTTTTCTATCCATGAACCGTGAGACTGTTGAGTTCCATCTTCACCGACACACGTACGGTCCGGTTGTGTCTATGTACCTTAACCCCGATCGGGCGTCCTTGGTCGGTGGTGGTTGGAAGACACCTGCAGGTATGCTCTGATTCTTGTCCTCCAACTCCATCTAGGTTTGCGATGACGCAGGTGGTTCGCCACTAGACAAACCAACAAAGCCTCGGTGATTAGTGGCATGCAAGTTTCTTGATGAGAAACTTACTGGGGGGGGGGGGGGGCGGCCCCCGGCATGCATGTATGACAGGAAGGATGTTCCTTGAGGGTTTGCGGATAAAAGGTATACCATCGTCTAGGAAGCCAGATGGAGGTTCAAACGAAGCTACACGAAGCTACAAGAAGCTGCCTAGATGGTAGCCTACACGAAGCTACACGAAGCTTCATTCGAACCTCTGGCTGGCTGCCTAGACGATGTTATACCTTTTATCCTCAAACTCTCGAGAGAACATTATTCTTGCCAAACATGCATGCCGAGCGCCGCCCCCCGCAGTCAGTTTCTCATCAAGAAACTTGCCAACCGCTCATCACTGAGGCTTTGCTGGTTTGTCTAGTAGTGAATCACCTGCATCATCGGAAACCTAGATGGAGTTGGAGGACAGGAATCGGAGCATACCTACAAGGCTCTTCTCAACCACCACCGGGGATGCACGACGGGGGTTAAGGTACACCGGCACACCCCGACTGTACGTGTACCTGGCCAGCTCTATAGCTTCCTTCGTACCTCTGGCTGGCTGCCTAGACAATGGTATACCTTTTATACTCAAACCCTCAAGGGAACATGCTTCCTGCCAAACATGCATGTCGGGGGCTGCCCCCGCAGTCAGTTTCTCATTAAGAAACTTGCATGCCGCTCATCACCGAGGCTTTGCTAGTTTGTCTGGTGGTGAACTGCCTACATCATCAGAAACCTAGATGGAGTTGGAGGACAGGAATCAGAGCATACCTACAAGGCTCTTCCCAACCACCACCGAGGACGCACGATGGGGGGTTAAGGTACACCAGCACACTCGGACTGTACGTGTATGAGGCCAGCTGTAAGTGCATCTAGGTCCCTTGTGGGTTTTGGTGGATTGATGATAAACCATTAAAGTGCTAATGAACTTGGTTGAGCATGAGCGCAGATCCGGAGTACGGAATGGAGCTTTGAAGAAAGACGGCAAAAGGAGAAAAGTTGTGGCGAAGAAGAATAGAAATAGGGTTTTCTATTTTCTCCTTGAGTCATAGGAAAAACCGTACTATTAAGAGGGACACGACGCGTAGACACTTAGTGAGTCATTCGGGTGCTCAACCCCTTAGTAGAAGATTTTAGTAGGGCCTTTGTGGCTTGGGCGGACTTGTCTGACTTGTAATGTCAGACATGTCCGAATTTCCCCTGTTGGAATTCGGACATGTCCGAATTTGTAAGTCAGACTTGTCCGAATTGGCACTGGAAGAGTTCCAGTGAGAGTTCTAGTGAAGTTTCGGACTTGTCCGAACCTGGGGGTCGGACATGTCCGAGATGGATCTGTTCCCAGGGACTGGGGAAAATTTTCTAAGTCCCAGAGAGTCAGACTTGTCCGAGTTCTATCTGCGGAATTTCAGAAATGTCCGAGATTGTATGTCAGACATGTCTGAAGTGGTTTTGGTCAGACAAGTCTGAAGTGAAAGGCCTGACCTTTGAGGTCAGACATGTCCGACATTGTGTCAGACATGTCCAACGCGGGATGTGTCAAATGGCTCTAATGACTTTTTGGAGTATAAATAGGTGGTGGTTTCGACCCACCAACTATGCCTAACACCCCTAAATAGTTCTGAACGCCCATTTGAACTCAAGAACCTCTCTCCACTTGTTCTTCACCTCTAGAGCCCAAATTCGAATTTTTGGGAGAGTGAAGAGTGCTTTGTGAGGATTGGGAGAAACGGTTTGTTGAGGGGTTGAGCAAAGTGTGATTCGCTAAGTTTCTTCGTGATTGCGTGTTTGTTGCTCTTGGGGTTCTCCCCTAGACGGTTAGGCGTCGCCCCGCGATTTCTTTGTGATCTCTTGTAATCGGGGAGTTTGTAACAATCTTTGTGATAGTGGAAGATCGGGAGTTGGCCCTTGGGGCAACTCGTGAGGGGAAGGCTAGAGAAGGCCTGGTCCCTTATGGACTCCTCAACGGGGACGTAGGATCCTTTGTGGTTCCGAACCTCGGGATAAAATCGTTTGTCTCTTGTTGTTCTTTCATTCTCACAAATTTTGATTCTAGTGTTTTTCCGCGTGCTATCTCTCCCTTAGCTTTCTTTCTACTCCATACTTCGTGTAGAACTGCTAGGGATCGATATCTCTCACTAGATTGCTTAAAAATTGGATTTTCGGTCTGATCGTGCAGGTAAGCTCGGACTTATCCGACCCAGGTCAGACTTGTCCGACTTAGGTCAGACAAGTCCGACTAGAAGTCAGACAAGTCTGACTTCTCTGTTTTCAGAACTCTAATTTAAGTTTAAATTGTCGATTATCGCCTATTCACCCCCCTCTAGGCCTCCTTTCAATTGGTATCAGAGCAGGTTTCTCCGGAAGAGACTAACATCTCGGAGAATCGATGGCGGAAGAAAGGAACAAGGATGATACCTCATATGTCGAGGGTGAAGGCTCAATTGACAAGAACTACGACGTTCTTCTTGATGATCCGAAGGACGACGAAGAAACTCGCCAACTCAAGGCGAAGCTTCGGGAGAAGCTAGGGAAACAACCCAAGATCAACAAAGAGAAGGAGAAGAGTAACGAGGACTATACTCAAACTCACTTTGATTATGATCGTCTTCATGCTAACAATCACTATTTGTCTATTCCACTTGGCAAACCTCCTCAATTCGATGGAAATGACTATTCAATGTGGAAACACAATATGAAGATGCATTTAATCTCTTTGAATCCTAGTTTGTGGCAGATTGTACAAACCGGAGTCCATATGCCAAGGAATGAGGAAGACGTCACTCCACAACAAGCTATCCTAGTTCATCGCAATGCTCAAGCCGTGGGAGTCATAACCTCATCTTTGACTTGGGATGAATTCAACCGAGTTGAAGGTTTGGAAGTGGCCAAAGATATTTGGGATACACTCAAGACAGTGCACGAGGGCAATCGAGTCATCCGGGAGGCGAAGATTGAGATGATCGAAGGAGAGCTTGGGAGATTTACCATCATGGATGGTGAGTCGCCCCAAGACATGTACAACCGCCTCAAGGTGCTCGTGAACAAGATTCGTGCCTATGGAAGCACTCGATGGACGGACCATGAAGTGGTGAAGCGGATGCTTCGGGCATTCATGCCTCGAAACATCGCTCTTTGCTCCTTGATCCGTGAAAGCCCCGACTACACCAAGATGACTCCAGAAGAAGTGCTTGGGAGGATAATCAACAATGAGATGATGGAGAAGGAAGCTATGTTCTACAACGATCTCCAAAAGCTTGCCTCATCAAAGAAGAAAGACATAGCCCTCAAAGCAACTTCCACATCCTACAATGAAGATGCAAGTGATGATGAGAGCATGGACTCCGATGAGGAAGAAGCTTTCTTGGTCAATAATTTTAGAAGGATGATGAGAAGGAAGAAGGGAGGCTATCACCAAGAAGGCAAGAGCAAGGAGAAACTAAAGAAGAAGACTTGCTACAAGTGTGGTGAACATGGGCACTTCATTGCGGAATGCCCATACAATGAAAGCAAGAAGAAGGAGGGCAAGACCCAAGATAAGAAGCTCTTCAAGAAGAAGAAGCCATCGGGACATGCCCACCTTTGAAGAGAATGGGACTCAAATGAAGATTCATCTTCCGACGATGAAGAGAAAGTGGCAACCATTGCCATCGGAAAGAGCTCAAGTGCAAGCAAGCTCTTCCCCAACCTTGATGATTTCAAGTCCACATGTTTCATGGCAAAGGAGGGAAGGAAAAAGGTCAAATCTAAACCCACTCCCTCTATAACTTCTTGTGATGAACTTGATAGTGATAGTGAACTTGAATCCATGTTTAAAGGCTTAAGCAAGAGTGCCATGAGAAAGATGAACTTTTTTATGGATGAAATCTCCGAGAAGGAGGATCTCCTTGAGCGTCAAGAGGGCATGCTCATCCAAAAATTGGAGAGATGTCAAGAGCTTGAGGAGCTCCTCGAGCGCGAGAGAGAAAGAAGCAATGCATTGGAGCATGACCTTGCCATGAGCAAGGAAGCATGCTCAAATCTTAAGGACAAGACCGTTGAGATCAAGGATGAACTTGTTAACTTGACAAAGGTTAACAAGATTCTAGAGACAAAGGTTGAGACACTTAAGATCAATGCACCTTCTTCCTCAAAGAGCTCATTTTCTCAAAAGATTTCATCCGAGGAAGTTCACACTTGCATGTGCTCAAGCTTGATCCTAAAACTTAAGGATGAACTTAACTTGGCACAAAACAAGCAAGCACCGAAAGGTGGCATCTTTGACAAGGAGAAGGTGGCCTATGCACGTAGTGCATATACCAATGTGAGACCTCCTAATGTCAAGGATGGTCTTGGTTATTCTCGGGAGCGGAGACAAAATGCCAAAGCCCCCAAGAATAACAAAGACTTGATTGTTTTTGTCAAGGAAGGTTCATCCGCTCAAGATAAAGGAAAGAACATTGTCTCAACATCTTGTATGCCTAAAAATGAACCTCATCCTTTGTTCCATGACTTTGATGCTTCTTATGTGTTATTGAGGAACAAATTTGGCAAGACTTATGATAGATATGTTGGGCCACTCCGCAAGAGCCCAAAGCCTTGCGTGTGGGTGCCCAAATGTCTTGTGACTAACATCAAAGGACCCAACTCCGTTTGGGTACCTAAAGGAAAGGCATAACTCTTTTGTAGGCATACTCCTCCGGTGGATCAAATTGGGTTCTTGACAGTGGATGCACTAATCATATGATCGGAGAGAGGAAGATGTTTGTAGAGTACAAGGAGAATGAAGATCCTAGTGAAGGAATCTTCTTTGGGGATAATAGCCAAGGGAAAATCCTTGGCACCGGTAAAATTTCTATCTCCTCAAAACACACTCTTTCTAATGTGCTTCATGTTGATTCACTTGATTACAACCTCTTGTCTATTTCTCAATTATGTGATAATTGTTCTGATTGTCATTTCACTAACAATGGTGTGATCGTTTCAAGAAGATGCAACAACTCAATCGCCTTTAAGGGCGTACTCAAGGGAATGCTTTACCTTGTGGATTTCTCCACGGATAAAGCTCAACTTGATACGTGCTTAATGGTGAAAACTAACATGGGATGGCTATGGCACCGAAGGATAGCTCATGTTGGGATGAGAAACTTGCAAAAACTTCTTAAGGGGGATCATATCCGTGGACTAAAAGATGTTGTCTTTGAGAAAGATAGACCATGTAGCGCATGTCAAGCCGGAAAGCAAGTAGGAGCTCAACATCCGTCCAAGAACATCATGACAACCTCAAGACCATTGGAGCTACTACACATGGACCTATTCGGACCGATCGCCTACATTAGCATTGGCGGTAACAAGTATGGTCTAGTTATTGTTGATGATTTTTCTCGCTTCACGTGGGTATTTTTCTTGCATGACAAAGGTGAAACCCAAGGAGTTCTCAAGAAGTTCTTGAGGAGAGCTCAAAACGAGTTCTCCTTAAGAATCAAGAAGATTAGGAGCGACAACGGGACAGAGTTCAAGAACACTCAAGTTGAAGACTTCTTGGATGAAGAAGGAATCAAGCATGAGTTCTCCGCTTCCTACTCCCCTCAACAAAATGGAGTAGCGGAGAGGAAGAATAGGACTCTAATTGAGATGTCAAGGACGATGCTTGATGAGTACAAGACGTCCGACTGGTTTTGGGCGGAAGCGGTTAACACCGCTTGCCATGCCATAAACCGGTTGTATCTTCATCGACTCTTGAAGAAGACCTCATACGAACTCCTAACCGGTAACAAACCAAACATCTCATACTTTCGTGTTTTCGGGAGCAAGTGCTATATTCTCAACAAGAAGCCTAGGAATTCGAAGTTCGCTTCGAAATCCAATGAAGGTTTCTTGCTTGGCTATGACTCAAACACCTACGCCTATCGTGTCTTCAACAAGTCCTCCGGGATTGTTGAAGTAGCACATGACGTAGTGTTTGATGAAACTAATGGCTCTCAAGTGGAGAAAGTTGATAAGTGTGTGCTAGACCAAGAGGAGACTCCACAAGAAGCACTTAGGAGAATGGCACTTGGAGATGTGCGACCACATGATCCAAATGATCTTCAAGCAAGCGAAGACGATGCAAATATCCCACATGAACAAGATCAAGATCCTCAAGATGAATCTCAACAAGGTCAAAATCAAGGAGGAGGCTTGGATCAAGGGGGAGATCAAGAAAATGATCAAGATGAAGACAATGATCGAGAAGCTCAACCACCACACCCAAGAGTTCATCAAAGCATTCAACGAGACCATCCCGTTGACAACATACTTGGAGACATCTCCAAGGGGGTAACTACTCGCTCACGTATGGCTAACTTTTGTGAACACTATTCCTTTGTTTCCTCTCTAGAGCCACGGAAAGTAGAAGAAGCTCTACAAGACCCGGATTGGGTAATGGCGATGCAAGAAGAGCTCAACAACTTCAAGAGGAACAAGGTGTGGGAACTCGTGAGGAGACCAAATGCAAATGTTGTTGGAACCAAGTGGGTGTTCCGCAACAAACAAGATGAACACGGGGTGGTAACAAGAAACAAGGCAATACTTGTAGCAAAAGGATACGCTCAAGTCGAAGGTTTGGATTTCGATGAAACCTTTGCTCCCGTAGCTAGGCTTGAATCTATTTGCATATTATTGGCTTTTGCTACTCACCATGATTTCAAGTTATATCAAATGGATGTGAAAAGTGCATTCCTCAACGGTCCAATCAAGGAGGAAGTGTATGTGGAGCAACCGCCCGGATTTGAAGATGAAGAGCATCCCGATCACGTCTACAAGTTGTGTAATGCTCTCTATGGCCTCAAACAAGCACCTAGAGCTTGGTATGAGTGCCTTAGGGATTTTCTCACTGAAAATGGTTTTAAGATTGGGAAAGCCGATTATACTCTCTTCACTAAGCATTTTGATAATGACTTGTTCGTATGCCAAATTTATGTTGATGATATCATATTTGGTTCTACTAACAAGACTTTTTGTGATGAGTTTTCA
Organism: Tuctoria greenei; assembly: GCA_036927565.1. Taxonomy (NCBI): domain Eukaryota; kingdom Viridiplantae; phylum Streptophyta; class Magnoliopsida; order Poales; family Poaceae; genus Tuctoria; species Tuctoria greenei. The sequence goes on along the minus strand of JAYESD010000001.1, from coordinate 134,785,628 downwards.
AAAATCATGACGGAAAGATTTGAGATGTCTATGATGGGGGAGTTGAAGTTTTTCCTAGGTTTCCAAGTAAAGCAACTCAAGGAAGGGACCTTCATATGCCAAACCAAGTACACTCATGACATTCTCAAGAAGTTTGGCATGGAGAAGGCAAAGCCCATCAAGACACCTATGGGAACAAACGGGCATCTAGGACTAAATGAAGAAGGTGCGAGCGTGGACCAAAAGGTATACCGTTCTATGATTGGCTCTTTGCTTTATCTTTGTGCTTATAGACCTGATATTATGCTTAGTGTGTGCATGTGTGCTCGATTCCAAGCCGCTCCAAAAGAGTGTCACTTGACAGCAGTTAAGAGGATCCTTAGGTATTTAGTTCACACTCCTAATCTAGGTCATTGGTACCCTAAAGGATCCAAGTTTGATCTCGTTGGTTATTCCGATGCGGATTATGCGGGCTGTAGGGTAGATAAGAAGAGCACATCCGGGACATGCCAATTTCTTGGTAGGTCCTTGGTTGCGTGGTCTTCCAAGAAAAAAAACTCCATTGCCCTTTCCACAGCCGAAGCGGAGTACGTTGCAGCCGGAAGTTGCTGTGCGCAGCTTCTTTGGATGCGACAAACTCTTAGGGATTATGGTTACAATCTGAACCATATTCCTCTCCTATGTGACAATGTGAGTGCCATCAAGATTGCTCACAACCCCGTAGAGCATTCTAGAACCAAGCACATAGACATCCGTCACCATTTCCTACGAGACCACTCTATCAAGGGAGATATTGTTATCTCTCATGTTAGAAGTGAGAAGCAATTAGCGGATATCTTCACCAAACCCCTTGATGAGAGACGCTTTTGTGACCTAAGGAGTGAGCTAAATGTCTTGGATTCTCGAAACATTGCTTGAGTCGTGCACATCTGATTGCTATTAGTTTTCAACTTCAAAATGTTGTGTGTTTTTCGAAAATCTCATCTATTTTTCCTGAAAACTATGTTCTAAACTTCTCTTTGGTGAAAATGATCATAGTTTGAGTGTTGGTTGCTTACTGATCATTTTTGTCAAAGATATTTGCAAAAACTTGTCCAAAATGTCCATATATTCCCTTCTTTAGATCCCCAAGTGTTTGCACATTGCATACACTCAGGGGGAGTCGGACAAGTCTGACAAAAGTCAGACATGTCCGAAGTGGGTTTTGAGTCTGCAGAGACATCTCAGACTTGTCTGAAGTCAAATTCGGACATGTCCGACGTGGGAAGTCCGAACCCCTTCAAAGAGTCTGACGGTTTCCATCCCCTCTCTCTCTCCTCACTTGAAACCCTAATCTACATCTCTCTCAAACCTCTCAAGGTAATCCACATTGCTTTTGAGGCTCTTGTGAGGAGTTCTTGAGGGAAAATCTCCCTCGGAGTTGGAGGATTCACATCCCCTTCGGAGTTCTTCAATCCTTTTCTCCATCCGAAGGTATTTTTCCGCATCTTTCCTCTCAATTCTAAATCTAGCGGCAAGATTGCAAATTTATGCCCTTGAAATTGTTCCTAGGCATGTTTACAACCTTGTTGCAAAATTTGGTCGGTAGAAAAATTGATTTGCTTAGTTTCCTTAGCAATTAGGGTCAGTTCTGTACAGGTCGGACAAGTCTGACTCTGAAATTCGGACATGTCCGAATTTCCTGAGTCAGACAAGTCTGACTTTCCAGTCAGACATGTCCGATCCTGTATAACTCTGAGGCCTAATTTCTATCGAAACTATCAAGTCAATTGCTCTATCTCTCTTGCCTTGACTCTTACCTATCCTCGTATCTTTTTCTAGCTATGGGTCACGACAAAAGAGGCATGGAGCCCGCGGGTCCCGATTCTTCAGCTCAACCATCAAAGCGACCAAAGAAAGTGACTGTCAAGCGACCCGCAAGCGGTCAACTCACCATTCACACTGGTCAGGGGGGCAGCTCGAGCTCCCAAGGGCAGCAAGAGATCGGACCGTTGGTCGTGCACTCTCCAGTGGGTGACACTCGACGCACGGCCGACAGGGTAAACTACCGGAGGAACATCCACGACACCATGCACATGAGAGATGTGCGGTGCTATGACCAGCCAAGGGAGAGCAAGGATCCCCGTTTCTGGTGCTTCTTCCACATGGATTGCTACCGGTCAGTCCTCATGACCAAGAAGAACCCAGTCACGGAGATGCAGTGGGTGGATTGGAAGGCTGCATTGAAGAAGAAGGACTGCTACCTTCTCTTCAAGGGGGTGCTCGACGCTTGCGAGCACCATGGAGTCAGCGAGAGAGTCAGCGAGATCATGGGCCTCCAATACCCATGGAACAAGGAAGTCATCCTCCAATTCTATGCCACAGTTTTCTATTGGGTCGACAAGCTCGGCTTTACCTGGATGACCAATGGGGTGAAGTACGAAGTCAACTATGAGGAGTTTGCCCGCATTCTCGGGATGGAGGACAGCCTGCAGCACTCACTGAAGATCCATGAGATGGATATAGTGAACCTCCTGGAGATGGAGAGTTTCTATGAGGATGGGTATCCAGCCGACCCTCCTCATATCCACGGCCTCAAGCCATTCCATGCCGTGGTGAACCGTCTAATCAGAAAGACCCTCTCACCAAAGGATGGGGATGCCAACAGGATCAATCACAACAGCAGAAATCTGATCCAACTCTTGGCAGGGGAGCAGCAATTCAATGCCTTTGACTACATCTACGAGGAGATTTACCTCGCCTCGGAGACGCCGGCTAGGTCTTGCTGCTATGCCCCATACCTGATGAAGCTCATTGAGACGGTGTCCTGGAAGAAGTTTGTGAAGGATGTGCCTCACAGGCGCCTTGTGCCTCAGAAGCCTTCCAAGCTTCACCACCCCATTCGCGCAGCTGCACCGGCACCAGCAGAGGGAGGACCCAGCTCCTCGAGGAGGAAGTCTGCTCAGCCTCCCAGCTCATCCTCCGTGCCCCAACAGCAGCCATCTTGCTCCTCGGGACTACTCAAAATCCTGAAGTCAATCTTCACCGTCTGTCGGTCGACTCATCGCTTGGCAAAGAGGAACCAGAGGGACCTCACGGCCATCAGGGAGCACCTCCAACTTCCTCCAGTCGACGACGCCAGCTCAGACGAGGAGCCACCGGAGTTTCCGGAGCTCACCGAGGTGGAAATGCCGTTCTTCACCAGCACCGGCGCCTCTTCCTCAGCACCTCCTCCAGCTCCCGATGACTCCGGAGAGGAGAGCGACTTCGAGGAGGAGAGCGGCGACGATGACAGCGACGACGACGAGGAAGACACCGAGTAGACTAGGTCTTAGTGTCCACTTTTCTCCTTTTTGGTGCCTTGATGCCAAAGGTGAGAAGTATTGTCTCTAGTGCCTTTTCTTGGACATGGACATGTATCTAATCATATTTTCTATCGTCGTGTGTCTTGTACTTATTTGTTATTCATTTATGGCTGTTAATGCTTAATGATGTTTATTGATGTTAATGCTTAATGATGTTTATTGATGTTAATACTTAATGATGTTTATTGATGCCTTATGATGATCATTATGATGCTTCATTGATCCCGTGTGCATTTCTTCATATTTATCACGTTGTTGCACACACACGAGCATATAGGCACCCCACGACGATTGAGTGTACATGATTTGTTTTTATTGTTATTCCAAAAGCTCATATACACTTGAGACTCAAAACTTCTATCAAATCTTATTTTTTGTCGAAGACTTTAGTTGGTTGTCATCAATCACCAAAAAGGGGGAGATTGTAAGTGCATCTAGGTCCCTTGTGGGTTTTGGTGGATTGATGATAAACCATTAAAGTGCTAATGAACTTGGTTGAGCATGAGCGCAGATCCGGAGTACGGAATGGAGCTTTGATGAAAGACGGCAAAAGGAGAAAAGTTGTGGCGAAGAAGAATAGAAATAGGGTTTTCTATTTTCTCCTTGAGTCGTGGGAAAAACCGTACTATTAAGAGGGACACGACGCGTAGACACTTAGTGAGTCATTCGGGTGCTCAACCCCTTAGTAGAAGATTTTAGTAGGGCCTTTGTGGCTTGGGCGGACTTGTCTGACTTGTAATGTCAGACATGTCTGAATTTCCCCTGTTGGAATTCGGACATGTCCAAATCTGTAAGTCAAACTTGTCCGAATTGGCACTGGAAGAGTTCCAGTGAGAGTTCCAGTGAAGTTTCAGACTTGTCCGAACCTGGGGGTCGGACATGTCCGAGATGGATCTGTTCCCAGGGACTGAGGAAAATTTTCTAAGTCCCAGAGAGTCAGACTTGTCCGAGTTCTTTCTGCGGAATTTCAGACATGTCCGAGATTGTATGTCAGACATGTCTGAAGTGGTTTTGGTCAGACAAGTCTGAAGTGAAAGGCCTGACCTTTGAGGTCAGACATGTCCGACATTGTGTCAGACATGTCCGACGCGGGATGTGTCAAACGGCTCTAATGACTTTTTGGAGTATAAATAGGTGGTGGTTTCGACCCACCAACTATGCCTAACACCCCTAAACAGTTCTGAATGCCCATTTGAACTCAAGAACCTCTCTCCACTTGTTCTTCACCTCTAGAGCCCAAATTCGAATTTTTGGGAGAGTGAAGAGTGCTTTGTGAGGATTGGGAGAAACGGTTTGTTGAGGGGTTGAGCAACGTGTGATTCGCTAAGTTTCTTCGTGATTTCGTGTTTGTTGCTCTTGGGGTTCTCCCCTAGACGGTTAGGCGTCGCCCCGCGATTTCTTTGTGATCTCTTGTAATCGGGGAGTTTGTAACAATCTTTGTGATAGTGGAAGATCGGGAGTTGGCCCTTGGGGCAACTCGTGAGGGGAAGGCTAGAGAAGGACTGGTCCCTTGTGGACTCCTCAACGGGGACGTAGGATCCTTTGTGGTTCCGAACCTCGGGATAAAATCGTTTGTCTCTTGTTGTTCTTTCGTTCTCACAAGTTTTGATTCTAGTGTTTTTCCGCGTGCTATCTCTCCCTCAGCTTTCTTTCTACTTCATACTTCGTGTAGAACTGCTAGGGATCGATATCTCTCACTAGATCGCTTAAAAATTGGATTTTTGGTCTGATCGTGCAGGTAAGCTCGGACTTATCCGACCCAGGTCAGACTTGTCCGACTTAGGTCAGACAAGTCCGACTAGAAGTCAGACAAGTCCGACTTCTCTGTTTTCAGAACTCTGATTTAAGTTTAAATTGTTGATTATCGCCTATTCACCCCCCCTCTAGGCCGCCTTTCACCAGCTGTGTAGCTTCCTTCAAACCTCCGGTTGGCTGCCTAGACGATGGTATAACTTTTATCCTCAAACCCTCGAGGGAACATCCTTCCTGCCAAACATGCATGTCGGGGGCTGCCCCCGCAGTCAGTTTCTCATCAAGAAACTTGCATGTCGCTCATCACCGAGGCTTTGTCGGTTTGTCTGGTGGTGACTGCCTACATCATCGGAAACCTAGATGGAGTTGGAGGACAGTAATCGGAGCATAACTGCAAGGCTCTTTTCAACCACCACCGGGAACGCACGACTGGTGTTAAGGTACACCGGCACACACAGATCGTACGTGTACCCAGCCAGCTGTGTAGCTTGCTTCGAACCTCTAGCTTGCTGCCTAGACGATGGTATACCTTTTATCCTCAAACTCTCGAGGAAACATCCTTCTTGCCAAACGTGCATGCCGGGGGCTGCCCCCGTAGTCAGTTTCTCAGCAAGAAACTTGCATGCGTCTCATCACCGAGGCTTTGCTGGTTTGTCTTGTGGTGAACCATCTGCATCATCGGAAACCTACATGGAGCTGGAGGATAGGAATCGGAGCATACCTTTAAGGCTCTTCCCAACCACCACTGTGGACACAAGACGGGGGCTAAGGTACACCGGCACACCCATAACGTATGTGTACCAGGCCAGCCGTGTAGCTTCCTGTCAACCTCTGGCTAGCTGCCTTGACGATGGTATATCTTTTATCCTCAAACCCTCGAGGGAACATCCTTCCTGCCAAACATGCATGTCGGGGGCCACCCCCGCAGTTAGTTTCTCATCAAGAAACTTGCATGTCACTCATCATCGAGGCTTTGCGGGTTTTTCTGGTGGTGAACCGCATGCGTCATCAGAAACCTAGATGGAGTTGGAGGATAGTAATCGGAGCATACCTGCAAGGCTCTTTTCAACCACCACTGGGGACGCACGACGGGTGTTAAGTTACACCGGCACACCCAGACCGTACGTGTACCCGACAAGCTATGTAGCTTCCTTCGAACCTCTGGCTTGCTGTCTAGACGATGGTATACCTTTTATCCTCAAACCCTAGAGGGAACATCCTTCCTGCCAAACATGCATGTTGGGGGCCGCCCCCGGAGTCAGTCTCTCATCAAGAAACTCGCATGCTGCTCATCACTAAGGCTTTGCTGGTTTGTCTGGTCGTGAACTGCCTGCGTCATCAAAAACCTAGATGGAGTTGGAGAACAGGAATTGGGGCATACCTGCAAGGCTCTTCCCAACCACCATCGGGGATGTGCGATGGGGGTTATGGTAAACCGGCACTGATGAGGACATCACTTCTATGTATACAAACAACACTCCATTGAACGTACAAAATGCAATAAATAGAGTTCACACCACAACAATTAATTTCAGAGGTGAGCTCGTTCTTATATGTTTCTTTATATATTTTTGATAATAGATTGCTACCTAATAATTTAATTGTGATTAGGATACATGGAGTGATTCAATGAGTAATTACAGGAAGCTTTAGGGGCGTGGAGGACCAGAGAATACGTTTAATGAAGATGGAAACTGACCGCAACTCAAAATCATGTCCAACTCGGAGTCCAGGAGTAGTTTGCACTAAACCAAACACCTAGGACGCATACAAACTCCGTTTTGGACATTCTACATATGCACATAAAGGGGAGAGGATAAAATTTCTAATTCTGCTGATCCCATGTCAAAATTCCTGCGGAGTGGATAGGAATCGTCAAAATAAAATTGAGTTCGGAATCTGTCAGGGTGTTGCGCCACCGTATTGGGCATTTGGGCCTTGTATCAAGTCTACATCTCTTATTTTCGTGTCTTAGGGTTAGGTAATGACTCCAACACCCCCTTGGACTCCTCCTACCTATATATACTCCATAGTATCTGCCATAAACAATTGGGTTTTACTTAGATTAATCTGCTATACACAGTTTCGCCGCTCATCGGTTTGTTAGACCCCAACTTAGCAATTCAGATTGCTTCTACCTTGTTCTTGCTTGTGTTCTCGGTTGCACTTGCAGGGATTAGCCTTCTTGGGGAGGTCAAGCGTGTGCAACATGCTTGATAACCAACAGAGTAGTGGTGTAGTGATTGCAGAGGTATTCGAACTGCTCGAGTGTCGCGGATCACCAACATCGAGTTCTCCACCCCGATCGACTTACCTTTCGGAAGATCGGGCCTAAACTACTCATCAATTGATATCAGATTTCTAGGTTGTCAGTTAGGTAATTCATTTTTCCATTATATTAGTTTTATTTTTCATACCTAGAGTCCAAAAAAATCCATAAAAAACATGCAGTTTAGTAGATCTGTTCATTACTTTGTCCAAACCACATTGAGCTTTTGCAACTTTTGTTTTCAGTTTGGTTTTGTTGAGTTTGTGTCATTGGTTGAGTCATATTGCTGGTTTAGAAATTGTTTTCGGCCTTAGTTTAAGTTTTGCATTGTGTTGATTCATCCTTTTGAATCACATCATCACGTCCAGATTAGATTCATCTATGTCCAGTTCAGTATTTTCATCATATCTCGCTCATATGAACTCGGATTTTTTAGTTCTTATACTTCCTGGAAAGCTAAAGAAGTTCTCTATAACTTTATATTCATCAGTTTCCCAGAAAATAGAGTTATCAAGGTTGAAATTGCATTATATCTAAATCTATTATTGACCTAGAAATTCTGAATAGTCTGTATTTCGGGGGCAATATCTCCTGTTGTTCTGATTCAAAATAGGTCTTCCATATACTGAAATTAAAGAGGAGAGATAGATATATATTCTTTCTGTTCAAAGTTTTTAGATTTTGGGCCACTAAAGGTGCTTAATTTTCCTTAGAAATTGAGCGAAAAATCTATAACAGACCTACGAGATATCTTTGGTTGCTATGCATTGTGTTCTTCTTTTGTAGCACATTTTGAAGAAAAAAAAAGCAAGTGCAAAATGATATACAAAAGCCGCACAAGAACAAAAAAAAGGAGAAAAAAACAATAAAGTAAAACAGAAGTGCTTGCATCCTTTGTGTCCTTTGATTTTGCTACATGTCTTGCTAGCTTGAACTACTAGGAACACATTTAGACCAGCAACTTTGACAAGTACTTTGGAAACTTATTCAACTTTATTATCTAATTTCATTGTTGGTAATCCTTGCTGCATATAAAGTGCCATCCAAGCTACACCTTACTCTTGAGCAGAATCGATACACCTTTGCAATCACCCCACGCTTCATTGGTTTCTTCATACCGTCCACCATTTGCCACTTGCAATGTCGGTAAGAACACTTGTAAGAGCATGGTAAGATGCTTGAGAGTGTGTGGTTCCACTTCCACTTTGCCATTATCCTTTGTAGTTGATAGGGATAACATATTTCTTTTTCTTCTGTTTGCTACTAACAGTGTTAGGTAAAAGCAAGAATCATGCATTATATGTTGAGATGATTGACATGATGAAAACAAAAATAGAGTTGCTCACTAAAAATCAAACATCAACCAAGGTTTCACATGACATTCATACCACCTTTACAACACCTTCCACAAGAAGTAATTACATTCTCCCATCTCTTTCTTCTTATGATGGTTTTGGTTATGATGAATATATTGCTTGGGAAATAGTGTTGGATAAAATTTTTTGGACAATGGCATATGTGTGAGAGGAGAAAGATTAGAAATATTGCTAGTGCGTTAGTTGATTGTGCACTAACTTGGTGGGACAACTTAAGCGATATAGAAAAACCTCAAACATGGAATGATATGAAAATTCTTATGCGAGAAACTTTTGCTAATGTATCTAATTGCAAAGATAAATGCATGAACTTGACAAGAATTTTCTTGTTGTACCTCCTCCTTTGCCTAACGTTTTGCAAGAACATGAACAAATAAATGTAGATGCAAATGAGAGTGAGGTGTTGAACAACTCTTCTGAATCTTTTGATGAATAACCTTATAATGCATTTGAATTTCTTGCTGAAAATGAGAGTAGTGTTAATGGACAATGCTCTACAGTTAACCAAGGTATGACATTTTCATATGTGCTGAATTTTACCACCAATCATGCTATTGATGAGCAGCAACAATATGAACCTTTTCATAATACACCTTTACTACTAGTTGATTTTCCTACTAATTCTTACAACAAAAATGAGTTTTGTGCTGATAATTGTTCCAATGCTAGAACAACCAAATGAATTTGATACCTGATCACTCACTTGTGCTGAAATTAAGCATTTTATTCCAATTACATGTGAAAGGGAGGAGCTGAAATTGTTGTCTTCTCTAAATGCTTTTGGTTATATTGAAATCAACACTTTGTGATCTAGACATTGTAGAGAAAAGAATATTTTCTAAAACTGAATTACCTTTGTTGGTAAGAAATAGTTTTCATGCTATAGGGAAATATGATCATATTGGCATGTTTATTGTGCATAAAGTTTACATATGTTCAAATGAGAAAGCTCTTTTTGCGCTGCAACAACATGGTAAAGTAAATGAATGTACTAACACTAATAATGTCTTGTCAAGTTTTTCTAGTATTTTTTCCTTACAGAAGGGACAACAAAAGCATTGTTCACTACGGTTGTGCATTATGGACAACACTCATTCTACCCCCAAAGCAAGACTTTTTGCTGGACATACGAGCAAGCCGAGGACGACTTGCCATCAAGAAGGGGAGAATGATGAGATCATGCACATTATAAATGCACATACAAACATGGTACAATGTTTATTTGTCTGGGATCTTGGCTCAATGTGCTTGCTTATTTGATGGAGAACATGAAGATGGTGCACTATGTCGTCCACCACCTTGGCCTCCTTGTTTCATGCATACAAGAAGATTTGATGCTGTTGCACATTTGGACCAAGACATGAGAAAAGATGAACTTGAGTCAAGGATGACTCCAATTCTAGAAGGGGAGGATGATGAGGACATAACTTCTATGGATACAAACAACACTCCATTGAACGTACAAAATGCAATCATTAGAGTTCACACCACAACAATTAATGTCAGAGGTGAGCTCGTTCTTATATGTTTCTTTATATATTTTTGAGAATAGATTGCTACCTAATAATTTAAGTGTGATTAGGATTCATGGAGTGATTCAAGGAGTAATTGGAGGAGGGTTTAGGGGCGTGGAGGACCAGAGAATACGTTCAATGAAGATGGAAACCAACCCTAACTCAAAATCGTGTCCAACTCGGAGTCCAGGAGTAGTTCGCACTAAAACAGACGCTCAGGAAGCATAAAAACTTAGTTTTGGACATTCTACATATGCACGTAAGGGGAGAGAATAAACTTTCCAATGCCCCTGGTCCCATGACAAAATTCAATTGGAGTCGACGATAATCGTCAAAACAAAATTGAGTTCAGAATCTATCATGGTGCTACGCCACCGTATTGGGCCATTGGGCCTTGTATCAAGACTACATCTCTTATTTTTGCGTCTTAGGGTTGGTCACAACTCCAACACCCCCTTGGACGTCATACCACTTATATATACTCCATGGTAGGCACCATAAACAATTGTGTTTTTCTTAGATTAATCTATTATGCACAGTTTCGCCGTTCATCGTTTTGTGAGACCCCAACATAGCAATTCATATTGCTTCTACCTTGTTTTGCTTGTGTTCTCGGTTGCACTTCCAGGGATTAGTCTTCTTGGTGAGGTCAAGCGTGTGCGGCATGGTTGATAACCAACAGAGCATTGGTGTAGTGATTGCAGGGGTATTCGAACTGCTCGAGTGTCGTGGATCATCAACCTCGAGTTCTCCACCACAATCGACTTATCTTTCGGAAGATCGGGCCTAAACTACTCATCAGGCACACCCGGACAATACATGTACCCGACCAGCCTTGTAGCTTCCTTCGAACCTTTGGTTGGCTGCCTAGACGATGATATACATTTTATCCTCAAACCCTTGAGGGAACATCCTTCCTGCCAAACAAGCATGCTAAGGGCCACCCCCGCAGTCTGTTTCTCATAAAGAAACTTGCATGCCGCTCATCACTGAAGCTTTGCTAGTTTTGGAGTCGACGCCATGGCAAAAGAAAGCGGAAGCTTGCAGTGAAAGATTATTGTGGTCACGTGATACCATATAGAGAATGGTTACTAGACTATTATGTATGGAGAATGTTTGTTTTGTATTCATCAGGGAACACAGGTACTCTTTATATAGGCTAGCGAGTGTAGTGTGAAACCAAAACTAAACCCTCTCACACTACACACATTCAAAGCTAGCGTTAGTGACTAAACGTAGGCAACACAGTCAAACAATGACTGTTAACGTAAACCAACCCAGTCAACAGTGACTATTACATGTGTGCGTGCTTATTCTTACTATAGTCTAGTGGTGAACCGCTTGAGTCATCGGAATCCTAGTTGGAGTTGAAGGACAGGAATCAGAGCATACTTGCAAGGGTTTTTCCCAACAACCACCAGGGACGCACGATGGGGGTTAAGGTGCACGGGCATACCGGCCCGGACCGTACGTGTATCCAGCCAGCCGTGTAGCTTCATTTTATATTTTATTCCCTAGGCTTAAAAGTTCGTTCTTCCTCTCTGTTTGCTTATCCCTAGGCTTAAAAGTTTTATATTTTACAATATTTTTACATATGTAATATGACATAGGATATATCACTTGATAGTTTTGCAAAAAAAAAAGGCGGCGAAATGTGTATATCCCATGCAACTATGTAAATCCACCCCAATTAATTAGCTAGTTATTTTTTAAGATGATAAAAAATTATTATCTATTTCTAAGTGAAGTGGCAGGGGTAGACGATATGGCATAATAGCTTTTGTGGCATGCCAATGTGAATGTCCAACTCAGACTAAGGATGAAAGTCAAACAGTTGTGTGAAGTTGAGGGACTAAATAATTGACCCATTTGAAAGTTCAAGGACCAAACTGGGTTTTGATTGAATGTTTGAGGATGAAGTTGAGTATTGTGCCAATTCTAAATGAGTCAAGCTTGAACTTGCGAGCTTGATGAGCTCAAGCTTGAGTAAGCTCGAGTAAGCTCATTTATTGTTGTCATCCATGATATGTACGTATGATTAACTAAACTATATATTTCAATTAAAATGTTTTATGGGACACAAATTTTTATATATGATATAAAAAAATAATGTGCAACATTGTCCACCTTCCTACTCCATTATTTGTTAACCTAAATTTAGTAGATTCTATTGTATATACATGAATTCTTGTCTCGGCTCAAGATCGACTCGGTGTTTTATCAAACTCAAGATTACAAAGACAACCTCGCTCGAATTTAACTCATTGACAGACCTATATGCAATTAAAGTTTTGGTGCAATCGTGTAATCAAAGATTTTCATTTGTTGGATCTACATCTTATGGGTATTACATCATTTCATTTAACCCCTTCTACAACCACCGCCCCGTCACCTGGTGGAGGGGGTTAAATAAAAAGATCCAAGGACCATAATGTAGATCGATCTAACGGTTGAAGATGGCTGATTGCATGATTGCACCAAACTTCTGATTACATTATAGTTGAACCCAACTTTAAAACGAGAAATCTTTTGACACGGGTTAATCAAATCGTGATGTTTTTCTCTTCTTGTTTTGTGATGTTTTATGTTATCTTGTTTCATGATGTTGTTTTTCTTATTTTGTACTTCCTCTTTTCCATATTACTTGTCATTAATAATTAGGACAATTTTTCTATTTCAAAAATGAACTAAAAAACTTGTTCTAATGACAAGTAATATTGGAAGGATGGAGTAATGTTTTATGATAATGAACTCAATGTTGTTCGTCTATTCCATCAATTATTTTGTTTTCTATCTGCTAGTGAACTATCTGTTGTATCTATATTCTCTATTAATTAATGACCCTCCACACCGCCGGTGTCCTCTAATATGGCATGTATTATACTTTAGCCGTTGGAGGTGCCATGAGATCGCCCGCAGCGGGGTGTGCAAAGCGGTCTGTAAAGTAGTACTATACAGTACTAGTACGTAGTAACAAGAAAACACAACAGGTAGCAACAACATGAAAGAAAAGTGGAGACAATGAACAGAGAGAAAAGAAAAGAAAGGACGAGAAATATGTTAGAAAAAGATAAGTAGAACTTTAACGTACCACTGGCCCTATGCCCCTATACGTGGTGTCATCATTACCACTACTCGTATGCGCGGCCAGAAGTATTACCACTGCTTGAAGGGAAGTGCTGCAGACTAGATGTGCCAATTAGTTTATTTTGTATTTATTGGGGATTCTGTAACTGCTAGTTCTGTCAACTAGCGATGACTGGAATAAGAAGTGGAGACAATGAACAGAGAGAAAAGAAAAGAAAGAACGAGAAAAATGTTAGAAAGAGATAGGTAGTACGTACGAATTAATGTGAAAGGGCATGGAGAACCAAACTATAAAACAAGTAATGTTTGGCGCAGATTACTGTCAAACATAGTATGTTATCTCTATTGGTGGCAGCATATTATTCTTGTGCTGATGTTAAAATTAGAGCAGTTCCATTACTTCGCGCATACTATCGGTGCATGCGAGAGGCGTCGGTCCCATAGGATGTGGTGCTCACATGTTAGCCACCCTTAATGCACTAACAGTACTGCAGAGGATCTGATTCTGGCACCGCCAGAAGCCGAACCATCAGTGCGTGAGGCATCTTCTAACGCATCCTCTAAAGACTTATTTTCATCTAATTTTCCAGCATCTTCCTCTAAATTTACACATATCCGGTAGGCTTTATAGTATGCCTCTGCGGATGGTCTCAGTACGCGCGGGGAAGACGATGACCCGTGTCTTTATATAATGTCGCTATCGTCTTCTCCGTGTGTACTCTATAAAGACACACCACCGTACCGTCTTCTCCGCACGTACTATAGCTTCCTCTTTGTCTCCATCGAGCACACTCTCATTGGTTCCCTTCGCACAACACGATGAAGCCGAAGCCTATGGAATTGTCGTTCAAGCACGATATTGCGGTCGAGATCGCGGGGCGCCTCGCCTCAAGCTCCCTGCGACCCTTGGACGACCTCTCCAGTCTGCGTGCCACCTGCAAGGCCATCCATGCAGCGTGCTGAGATGGCACCGTGGGCAGGCGCGTGGCGCTGGAGCGGGTGACCCGCGAGATGTGGCACGACCCGGGGAACTAGGAAGCCCTCATGGAGAACCTGGTCATCATCAGCATCCCTCGTGCATGCTACGTCACTGGGCTCGAGCTCGTCTTCGCGGACAATTGCGTGCAGCCAGGTGTGCAGTTTCTCGCCTGGGCGGCCGGGGCCAGCCACATGGAGGTGGCCTACGTCCTTGGCCTCCTCCGCTATGATGCCGACCACGGGGCACGCGACACCTTCGAGTATATCTGGCGGGTCGAAAGCGAGGTCGACATTGGTGAGAAAGCGATTGGGTCTGTCGCCATCATGAGGACCAATTATGAGTGCAGGTGGTGTCAGATTCAAGCCCTGGCTGAAATCAGTAATCTAACTAGGGTGCATCCGCGCCTGCCTCCGAGACCGCCAATGGTGTCGCTGCCCAACAAGGAGGTTGACCCATGCACGGCTGCCAGCTATGCGAAGCAAGGGTGGAGCGGCTGCAGGCTCTTCTATAGTGAAGACTGTAGGATTAGGCACGAGCATGTTGCATTCTACAGTGCGGTGTTATCCGGTATGGGCTGTATATAAAATAGACTGTTAAGGCTATGATGTTGCTTTTCTTGTTTCATGATGTCATTTTTCTTTTTTTGTACTCCCTTCGTTCCTAAAACATTTTTGCTTTGTAGTTCAAAAATGAACTACGAAGCGACATGTTTTTTGGACAGAAGGAGTAGTTATTTTTTATGTTGATGAACTCAATGTTGTTTGTCTATTCCAACTGTTATTTTGTTTTCTATCTATTTGTTTAGTGAACTATCTGTTCTATCAGTATTCTCTGTTAATGAATGACCCTCCACACTACTGGTATTCTCTAAAGTGGCTGGTACGGTACTTTAGCTGCTGTTGGTGCCAGAGGAGATCGCCTGTAGCGGGGCTTGCAAAGCGATCTGTAAATTAGTATATAGTACTAGTACGTAGTAATAGAAAAATGCAACAAGTAGCGACAACTGGAAGAAAAGTGGAGACAATAAACAGAGAGAAAAGAAAAGAAACGATGATAAAAATGTTAGAGAAAGATAGGTAGAACTCCAATGTACCACTGGCCCTATGCCCCTATACGCGGTGTCATCATTACCACTACTCCTATAAGCGGCCAAAATTTATTACCACTGCTTGAAGGGAAGTGCTGCAGACTATCTATGCCGATTAGTTTATTTTGTGTTTATTGGGGATTATGTAACAGCTAGTTCTGCCGATCAGTTTGTTGTCTGGAATGGTATGTTGAACACAACTGTTTGGTTCCGTCAATGTTTATATATAGTATTTAATCCATGTTTATATCACTATGTTGTTGCGATTCGAGAGCTTTTATGCGTATGCTTTATTTTGATTGGGATACCACCCCCATTGCTACATTAACTTATTTAGATAACAAATTGCCAGAGCCAGAAGCGCGCCCGTAGATGGGCTCACGTGTCATAGGGATGAACACCAAGCGTCCCAGCGTAGTTTCGGCCCACGAATACCAAGTGACTCAGCGCAGTTTCAGCCCACGAATAACAAGCGACGCAACACAGTGTTGGGCCTACTCTGATAGCTTCACCTATGCTTTGTCCTAGCTGCCTGCCGGCGGGAACCTTCGATCCACAACGGCCCTTCTCCCGACAGTACGAAATGCATTGGAGGAGCATCCGCCGCCCGCCACACTCTTGGAGGAGCATCCACCGGCCGCCACGCTCTTGGAGGAGCATCCGCCGACTGCCACGCTCTTGGAAGAGCATCCGTCGTCCACCACGTGTGGAGGAGCATCCGCCAGCCGCCGCACGTGGAGGAGCAACAACACTAGATACAATTGCTCACAGAATGTTATTGTAGTTCTATCCTCTTATGGATACGCTGATTGAATTGTAGGAAGAGGTGTCAGAAGATAAGACATGGATGGGAAAATACAGGAGTACGAAGGAGTGGCAGGATGGAATGAAGTCATTTTTAAATTTTGCATTCCAGGGCACTTGTGAAGAAGAAACTATGTATTGTCCTTGCACGAAATGTCGTAATATTTTCCATGGGACACACAAGGAAGTTCATCTTCACTTGCTTCGTAATGGGATGTCATTGGATTTTACTTGTTGGGTACACCATGGAGAAAAACAAGTTGAGAAAAATATTATTGAGCAATCAACAAATAATGAGGAGAAAATTTTTGATGATGCTACTATGGAAAATATGCTATCTAGTCTACTTAGAGGCACTAATCATGGTGGTACTTCAGCAGATGTTGATGATCCAGAAAATGCTATAAACCAGTAGGAGCCAAATTGGTGTGCAAAGGCATTCTATGACTTATTAAATGATGCCAGAAAGGAGTTGGATCTAGGTTGTGAGATGGTGACCCAATTATCCTTCATTGTCAGGTTGTACCAGATAAAGTGTTTAACTGGTTTGAGCAAAAAAGTATGTCAGTTGATCTTTGAACTATTCTCAAATGTGCTTCCAGAGGGCCACTGCATTCCTAATACACTTGATAAAGTTCAGATGGTTGTTCATGACCTCAGGCTGGGCTACCAAAAGATCAATGCATGTGTCAATGATTATGTGTTATTCTAGAAGGACTATTCTCTGCTAGATTGATGACCAAAATGTGGTGAATTAAGATGGAAAAATAGTACTGGTGGGCATGCAAGAGAGGCTTTACCTTGTGGAAAAGCCAAGAAGCTTGTAGCACACTAGATTCTATGATATTTCCTTTTTATTCCCCGTCTTCAAAGGTTTTATATGGCAGAATCAACGGCATCAAACATGTGCTGGCACAAAGAATAACGTATTGATGATGGAATATTACACCATCGTGCAGATTCAAAAGCATGGAAGCATTTTAATAGCATTCACCCAAATTTCTCATTTGATCCTCACAACATAAGACTTGGGCTAGCATTTGATGGTTTCAATCCATTTGGAATAATGAATGTTTCTTACAGTACATGGCCTGTGATTCTAATCCCTTATAATCTACCACCTTGGTTGTGTATGAAGCATCCTTATTGGTTGATGTCAATGATAATTCCTGGGCCAAAGTCAGCTGGAAACAACATTGATGTGTATATGCAGCCTTTGATTGATGAGCTACTGAAATTATTGTCTGATGGTGTTGAAACATACGACTGATCAAAGAAAGAGACATTTCTCATGCGAGCTTCTATATTGTGGACAAAAAATGATTTTGCAGCATATGCATTGCTATGTGGATGGAGCACAAAAGATACGCTAGCATGTCTATACTGCCATATAAACACTGACGCCTTGTTGTTGAAACATGGACGAAAGTATTGCTACATGGGTTATCATCATTTCCTACCTCAAAATTACAGGTTGTGTCGAGACAAAGCTTCTGTCAACAGCAAGATAGAGAATAGAGAGGCTCCAACATCACTCTTTTGTGACGAAGTACTCCAACAATATGAGAGTTTTGATAAAGTGAGTTTTGGAAGACGAATAATAAGAGAAGCGCACTAAGGAAAATAGGTGGCATAGTTGGAAGAATAAAATTATATTTTCCAGCTCCCGTATTGGAAGACATTGCTAATAAGGCATAACTTGGATGTCATGCACATTGAGAAAAAACATTTGTGATAGCATATTGGGGACATTGCTTAATGTGGATGGTAAAGAAAAGATAGTCTACAAGCTCGTCTTGATATGCAGGATATGGGTATATGGCCACATCAACATCCGGTGACTATAAATGGGAAGTATGATTGTCCATCAGCATCATATACTTTGCATAAAAATGAGAAGACCACCATGTGCAATTTTTTGGGGGATGTGAAGATGCTCGATGGTTATGCCTCAAACATCAAGAGATGTGTGGACATAAAAGCACGTTAGGTATCAGGTCTAAAAACTCATGACTGCCATATTATATTTCAGGAGCTCCTTCCTATTGCAATACGTGACAGATTGCCTGAAAAGGTTGTTGTACCTCTAATTGAGTTTAGCAGATTCTTTTCTTGAATATGTTCTAAACAATTTTCGGAACCAGATTTGGATAAGATGATCAAGCGATTTCCTAAATCGATTTGTAAGCTTGAGATATTGCTTCTTGCCGCTTTCTTTGATATCATGGTACATCTTCCAACCCATCTTGCTGAAGAAGCTCGTTTGGGTGGACCTGTTTCTTTCAAATGGGTGTATCCAATTGAGAGGTACCTTGTTACATTGAAGAGGTATGTACATAACAGAGCTCACCCAGAGGGTTCTATAGTTGAGGGATATATTATGGAAGAGTGTATGACTTTTTGTAGTCAATTTTTGGATAACATTAGCTCCAAGCTTAATAGGCCAAAACGTCATGAAGCTACACCTAGAAATGAACCTTCTCTCGAGTCTAATATATTTACAGAAGTTGATAATTCTAAAAACGGGTTTAAATGGGACCAACTTACTATGGTGGAACTACATAACATCAGGCATTACATTATTTCTAATGTTGAAGAGGCCACTCCATGGATCAAGTACGTATAACTCAGATGTTCTATACTATATTGGATCATGCTTATTGTAGATGGCTAATTTAATTTTGTACCCTTTTCAGTGAGCATTTTGAAGAGCTAAAAAAGATTCATTCTCGTGATGTTGAAAAATGCTATAGAGATGAGTTTGTTTATTGGTTTTAGAAATGAATAAGTACATGCAAGTTTTTACTTTGAAGAAATAGTGAACAAAAATATGTGTTCTGAAGTTGGTTTATCGATGACCCCTTTTATACTATGTGTACAGATTACGACATTACACGAAGAAGCAAAGTAACCGATTATTTGTATGCATTATGTAGAGGACCTGATCGTCAGACACATTTTTAGTTGATCATTCATAAATGGCTTCTTCTTTCAAACTGCAGAGGTGGAAAAAGATTTACGAACGCAAAACAGTGGTGTTGTTGTTTTGGATGGTGATCATGAGTGGTATGGAATAATCAAGAAAATGATTTCTGTTGATTTTGAAAAAAATCAAGAGGTTTTGTTATTTGAATATGACTGGTTTGATCGGCCTTGTTCCGGTCATAGCCAAAGAAGAGGCTACAAAATGGATCAATATGGAATGATAGATGTTGACACTACTCTTTCTCAATTTAAGTATGAGCCTTACATTCTAGCCACCCAAACAAAATAAGTTTTTTACGTTCAAAGTGTGAAGCAACCTAAATGGGCAACAGTTGTTAAAACGAAGTCATGGAACCTTTTTGCCATGCCCCCTGGAGATAGTGAAAATAATGTCACCGAGACGATGGAGGCTGAGACATTTCATGATCGATGACTTACAGATATCAATATGCCACACATAAATGAGGATAGGAGCACATGGGCTATGATGGACATTGAGGGAGCAACCGGTGATGCTTCCGCTCTTCCAATGAGAACATGTGATCAGTTTCGGGCACATGGAGTTCCATCAGAAAACGAAGATGATGAAAACAACGAAGATGATACATATATCAATGATGGTCTTGTAGCTCCAATATTGGGGGGGGGGGGGGTCAACAGCGAAGATGATAATTTTTTATATGAGTACTATGTGACCTAGCTGTGAACTATTTGATTTTTTAAAAAAGATAGAAGCCACTCTTCTATTTAGCAGCAAGCTTAGAAGCAAGCTGATATTGAATAATCCCACCTCATTAGAAGATACCCAAAATTTGAATTGACGCTCCTACGGAAATTCCTAATGCAACGAACTAGTGATTCCTGGCAATAGATCCTAATGCAACGAGTGTGTTCCGTGGCAATAGATAATAGTTGAACACACAATTTTATTCATCACACAAATGAACACAGATAACACATTCATTCATTAACAAATATATTTCAATACACAATAAAAAAGTACAAGACACAAGAAAATAAAAACAAAATCAACTAAAAAACAACAAAAGAAAACCTAAATCCTACTCCTCCGCCCCTTCTCCTCCCCCGGATGCTCCGCCGGTTGTTCTGACAGCTTCGCCGGTTGCTCTGGCTGGTTTATATCCGATGGTGCAACCTCGCGACCATGGTTCCTCGCCATTGCCGCCACCAGGATACCATGGCCCTTGGCGCCGATCACCTCAGCCATCGTCTCGAGCAGCCTCTAGAAGTAGTCGAACAACCTGTTGAACAACATCTCGAGCAGCTCATTGTTGAGCCTCTCAGGGGAGTGGCATCACTATTTCTTGCAGGGTGGCTCCCTCGGCGGGCTTGGCGGTGGAAAATTGGCCATGGTGGGTTGTCTGTGTGGAGAAGATGAACAATGAGAGAAGAGGAGAGACTGATGGTGCCTTATTCTATGCAGACAAGCAAAATGGAGATGACCTTAAATAGCAGCGAAGTGCATTTCTTATATGAAAAGCGCATCCTCCCCACGTCTCCTTTAGCTTCGTGATTTTCTCCATTTTGCTTCAGTTCACTGTTGATATCAAACATCACTGAACTTAGAGCACATTCACTCGATAACTAAATCATTCACTTGTCTAGAAAATTAACAAATCTTTCCCTATGATTCCTGAGGAACATGATGAACACACCACACATTCATTCGTTCACACGGTGTCCAACATTTTGTAATATATCATGAGGCAAACGATTGTGCTCCGTGATGATAGATCCTAACCCCACAAACTAGTGAATCGTGGCAACAGATCCTAATGCAACGATTGTGTTCTATGGCGGTAGATCCTATCGAATTGAACTAATGAATCATGGCAATAGATCTTAATGCAACGACTGTGTTCCATGGCGATAGATCCTAATACCACAAACTGGTGAATTGTGGCAACAGATCCTAATACAACGACTGTGTTCCATGGCGATAGAACAAACTGATGAATCATGGCAATAGATTCTAATGCAATGATTGTGTTCCATGGCAACAGATCCTAACGCCAGGAACTGGTGAATTGTGGCAACAGGTCCTAATGAAGCTACTATGTTCTGTGGTGATAGAACGAACTGGTGAATCGTGGCAACAGATCGTAATGCAACGACTGTGTTCCATGGCGATATATCCTAACGCCACAATCTGGTGAATCGTGGCAACAAATCCTAATGCAATGAATGTGTTATGTGGTGATAGATCCTAATGCCACGAACTGCTGAATTGTGGCAACTGGTCCCAATGCAACGATTGTGTTCTGTGGCGATAGATCCTAATGCCACGAACTGGTGAATCATGGCAAGAGATCCTAATGCAACGAATGTGTTCTGTGCCAGTAGATCCTAATGTCAATGAACTGGTGAATCGTGGCAATAGATCCTAATGCAACGAATGTGTTTCGTGGCAATAGATCCTAACTCCCATGAGCTGGTGAATCGTGGCAACAGATCCTAGTGCAACGACTATGTTCTGTGGCGATACATCCTAACGCCACGAACTGGTGAATTGTTGCAACAAATCCTAATGCAACGAATGTGTTCCATGGCGATAGATCCTAATGTCCACGAACTGGTGAATCGTGGCAACAAATCCTAATGCAACGAATGTGTTCTGTGGCGATAGATCCTAAGGCCCATGAATTGGTGAATCGTGGAAATAGATCCTAACGCAAAGACTGTGTTCCATGGCGATAGATCATAATGCCTTGCATTGGTGAATCGTGGCAATAGATCCTAATGCAACGAATATGTTCTGTGGCGATTGATGCTAACACCCACGAACTGGTGAATCGTGGCAACAGATCCTAGTGCAACGACTGTGTTCCGTAGTGATAGATCCTAACGCCACGAACTGGTGAATCGTGGCAAGAGATCCTAATTCAACGAATGTGTTCTATGGCGATAGATCCTAACGTCCACGAACAGGTGAATCATGGCAATATATCCTAATGCAACGAATGTGTTCCGTGGCGATAGATCCTAATGCCCACGAATTGGTGAATCGTGGCAACAGATCCTAATGCAACGATTGTGTTCTGTGGCAATATATCGTAATGCCACAAACTTATGAATCGTGGCAAAAAATCCTAATGCAACGATTGTGTTCCGTGGCGATAGATCCTAACGCCATGAACTGGTGAATCGTGGCAATAGACCAAGCTTACTGGAATGATTTAGTATCGTTGCAGTACAATCGTTGCAACAAGGCAGAATCCTTGTAGTTGAAGTTTAATCAATATATTAATGTTGTCACAGTGAGTTTGTTAGGACCTAAAGTTCAAATAAGGATAATAAGCTGCAAATAAGCTATAGGCAAGGGGACGAATTTTACTGCTTTTCTGGTCTTTTATGCACAAGAAAATGAACAATTGACGGGAATCAGCACGTCGATTGTGGATGATACTGAAGCACAAAGCTCTGACAACCCCCATGGGTCCCGTCGTCGATGTTTCATGCGTTGAGAGTGGGTTCCGTCGAAGAAAACAAGCTCCGACGACCCCCAAGGGGCTCGTTCTCAATGTTTTACGCGTTGGCAGTGGGTGCCGTCAAAGCAACAAGCTCTAACAGCCCCCAGGGGGCCTGCAGTCCGCATTTCATGTGTTGACAGTGGGCGCTGTCAAAGCAAACAAGCTCTAGCAACCCCAGGGGTCCTGCCGTCGATGTTTTACGCATTGACAGTGGACGCCGTCGAAGCAACAAGCTCTGACAACACCTAAGGGGTCAGCCATTGATGTTTCATGCATTGACAGTGGGCGCCGCCGAAGCAAACAAGCTCCAACAACCCTCAGGGGGCCTGCCATCGATGTTTTACGCATTGAAATTGGGCACCGTCAAAGCAAACAAGCTCCTACAACTCCCTGGGGGCCCGTCGTTGACGTTTCATGCACTGACAGTGGGCGCCATCAAAGCAAACAAGCTCCAATGACCCCTAGGGGGCCCACTATCAATGTTTCATGCGTTAAAAGTGGGCGTCGTCAAAGTAGACAAGCTCAGACAACTCTTGGGGGTCCACCGTCGACGTTACAAAGGATCCTTGGAGATTTTGGAAGCAAGACTAGGACCTCAGAGCTATCATATTGGCTACGAGTCGGAGCGATCAACTTTTCAAGACATTGTCAAAATCCTCATGGTAGATGTACTCAATCAATTAAACACATCTACCAGGGGGCCAACAAGATAAAGGGCAATGCATTTGTCGAACAGTAGCAATGACACTTACCCCGGTACTACTAAAGTGTAGTCTGTAGAGGTTTGTATTCGGATGGGGCGCGCGTAAGATCACGAACAAGATGGTGACAACGGAGTTTTTATGTGGTTCAGGCCGCCTGAGCATAATACCCTACTCCACGTGGTGGTTGTTGATCGTATGTGTGTAAGCGTGGTGAGTGCCTGAGATTGCTTGAGGTCGCATTTTCTACCGTGTGGCACAACCCTTTTGTATGCTAAGGGCTGGCCGTTACAGTGCATGCTTGGCCCGACATGTGGCCGCGGCTATATTAATCACCCTATACATGATCTACTGGTATTATGAGTGACTAACTGTGTGATAACATGCCTTAATGGCAGCGTTACCAGTACGTCTGATTGTGCGTCATTAAAACTAAATTAATGACACTTTAACCAGGTCTTGTAAATGCTATTTGATAGCCTCTTGAATGTCTGCACCATTGGAGATCGTGTGGTCTTTCTGTTGCTGACTTAGGTCCGTAGGTTTAACTCGTTGCAGCTCTGGAGCTTCCCTCTATAGGGAGGCAGGTCCGGAGCCACTTGACATGTGGCGGCACCAAAGGTTCCCTCTATTGGGGGTTAGGGCCAGGGATTTTGGACACATGGCAGCACCAGAGCTTCCATCTGAAGGGACGTAGGTCCGACCCCGCAGGACACATGGTAGCACTAGAGCTACCCAAATGAGGGAGGCGGGCCCAGGGCTGCGAGATGTGTGTTGCCTTCAAAAGTATTCAACTCAAACATAGGAACTCCTTGGTTTTGAGTGCAATATCAGGGGGTACCTGGTACACAGGGTACCAATAGTGGCCCCCGGGCCCACCACTGGGAGAGACCCTCTGGGTGAGGTTATACTACCAGAGGTGGGACCATCTTTGATTTCCGCGATGCGGCTTCAAGGTCTTTTTCTGGGCAGTTGAGGCGACGACAAAGAGTTTTGCCACCGCCACGTGACCCTCCTGGATATGGCGAGTGGGATCCTGACATGCGGATATCACATAATTGAAGGCCGCCGGTTCCCAATACGAAATTCATATCGGTTCCCAGTGTAATCTTTGTAGCCCTGTCAGGCTGATGCCCTCGGGGTTGCAACTTCCCATGATGACAACGGTTCACCTGGTTTGACTTTTTACCAAAGTGGTCTCGGGCCCTCTTGTCATCGACTGTGTAACATTCCAAAATGTGATTTTGATCCTGATGCGGTTTCCATCCAAGCGTTGCGGAGGCTTACTAATTGGGGAAAACTTGCACGGCAAGAGAACTCTTTATGCTTTCATTCGATTTTGTGCTCATAGCTCTTCACCTTTGCATAGCATTTACCACTTCCGCTCCACTTTGCTGCGATGGAGTTGGGGCTGATCCCACCCTCCTCCAGCTTCTTGTTGGCGCTGCTGGACTTTGATGGTTTGAAGCTTCATCACCTCGGCGCCCACTCCTTCCTGCTAGTCACGACTTTCGTCCACTTTTGCGAGATGTGGGTGGGTGTGCCACCCTGCATCGAGCTATTCCGGAGCTTCTCCATGGTCCACTACACTGGGAAGTCGAAAGAGTTACTTGGCTTCTACTACTTCATGATGCGCAAGAATTCTCCCTTGAAGTACTTGAAGGCATTCCCCATTGGGAAGTGGGATGGCTAGAATAAGGATTGTGTGATTGTCAGCGTGGATCACCATGACATGATGGAGCTGCCCGAAAGCCTCCCAAACATTGACAGTGATGCCTGGGAAGTAGTCCCGGAGCTATACGAGGCGTACAACCCCATTTTGAGAAAGATTCGGGAATACATGGAGGGAGGAAAGACTCTACAAATGGTGATCACCAACTTCTTGACAAATTAGTGGGCTCCGCTGAAGAAGAGAGAAGGGCCCGCATGGGAGTTCAATGGAGTGATGGACACCAACAGGATTGAAACTCGTCTCGGGTCTAATTTGGATGAAAAGGCTTTGAAGCTTCATCTTCAAAAGCTGCATCACGGAGCCATCCATCTGGATGACTTGACCCCCAGTAGAATTCCTCCATCTTGACATCGTTCCAGTGTTCAGGGGGGAATTGCGGAGGGGGCTACTAGAGCTTGATGACCCTGGATTGGTGGTGAAGCAAGGAAATGTAGGGCTCTCCATTCCTAGAACTTCGGAGAGAAGAGCCCCTGCTGCTCAAAGCCAGAAGGAGGCTGATATCGGCAAGGGCAAGGGAAAGGCGCCTATTGAACCTTCCAGTCGTAAGAGGAAGCTGAGGCATGTTGATGGGAGCTCCATCAGATCAACTCTGACACCATCAGTGTTCCCACCTCGGCCAAGTCCAGCTTTGGTGGCGAAATCATCTTCGGACCCGGCGTCCGCAAAGGGCGTTGGCTCTAACAAGTTTACCCTGGCCCCATTGTCGGCTATGAGCTTTAGGTCCAGGGATCCATCCCAGCCGAGGGAGGTCCCAGTTGAGGCGACACCGATTGCGACAGAGAACTCCAGGCCAAGATTTAGAGCCTTCGCCACACCAACTACAGTGGGTTCTAGCTCCAGACGCCAGAAGAAAAAGTTCTGTGCCGATTCGAGCAGCAACGTCCGAAGGTAAGGGCAGTTGGCTTAACTTGAGTTGTAGTATTTAATATTTGCTATTTCTTGAAATTTGTTACTCTACTTTCAGGGTGTAAAAATAGGAGGCTGCAGCTCCAGCGCCCACTGCATTGACGGAGACTATGCAAGCTGAAGATCCCGCCTCAGCTCCCGCCTCACCGCCAGGGGTGGTGGCGTATGACACGATAACTCCGGCACCAGTTTTCGTGGAGACAAGTCCAGTGCTGGCAACCGAAGTTCCCATGTTAGCGTCGAACCACGTGGAAGAAGTGCCTGAAGGAGCTCCAACGATTTCAGAGTCTGTTGAGGAAGCTCCGGCATCAGTGCCGGAAGTGGCCGAAGCTCCGGCTAAAGATTTTGTGCCAGCCCCGGATGTGACAGCTCCGGAGCTGACTATGTCCATGCCGGCGCAATCGGAGGATCTGGTTGTGAGTCCTCCTCCTTCTGGGCTAACAGTGTAAGATCCAGCTGACGGACCCTCCTCATGAGCTCCGAAGCTAGAAGTTCCCGCTTCAGGACCTTCTTCAGTTGTGATGGATATTGATGAGCTCCCGAAGATCGGCCCCGGCAATGTGGATCTGTTGGAGAACACGCTCGCGTTGTGGGATCTATTGTGATTATGGAAGACCCCTTGGAGCCTTCAGATGCTCCTCAAGCAGGCTCGGTGCAGATTCCCCTAGTATTGTCTGTTCACAAGGCCTGCTCAAGTCTCTGCCATGTCCAGCTTGCCTTCGACTACAAAACTGGGACCTGCCAGGTCTGGAGTGTGCTATCGACTTAGACTGCTCAGGCACCCTAAGTATGCCACTCTACCTATATCCTGGCATGTCCCAGCAGGGCGGGTCTGTAAGGCATTCGGACCTAAATAGATTTCATCAATACACTTATGTTGTCACGTTAAGTTATTTAGGATCTAAAATTCAAAGAAGGATAATAAGCCAAAAATAAGTTATAGACAAGAGGATGAATTTTACTACTTTTCTAGTTTCTTATGTGCAGGAAAAATGAATATTCGATGGCAATTTGCTCGGTGGTGGTGGATGCTGCCGGAGCACTAGCTCCGACAGCTCCCCGGGGGCCTGCCGTCGACGTTCTATGCGTTGATAGTGGGCTCCATTGAAGCTACCAAGCTCCAACAACTCCCACGAGACCCGTCGTTGACGTTCTATGCATTGATAGTGGGCGCCGTCAATGCTACCAAGCTCCGACAACCCTCAGGGGGCCGCTGTCGATGTTCTATGTGTTGATAGTGGGCGTCGTCGAAGCGACCAAGCTCCGACAGTTCCAAGGGGCCCACCGTCGATGTTTTATGCATTTACAGTGGGCGTCGTCTAGGCTACCAAGCTCCGACAACTCCCAGGATGCCCGCCGTCGATGTTCTATGCATTGATAGTGGGCGTCATCGAAGCCACGAAGCTCGGATAACTCCCAGGGGGCCCGCTGTCGATGTAACTGTGAGACCTATGTGTGATGAATAAATTGGCTTGTGCCGAATACATTGGATTTGACGATTAAACTTTTGAATACTACCAAAAAACATTTTTAATAAGGTCCGACTCTAGGTCCGGCTTGTTTTGGGTAGCTCAGGCAAGGTCCGACGTAAGGTCCGACTTCTTTGTCTAGGTCCGTCTAGCTTTGGTTACCTCTGGCTCTAGGTCTGACTTGCTTTGTTCAGCTCTGGAGCTAGGTCCAACTAGCTTTGGATAGCTCCAACGCTATGTCCTGCTAGCTTTGGTATGTTCTAGCGCTAGATTCTGTTAGTTTTGGTAAGCTCCGATTCAAGGTCCAGTTTGCTTTGGCAGGGTTTGGAACTAGATTGCAATTGTTTTGCTTTTACTTTGAAATATTTTGAACATGTTTTACATCTATGGAAAGTTTGCTTAGTATTCTTTTACTAAGTATTTGGTGTGTTTTGGTGGTTATTGCTGTTATCATTTTGCTATAGTTTGCAACATGCTTATGTGAGGTGCTCACGTAAGGTGTTGTGGTTTCACAACTAACGTGAGTCAAGTCGAGGTCTTGTGCTCGGAAGTATTGGTTGTTTATTCATCTGCATGTGTTGCTTGAGTTCAAGACATGGCTGGTGGCGGGATCCATTGAACTAGTCTTAGGGAGAAGATGAGGTTCAACAACCAAGTTCGGGAGGAATTGTGGTTGAGTTGATCGGGAGGTCGCGCGACATTTTCGAATCAACAACAATGCATATGAAGGTATCGTGGATGTCGTTGGAAGATGTTTGCACGTGTGCCCAGAGTGCATGGACGTGGCTACACGGTTCCGAGGCGTGATGAAGAGATGTGGACGTAAAGAATAGGTCCGAAAGGTCCAACCGACTAGGTTATGGACTCAGTCTGCTACTGAGTCGTGTTTGACTCAAATATGGAAAGTTTTGAGTTGGTTATGATAGGATTTCGTGTGGGTCATGAATTTTAGTTGATTTAGGAATGTGGAATAAATTCATAAGGTGTTTGGCAGTCTTAAGATTGCTTCTATCTGCGTATAGAAGTGTCTTGAGCCATTATGGAAAGTTTCTATCTGAGTAGGATTAGAGTTCTAGTTAGCTTTTGGTTGGCCTTAGGGCTGGTTATATAAGCAAGGGAGGCCAGAGCTCGTGATGCACGACTTTTGGGTTGTTCCTCTTGTGTTCTATTGAATAAAATTCGTAGTTGAAAGGTGCTTATGTGCCTTGTTCGTCCGACTTGTTTTCGTCAAGTCTTTCTCGTCGAGTTTCTGCACAACACTACTTTACTTCGGTGGTTTTATCATAACTCGAGTTTTACAGATTTGATTGATGTGATTCTTCTTGGGCTGTCTGCAAAACTTAATTTTCTATCATTTGTGAAAATTTCATGGTCATTTGATTTGTGGTTTCTGATCTACACTAGTTACTTCGCAGTGTTCCAGAACTGTTTTTCTCGGGTAGGACAGATTGACCTTTGTTCGATCTTTCGATCGCAACTTGAGTTTCTCTTGATGGATTTTTGTGATTCTTGTTGAGATGTATTTTTGAATTGATTTTCTACAATCTATACTAGTTTTGTCACAGTTGAACATTTTTAGATTAGTCGCACACATGGTTTCTTTAACAGATCGATTTTCTGATGAGGGATGTTTCGTTGCTTCCGCTAAAAAGTTTTAATCTACCATTCACCCCCCTGGTAGCATTACATGTGCTCTTCAATCCTACAATTGGTATCAGAGCCACGGTTCTCTAATCTTTGTAATTTGCACATGTTTGTGCTAATCCTCATTGGGAAATACTCGGCAAAACCTTGTGTGTTTGTTGGTATTTATTTTCAGGTTTGGAAGGCATGCATGGAAGATTGTATCCAAGCGCAAGGCTTCTCGATATGGGAAAAAGTGTACAAGCCTTACGATGTGCCACTAACGATCAAGTAAGGGCTACAAACTTAAGAGATGTCGACAACAACAACGAAGCTCGCCACTTGATAATCCATGGACTAACCTAGAGCGACTTTGACCGTGTTGCACACCTCCGATCGGCGTACGATGTGTGGAGAGCACATTGTGACTACCACGAAGGATCCAACACGATCAAGGAGGTAAAGAAAGATATGTTCTTGAAAGAATACATGCGCTTCGAGATGCAACCCAGTGTGTACATTGATGAACTTTTTGCCCAGTTTAATAAAATTCTCAGTAATCTACGTAGTGTCAACGTAAACTTTACTAATGCTAAGAATGCAAGGCAACTCCTTAGTGCATTAGACATGACAATATGGGAAATGAATGTAACATCCATTTGTGAATCAATTGTCATGAGTACTCTTACTTTAAATGTACTTTACTCTAAAGTAAAAACTCATAAAATTGACATATTATCACATAAGAATACAAATAAGTCTATTGCATTTGTTTCAGAGCGTGATATGCCTAGCTCCGGCTAATCATCATCTTGCAATACTCTTGCTTTGTTGTCCTCAATAACCCTGGAGCAGATTGAGGAATTTCCAGAAAAGGAGTTAGCACTCATCTCTACTAGATTCTCAAAAGCATTGCAAAATGTGAGAACTAGAAGGAGAGTAAGCTACAGACCTCAATGATGCTTTGAATGTGGTAAGACAGGACACTTTCACACAGATTTCCCTAACCTTTCAGGTCCTTCCACCCGTGATGAAAAGAAGAATAAAGTCAAGTCCTCTTCTGGCAACATCAACAAGAAAAAGAAGGGTTTTACAGGACGCAAATTGATAAATAGTTTCATCACCACACTTCAAGAACTTGGCACGAGTGATGTAGACATTGGACGTGACGAAGATAAAGATGATATGGAAAACTTATGTTTCATGGCGGGCAAATCAAGATCAAGTATGGAGGATGCAGAACACAACAGTGACGATGAAGAGTTATGTCCGACTTGTGATGAATTGTGTGATGCTATTTCCTGTGCAACTGTTATTGTTAAGAAAAAGGACAAAAAGCTTAGAGACAATGCAGTTAAAATTGAGTCACTAGAATCTGAAATTAATCGTTTGAAGACCTTGATTCCTAGTGATGATTCTTGTTCCTCATGCGATTTAATATATGAACAATTGTCCTCCTTAAGAAATGCACACTCCTCCACTCTTGATAAACTTGAGTTAGAGATTGAAAAGAACAAAAAGCTTGCTGCACTTAATGACAGAAAATTAAAAGATGCTTCTTGTTCTACAATTATTTGCATTGTTCTACCTTTACTGATCTTGAAAAGAAACTAAAAGATGCTATGAATGAAATTTCAATACTGAACAATGCTTTACGTGCTCATGAAGTTAAATATTGTTCTAATTGCAAACCAGAAAAAACTTCATGTGAAAACTGCCTGGAATTGTCTAAGAAACTTGATGACATGAATAGGACACTAGAGAAGTTTTGTATTGGGTACAAAAATCTAAACTCGCTGCTGAATTCATCCAAATCTTGTAATGATAAAACTGTTTAGGTTTTGATTCCAATGCTCATGCTAAAGCACATCCACCTAAAATTTTAAAGTCATTAGCAAGTTGTTTAAATAAAACAGTTCCTAAACCAAAAGAGTTGATTTTTAAATCTCTAGGAATGTTGTCACATTCGGGTTCAAATGAACATAATGCATGCTCATCTAGACATGAACACAAAGTTAAATTTCATTGTACCTATTGTGGTAGAGATGATCTTTTCGTAGATTTTTTTTGTTATAGACTAGCTAAACAACATAAAAAGGAAAGAATGCAAACTAGATCTTATAACTCTCATGCAAAATTTGTTGCACATACTAAATCGAATGTCAGGAACATGCAACCTGCTGTTATGAGTTAAACACATTCAAATATTACCTCCGGAGCTTCAGTTTTTGCCTCCAGACATTCTGATGTTACCTCCGGACCTTCTGTTTTTGCCTTCAGAGCTACCGATTTTTGTGCTACACGAATAACACCTTATTGGTCAGTAGTTAAGAACAAAAAAAATCTCAAACTTTGACTCATAAACCTGCTGTTTTATCTCAGCTTTCGCGTGTTTTTCCTACTGCGCGTCGTGTGAGTCAGTACTGGATTCCTAAATGCCTTTTGACTAACCCAAGTAATTAGTCATCGACGTATTGTTCTTCTATGTAGGTTACACGCTTGAGGAAGGAGAACATTTGGATTGTGGATTCAGGTTGCTCATGCCACATGACCGGTAACAAAGAATGGTTCTCCTTCCTCTCTTTTGTGTCACGTGTAGAGAATGTTACTTTTGCCGATAATTCTTCAACTCCTATAGTCGGTAAGGGTTTGGTTATTATAAATGATCACTACACTTTGAAAGATTTGGCACTTGTCAGAAATTTGAAATACAACTTGCTTTCTTTGTCACAATTGCTAGATGAAAATTTGGAAATTATTTTCAATAAAAATTGTTGCAAAGATGTAAATTCAAATAGTGAACTTATTTTTAACATGTCTCAGTTTGGAAGAGTTTTTAAAGCTGATTTTGATATGTCTTCCTCTAAGCATAGGTGTCTAGTTGGTAATGATTCAAAGTACTTATATTTTTGGCATCGTAGATTTGGTCATGTAGGCTTTGATCATCTAACGCGTGTTAGTGCTCTTGATCGCATACGTGGGCTGCCTAAGCTGAAAGGGGACAAAGAAATTGTGTGCTCTTCTTTTAGACATGCTAAGATGGTTGCAGGTTCACATACTCCTCTCACAATGATCATGACAACTAAACCGTGTCAACTTTTGCACCATGGCACCGTAGGACCTTCACATGTTCAATCCTTCGGAGGTAAATGGTATGTTCTTGTGATTGTTGGTGATTATTCTTGATACTTTTGGGCACACTTTATGGCATCTAAGAATGAAGCTTTTAGTCATTTTGAACTTTATTTCATAGATTATCAATTGATCACCCAAGATCTTTAAAAGCAATTAGAAGTGATATCGGAACCGAATTTAAAAATCAATCTTTTGATCACTTTTGTGCTAAAAATGAAACAGATCATCAATTTTATTCACCATATGTACCTTAGCAAAACGGTGTTGTAGAAAGAAAGAACAGAACCTTAGTTGAGATGGCTAGGACTATGCTTGATGAATATCCAACTCCTAGGAAATTTTGGGCTGATGCGATTGCACCTGCTTGTTATGTCTCAAATCGTGCTTTCCGGCGTGCTAAGCTAGGTAAAACACCATATGATCTTCAGTTTGGACATAGGCCTAGTGTTACACACTTTCGGGTCTTTGGTTGCAAATGCTTTGTTAAGAAACATGGTAATCTTGATAAATTTGAACCTAGATCCATTGATGGAATGTTTCTTGGTTATCCATCTCATACTAGAGGCTACCGTGTGCTTTTACTTGACACCAAAAAAATTGTGGAGACTTGTGAGGTGTATTTTGATGAAGCTAGCCCAGGTACTAGCTCAAACATTGAAGGCCCAGATCCATATCCTTAGGGGGAGGGTATTTTCGAAGAAGAAGAGTCTGTGATATTGCCTAATAGTTCTTAAGCTGACAAGTGTCCAACTCCGAACTTTGAACAAGCTTTGACTACCATCTCTGCTGGTCCTAATTGTCCACAAGTCACAAGCTTATCAATTTGCGATAAACCTAATGAAGAAGAAGCTTGTGAGACATCTGTTCCCTTACAGATTTACAAGAATCATCCCCCACAACAGATAATTGGAAGCTTGCATAAATGAGTTACAAGATCCAGGTTTTCCGACCCCAATTCTCATGCTCATTCTGCTTTTGTTGCATCTTTTGAACCCAAATATATATCATACGCACTCACTAATGAATCTTGGATTATTGCCATGCAAGAAAAGTTAGAAAATTTGGAAAGAAATAATGTTTGGAAACTTGTACCTCCACCTCAAGATCACACTTTAATTGGAACTAAACTGGTGTTTAAAAATAAACAAAGTGAGGATGGGGTCGTGATTAGGAATAAGGATAGATTGGTTGTTCAAGGTTTCACACAAATTGAAGGTCTAGATTTTGATGAAACTTTTGCTCATGTTGCTAGATTAGAAGCCATAAGAATTTTTTTATCTTTTGCTGCATCTAAAGGTTTCAAGTTATATCAAATGGATGAAAAAAGTGCTTTTCTTAATGGCTACATAGATGAGGAGGTTTATGTTAAGCATCCACCCGGTTTTGAAAATCCAGATTTTCCTAATCATGTTTTCAAACCGACTAAAGCCTCGTATGGTCTAAAACAAGCTCCTAGAGCAAGTATGATAGGTTAAAAACATTCTTACTTGAAAAGGGGTTTACCATGGGCAAGGTCGATAGAACTCTTTTTGTGCTTAAGCATGGCAATGACTCATTATTCGTTCAAGTGTATGTGGATGATATTATCTTTGGTTGTGCTTCTCATGATCTTGTGTCCAAGTTTTCAGCTATGATGAGTTCAGAATTTGAGATGAGTATGATTGGAGAACTAATGTACTTTCTGGGGCTGCAAATCAAGCAAACTAAGGAGGGAACCTTTGTGCATCAAATGAAGTATACAAGAGGCCTTCTTAAGCACTTCAACATGCACAAAAGCAAGCCTCTTCGGACACCAATGGGAACAACAATGACACTTGAACTTGATGAAGATAGTGAACCCGTGGATCAAAAAGAATATAGAAGCATGATCCGATCACTTTTTTACCTCATGACATCAAGATCGGACATACAATTTAACGTATGTCTTTGTGCATGGTTTCATGCTTCCCCACGTGCTTCACATCGTCAAGCCATCAAAAGAATTCTCAGGTACTTACATGGAACTCAAGAATTTGGCAATTTTCTTACTTCTTCCCGAACTGTTACTTTAAAAGCTTTTTCGGATGCTGATTTTGGGGGTTTTAGGATTGATAGGAAAAGTACTTCCGATGCTTGTAATTTTCTCCATAATTCACTTGTTGCTTGGTACTCCAGAAAATAAAACTCAGTTGCACAATCCACAGCCGAATCTGAATATGTAGCTGTTGCTACTGCTTGCTCACAAATTCTTTGGATTGTTCAAACACTTAAGGACTATGGGGTTGATCTAGATAGTGTTCCATTATTTGGTGATATCACTAGTGCCATTTGCATTGCTAAAAACCCCGTTCAACATTCTATAACTAAGCACATTGATAATAGGTATCACTTTCTCTGTGGTAAAGTTGAAAAAGGAAACATTATCCTTCACCTTGTACACACCGAACAACAATTGGCTGACATTTTCACAAAACCTTTGGATTTCACTCGTTTTTGTTACATTTGTAGTGAAATAGGGGTTATGCATCCTCATGGCTTAAATTAAGGGGGAGCATTGAAATTTGGGATCTGAACTTAAAATAATATGAGCATAGTATTTCATACATATATGACTTTGTGATTCCATCTACATGTTGAAAGTTCTTACTACATTACTCATGTTATACATTTTGTAATTTTTGCCATGACTAGAAATTGGAATAATTACTTACACTAAATCTAGTCATGGTCGAACTTTCTTGCTGTTTTGAACTTGTTGCATGATCACAAGTGCTTTTAATCATAATGAATTAATCAAGTAATCAACTCACATGTTGAGTTTTATGAACAAAAATAAATTGAGAAAAGATCAAGAGAATATGCATGCACCGCACTTCTTTTGAGATGGCTTATAATTGCACTTAGATATGAACTTGGAAGAAGTTGTGTATGACTAAAACCATGTCCTTAAGCTTCTGATTTTCAAATGACATAGGCTTAGCTTCGTTGGTTAGAATAAGGCAGATGCGCATATAA
The DNA here is from genome assembly GCA_036927565.1 of Tuctoria greenei. Classification (NCBI taxonomy): domain Eukaryota; kingdom Viridiplantae; phylum Streptophyta; class Magnoliopsida; order Poales; family Poaceae; genus Tuctoria; species Tuctoria greenei. The sequence goes on along the minus strand of JAYESD010000001.1, from coordinate 134,750,401 downwards.
TCTCTTGCAAATATCATATGATCTAAATTTGTACTTTGAAAAATAATAAAATGTAGTAACAAGTGTCATGCTTTTGGGTTTTGAAATAGTTAAGTTTGTGAGATCATGACTTGCTAAAATTGAAAATTACATTTGATCTCTAGCATGGCTTACACTACTTTATGTATCCCATTATTGTGATAGTGTAAGTTACATGATAGTATGACTTGGATGAGCTATGTTTTATATGTATATGTTATAATGTGCTCATAACTAATTAAAATTTCTCTTTTGTACCTCGCTGAATACATTGTAAAAGAAGGAGAAGTATGCAAGGGGGAGAAATATGTATGGGGGGGGGGGAGAAATTTATTTCTATCTCATTTGATTTTGAAAAAGGGGGAGAAATTGTTTTCAAAACTTTTCATGCCAATGTTCGAATTTTAAGTGGTGTTGCCAATGCATTTAGCAAGTGGGAGATTGTGAGACCTATGTGTGCTGAATACATTGGCTTTGACGATAAAAGTTTTGAATACTACCAAAACACCATTTTAATAAGGTCCGACTCTAGGTCTGAGCTCGTGCAAGGTCCAACGATAGGTCCGGCTTGTTTTGGGTAGCTCAGGCAAGGTCCAACGTAAGGTACGACTACTTTGTCTAGGTTCGACTAGCTTTGGTTAGCTCCGGCTCTAGGTCTGACTAGCTTTGGTCATCTCCGACTCTATGTCCTGCTAGCTTTGGTAAGTTCCGGCGCTAGATCCTGTTAGTTTTGGTAAGCTCCGGTTCAAGGTCCGGTTAGCTTTGGCAAGGTTCGGAACTAGATTGCAACGGTTATGCTTTTACTTTGAAATATTTCAAACTTGTTTTACATCTATGGAAATTTTGATTAGTATTCTTTTACTAAGTTTTTGGTGTGTTTTTGGTGGTTATTAATGTTATCATTTTGCTATGGTTTGTAACATGCTTATGTGAGGTGCTCACGTATGGTGTTATGGTTTCGAAACTAACGTTAGTCACGTCGACGACTTGTGCTCAACAGTATTGGTTGTTTATTCATGTGCAGGTGTTGCTTGATTTCAAGACATGGCTAGTGGCGGGATCCATTGAACTAGTCTTAGGGAGAAGATGAGGGTCAACAACCATGTTTGGGAGGAATTGTGGTTCAGTTGATCGGGAGGTTGTGCGACATGTTTGAATCAAGAATAATGCATATGAAGGTATCGTGGACGTCGTTGGAAGATGTTTGCACGTGTGCAAAGAGTGCATTGAGGTGGCTACATGGTTCCGAGGCGTGATGAAGAGATGTGGACATACAGAATAGGTCGGAAAGGTCCAACCAACTAGGTTATGGACTCAGTCATTAGCTGAGTCGTGTTTGACTCAAATATGGAAAGTTTTGAGTTGGTTATGATAGGATTTTGTGTGGGTCACGAATTTGAGTTTTTTTAGGAATGTGGGATACGTTTCTAAGGTGTTTGGAAGTCTTAAAATTGCTTCTATCTACGTATAGAAGAGTCTTGAGCCGTTATGGAAAGTTTCGGTTGAATCTGAGTAGGATTAGAGACCTAGTTAGTTTTGGGTTGGCCTTAGGGCTGGTTATATAAGCAAGGGAGGCCAGAGCTCATGATGCACGACATTGTGGATGTTCGTTTTGTGTTTTGATCAATAAAGTTCATAGTCTAAAGGAGCTTTTGTTCCTTGTTCGTCCAACTTGTTTCAGACAAGTTTTTCTCGTCGAGTTTCTACACAGCACTACCTTGCTTCGGTGGTTTTATTATAACTCAGGTTTAACAGATCCAATAGACTTGATTCTTTTAGGTTGTCTTCACAACTTGATTATATATCATCTTTGATAATTTCACAGTCATTGGATGTGTGGTTTGGATCTACCTGTGTTTCTTTGCAGTGTTGCAGATCTGGTTTTTCTCAAGTAGAACAAATTGACCATTGTTCAATCTTTCAATCATAACATGAGTTTTTCTTGACGGATTTTCAAGATTCTTGTTGTGACGTCTTCGTAACATGAATCTCCACAATCTATACTGGTTTTTTCACAATTGATCACGTTTAGATTAGTTTTACACACAATTTCTTATCAAATTGATTTTCTACCGAGGGGTTTTTGTTGCTTCCGCTGAAAAAGTTTCAATATACCATTCACCCCCCCCTCTGGTTGCTTTTCACATGCTCTTCAATTCTAAAATTGGTATCAGACCAACGGTTCTCTAATCTTTGTAATTTGCACGTGTTTTTGACTAATCATCATGGAGAAATACTCCGCAAAACCTTGTGTCTTTAGTGGTATTCATTTTCAGGTTTGGAAGGCACGTATGGAAGCTTTCATCTAGGCACAAGGCTTCATAATATGGGAAAAGGTGTACAAGCCTTACGACATGCCGTCAAATGATCAAGTCACGGCTACAAACATGAGAGATGTCAACCACAACAACAATGCTCACAACTTGATCATAGAAGGATTAACTCAAAGCGACTTCGACCGTGTTGCTCACCTCCGATCTGCATATGATGTGTGGAAAGCACTCTGCGACTACCACGAAGAATCCAACATAATCAAGGAGGTAAGGCAAGACATGTTCAAAAAGGAGTACATGCGCTTTGAGATGCAACCAGGTGAGTCCAACAATGATTTGCTTGCTCGCTTTAACAAAATCCTCAGCAACTTGCGTAGTGCCAATGTTAAGTTTTCAGATGTTGAAAATGCTAGACAATTACTAAGTATATTAGACATGTCAATTTGGGAGATGAATGTCACATCTATTCGTGAGTCTACTCTCATGAGTACACTTACTTTAGATGTTCTATATTCTAGATTGAAAACTCATGAAATTAACATAATCTCACGTAAGAAGCCCAATAAATGTCTTGTAGTTGTTTCTCAACGTGATATGCCTAGCGCCGGCCAATCTTCATCTTGTGGTACACTTGATTTGTTGTCCTCTCTAACACTTGAACAGATTGAGGAGTTTCCAGAGGAGGAGCTAGCACTTCTCTCTACTAGGTTCTCAAAAGCATTGAAAATGTGAGAACTAGAAGGAGAGGAAGCTGCGGACCTCAACGATGTTTTGAATGTGGTAAGACAGGATATTTTCGTTCGGATTGCCTTAACCTTTCAGGTCCTACTTCTTGGGAGGAAAAAAAAACAAGGACGATGCCCTCCTCTGTAAAAACAACAAGAAAAAGAAGGGTTTTACATGACTCCAATTGGTGAATAGTTTTATCTCCGCACTTCAAGAACATGGCACGAGCGATGTGGACATCGGAAGTGACAAAGATGAAGATGATTTGGCAAACTTGTGTTTCATGGCAGGTAAGTCAAGATCAAGTATGGAGGAGGCAGAACACAACAGTGACAATGAAGAGGTATGTCCTACATGCAAAGAAATGTGTAATTCTACTTCTCGTGCCACTTTTATAGTTAAGAAAAAAGAGAAAAAGCTTAGGGACAATGTTGTTAAAATTGAGTCACTAGAATTTAAAATTAATCGTTTGAACTCTTTGATTCCTAGTGATGACTCTTGCTCCTCATGTGATTTAATATATGATCAATTGTCCTTTCTAAGAAGTGCACACACCTCCACACTTGACAAACTTGAGTTAGAAATTGAAAAGAACAAAAATCTTGCTGCACTTAATGGTAAAAAGTTAAAAGATGCTTGTTGTTCTACAATTGATTTGCATTGTTCTACTTGTGATGATCTTGATAAGAAATTACAAGATGCTATGAATGAAATTTCAATATTGAACAAAGCTTTACGTTCTCATTAAGTTAAATATTGTTCTAATTGCAAAACTAAAAGGAAAAACTTCATGTGAAAACTGACTAGACTTGTCAAAGAAACTTGATGACATGAATAGGACACTAGAGCAGTTTTGCAATAGGAATAAGAATCTAAACTTGCTGCTGAATTCTTCTAATTCTTGCAATGATAAATATGGTTTAGACTTTGATTCCCATGCTCATCCTAAGGCACATCCACCTAAAATTGTGAAGTCAGTAGGAAGTGGTTTGGTTAAAATAGTTCCTAAACAAAAAGAACTGGTTTTCAAATATGCAGGATCGTTGTCTCATTAGGTTGCTAATAAACATGTTCCTTGCTCATCTAGACATGAACACAAAGTTAAATTTCATTGTACCTACTGTGATAAAGATGGACATATCATAGATTTTTGTTATAGACTAGCCAAACAGCATAAAAAGGAAAGAATGCAAGCGAGATCTCATAACTCTCATGTAAAATTTGCCGCACATGCTGAACCGAATGTTAGGAACTTGCAACCTGCTGTAATTAGTAGAAAAAATGCAAAGATTACTCCCAAACCTACTGTTTCTCATGCTACACAAGTAACACCTCGTAGGTTAGTAGTTGGGTACACGAATTCTAAAAATTTTGCTCATAAACCTGCTGTTTTATCTCAGCTTTCGCGTGTTATTCTTGCTAGACGTCGTGTGACTCAGTACTGAATTCTTAAATACCTTTTGACTAACCCAAGTATTGAGTCATCGACGTATTGTGCTTCTATGTAGGTTACACGCTTGAGGAAGGAGAACAATTGGATTGTGGATTCAGTTTGCTCACGCCACATGACCTGTAACAACCGAATGGTTCCCCCTCTTTTGTGTCACATGTTGAGAATGTTACTTTTGCCGATAACTCTTCAACTCCTATAATTGCTAAGGGTTCAGTTAGAATAAATGATCACTACACCTTGAAGGATGTGGCACTTGTCAAAAATTTTGAATACAACTTGCTTTCTGTTTCACAATTGCTAGATGAAAATATGGAACTTATTTTCAATAAAAATTGCTACAGAGTTGTAGGTTCAAATAGTGAGCTTATTTTTAACATGTCTCGGTTTTGAAGGGTTTTTTAAAGCTCATTTTGATATGTCTTCTTCTAAGCATAGGTGTCTAGTTGTAATGATTAAAAAGACTTATATTTTTGTCATCGTAGACTTGGTCACGTAGGCTTAGATCGTCTCACGCGTGTTAATGCTCTTGATCGCATATGTAGGCTGCCTAAGCTTAAAGGGGACAAATAAATTGTGTGCTCTTTTTGTAGACATGCTGAGATGGTTGCAGGTTCACGTGCTCCTCTCACAATGACCATGACAACTGAACCGGGTCAAATTTTGCATCTTGACACCGTAAGACCTTCACGTGTTCAATCCTTCAGAGGTAAATGGTGTGTTCTTGTGACTATTGAGGACTGTTCTAAATAGTCTTAGGTTTATTTTATGGCATCTAAGAATGAAGCTTTTATTCACTCTAGAACTTTATTTCTTAGATTATCAATTGATCACCTAGGATCTTTAAGAGCAATTAGAAATGATAATGGAACTGAATTTAAAAATCAATCATTTGATTATTTTTGTGCTGAAAAAGGAATAAATCGTCAATTTTCTTCACCATATGTACCTCAACAAAACGGTGTTGTAGAAATAAAGAATAGAACCTTAGTTGAGATGGCTAGGACTATACTTGATGAATATTAAATTCCTAAGAAATTTTGGGCAATTGCGCTTGTTATGTTTCAAATCATGTTTTCTTGCATGCTAAGCTAGGAAAAACACCATATGAGCTTCCGTTTGGTAATTGGCCTAGTGTCACACACTTTTGGGTCTTTGCACTACAGTAATTGATTAAAAAGCCATCGGGGGAATTATAGTCATCGGGGTCGACGGTTATAATAGCACTACAACTGTCGGTTTTAAGAAACTGACGTATATAAGTTTTGACCGTCGGTCTGACAAAAGAAAATAACGGCCATAACTATAGGCGACAACCCGTCCTACTATACCGACGGCTCTATTAAAGGCGTCGGCTGCGCCTGTCTAACCGAAGGTCTTATTTGTGGGGCCCTCCATCTTCCGCGTACCATATACATGTTTCAACCTAGCCGCCTCACGCGCACAGCTGTCGTGCTTTCGCGTGCGACTTAGGCTTTCTCCCTGTTGCTGCCGCGCGTGCCGCTTCGCCCGCTGCTCCCCCTCGCCGTGCCGCCGCCGCCGCTTCGCCCACTGCCGCCTTCCGGAGCCTTCGAGCACAGCGCCTCCCCGTAGCCCTCACCCGAAGGTAAAATATTGCTTAATGATTCCTTGCGCATTGTGGATGATATTATTTGTTGATGATTTTGTTCTTCTGTGTAGTGAATGAATTCTTGTTTAGCTACTTCTTTAGCTTGATATAGTTTGTAAATTAATAAATGATTATTTGTTGGGCTATTAGGTGTATGAGTTTGATTACCTGTTCATGTATTTGACAATGCTTAACTTGTAAATATGATAAATAAAATGTTATCAATGATCAATGCTTGGTTAACTTGTATATGTGAATTTGATTACATGTTGAATCTTGTAGAAACTTGAAGCTTTTATATTTCAATTTTTTATTATGTTGAAATATCTGAATGCTCAGTTCTGCTAACTTTTTAATTTTAGATACTTAATACCATGCATGAATGCACGATATATCCCGTACCGACATGACATACATTAAATATGTTTGTGTCGTAAAAGCTTATTGTTGACATAATGTTTGTGTGAAGACGGGCACAGAGGCGTACGACAGCAATGAATTCGGTAAATTACACGCAAGTGGATGGTGGACCCAAACTTGGAACTTTGAACTCTGACCCACTTTCCCCCTCACTCTCGTTCTCTTTCCTCTTTCGTAAATGACTACAAAATGAAAATGAGCAACGTAACCTATAGAAAATAAATACCCATTTCGAATCGGCACGTTTCACATGTGATACGCATGTGAGGCGTGTTGGTTCGGAATTGTCCCTTTTTGGACAGCCTGAGAGTGACCGACGGGGCGTGACTTGTGACGAGACGTGGATTTGGATATGGACGACATGTCGACAGCGTAACCTCATTGTTCTCTGCCGCACCATTTTCAGGCATGCAGTGGAGAACAGCGTGGTTATGTTGCCGAAATTTTGTTTGGATCCAGACCACGCGCCTCATCATGAGCATGCTCAGCTCGGTCACTCTTGGGTGGGTTTAGGACCTATCTGCCTAGGTTGTAGGGGCCATCACATCACATAATAATAAATTGATAACAATTGGTATGTTTTGAAGGTATAATCAGAAAAATGAGTAACAACTATAACCTCATGTAAGATGGATGGAGTTCAACTAGTGCGCACACTAGGGAATGGGCTGATATCGCGACTGTTTTTGTGAATCAAGCTTTTTCTAGTGGTTCTCGTGTTGTGAAATATTTGCGTACCAAGTGCTGGAATCATTAGTATTTTTCTAAGTCTGAAATAGAGCTACACCTTTGCAAATACGGATTTATGTTGTTTTGGAAGGAACACAAGAACGATACTCATTGTATGCATTACAAAACATCAAGATATGTGAAGGTTCTAAACGATGATGGTAAGGAAATAACTACTAAAATACCTATGAAGCAGCTTCGCTACATGCCTATCACTTCAAGGCTTAAGCGGTTGTTTTTATCCCAAGAAATAGCAAAGCATATGAGATGTCATTTTGATGGGATACGTGAAAACGATGACTAGATATTATGACACATCCTTCAAAAGGTGCGGCTTGGCAAGCTCTAGACCGTTTTGATCTAGAGTTTGCAAGTGATCCTAGAAATGTTCGTCTTGGATTGTCAACAGATGGCTTCACTCCTTTTAGCACAAGTAGTAGCCCATACTCTTGTTGGCCTGTTTTTATCATGCCTTACAACCTTCCTCCCAACATGTGCATGAAAGAAGGATACATATTCCTCGTGGCCATCATTTCAGGTCCTAAACATCCTGGTATGAAAATCAATGTGTTTATGCAACCATTGATTGAGGAGCTAAAAGCTCTATGGCAAGGTGTCAAGGTATATGACAATAATCTGAAATGTGAAGTTACTTTGCGTGTTGCGTATCTATGGTCTATACATGATTTACCGACATATGGCATTTGGTCTAGTTGGTGTGTTCATGGACAATTGTGTTGCCCCATATGTATGCTGATAGCGATGCCATCAGTTTGAAGCATGGAAAAAAGTGATGAGAAAAGGTTGAGGCCCGATCTTCCGAAAGGTAATGGATAAGTCGATTGATGGAGATCTCGACGTTGATGATCCGAGGCTCTCGAGTAGAACACGAACAACTCCTGCAATCACTACACCACCGCTCCGTTGGTTATCAACCATGCTTCACACGATTGACCTCGCCAAGAAGGCTAATCCCTGCAAGTGCAACCGAGAACACAAGCAAGAACGTAGAAGAAGCAATCTGAAATTGCTGAATTGGGGTTTCACAAACAGAAAAACGGCGATATTATTGATCTAAGCAAAACCCAATTGTCTATGGCGGCTACCATGGAGTATATATAGTTGGGAGGACGTCCAAGGGGGTGTTAGGGTCGTGACCTAAGCCTAAGACACGAAAATAATGGACTTAGACTTGATACAAGGCCCAATGGCCCAATACGGTGGCGCAGCACCCTGACAGATTCTGTACTTGATTTTGTTTCGACGATACCCGTCCACTCCGAAGGAATTTTGACATGGGACCGGCTCCATTGGAAAGATTATCCTCTCCCCTTTCCGTGCATATGTAGAACGTCCAAAACGGAGTTTGTATGCGTCCTGGACATCCGTTTTAGTGCGTACTGCTTCTGGACTCCTAGTTGGATACGATTTGGAGTTTGGTTCGGTTTCGATCTTCTTTGAACGAATTCTCTGGTCTTTCACGTCCCTAATACTCACTCCAAGTACTCCTTGAACCTCTCCATGGATCCTAATCACAAATAAATCATTAAGTAGCAATCTATGCTCAAAAACATATAAGGAAATATATAAGAACGAGTTCACCTCTGAAATTAATTGTTGTGTATGAACTCTATTGATTGCATCTTGTATATTCAATGGAGTGTTGTTTGTATCCATATAAGTGATGTCCTCATCATCCTCCCCTTCTTTAATTGGAGTCGTCCTCGACTCAAGTTCATCTCCTCTTATGTGTTGGTCTAAATGTGCAACGCCATCAAATCTTCTTGTATGCATGAATGGAGGAGGCCAAGGTGGCGGACGACATAGTGCGCCATCTTGATCTTGTCCATCAAATAAGAGTGCACATTCACTTGAGCCAGGATCCCGAACAAATAAACATTATGCCATGTTTATTTGTGCAATGATAATATGCATGATCTCATCATTCTCCCCTTCTTTATGACAAGCCGTCCTCGGCTTGCTCGTATGTCGAGGAAAAAGGATTGCTTTGGGGGGTAGAATGAACACTGTCCATATTGCACAACCGCAATGAACAATGCTTCTTTTTTATTTGTTGTCCTTGCTGCAATAAAAAAATGCTAGAAAAACTTGACAATACATTATTAGTGTTAGTGCATCCATTCATTTCACCATGTTGTTGCAGCACAAAAGGAGTTTGCACATATGAACATATGTAAACTTTATGCACCATAAATTCACCACTATCTTCATAGTTGCCTATAGCATGAAAAATATTTCTACTTAATAAAGGCAATTCAGATTGTGAAAATATTCTTCTCTCTACAATATTTAGATCACAAATAGTGTCAAATTCAATATAACCCAAAGTATTTAGAGCAGACAAAAATTTTAGCTCATCATTTTCAGCAGTAGCGGTGATCAGATTATGAATTTCAACACAAGTAGGTGGATCCAAAACACAATCATCTTGTATATTAACTTGTTTTTGCATAGGTATAATAGAGTTATCAGCACACAACTCTTTTGTAGCGCAACGATCAGCAGGAAAATCAACATGTAACAATGGTGTATAAATAAACAATTCAAATAGTTGCTCCTCGAAAATAGCATGATTGGTGGAATAATTCAGAACATCAAAAACTTCTCACCTTCTGTATTTGTAGAATGTTTTGCCTTACCATTTTCAGCAGTGATTTCGAGTGCATTATGAGTTGATCCATCTAAAATTTCAAAAAGTGTTGTCAAAAGCCTCGTTCTCTTTTGCATCATCTATATTATTTTCTATATTGTCCTGCAAAACGTTAGACAGAAAAGGAGGTACAACAAGAAATTTCTCCTCAAATTGTTGAATTTCTTCTTTGCACATAGATACATTAGCAAAAGTTTCTCACATAAGTATTTTCGTTTCTTTCCATGTTCGAGGTTTTTCTAATTCATTTAAATTGTTCCACCAAGTTAATGCACAACCTACTAATGCACTTGCAACATTTCTAATCTTCCTCCTCTCACACATATGACATTTTCCAAAAATTTTATCCAACTCTATTTCCCAATCAATATATTCATCATAACCAAGACCATCAAAAGAAGGAAAAGATGGGAGAATATAATTACTTATTGTTGAAGGAGTTGTAAAGGTGGTATGAACGTCATGTGCAACCTTGGTTGATGTTTGATTTTTAGTGAGCAACTCCATCGTCGTCTTCATCATGTCAATCATCTCAGCATATAATGCATGATTCTTGCTTTTACCTGACATTGTTAGTAGCAAACAGAAGACAACACAAAAATATGTTATCCCTATCAACTACAAAGGATAATGGCAAAGTGGAAGTGGAATCACACACTCTCAAGCGTCTTACCATGCTCTTACAAGTGTTCTTACCGACACTGCAGGTGGCAAACGGTGGACGGTATGAAGAAACCAATGAAGCGTGGGATGATTGCAAAGGTGTATCGATTCTGCTCAAGAGTAAAGTGTAGCTTGGATGGCACTTTCTATGTAGCAAGGATTAGCAACAATGAAATCAGATAGTAAATTTGAATAAGTGTCCAAAGTATTTGTCAAAGTTGCTGGCCTAAATGTGTTCCTAGTAGTTCAAGCTAGCAAGACATGAGACAAAACTAGATGACACAAAGAATGCAAGCACTTCTGTTTTTTTTGTTGTTTTTTTCCTTCTTTTTTTGTGCGGCTTTTGTTTCTTGTTTTGCACTTGCCTTTTTCTTTTTTCTTCTTTTTTTTCAGAATGTGCTGCAAGGGAAGAACACAATGAAAATCAATCCAAGATATCTCGTGTGCCTGTCGTAGATTTTCTGCTCAATCTTCCAAGGACAAATAGGCACAGTTATGGGCTCTAAATTGGAAAACTTAGAACAGAAATATTGTAGATATATCTCTCCTCTTTAATTTCAATATATGGAAGACCTATTTTGGAAAAGAACAATAGGAGATACTATCCCCGAAATACAGACTGTTCAGAATTTTTAGGTCAATAACAGATTCGGATATAATGCAATTTAGACATTGATAACTATACTTTCTGGGAACAAGATGAATATGAAAGTTATAGAGCATTTCTTAAGCTTTCCAGAAAGTACAAGAACACCAAAATCCGAGTTCGTATGTGCGAGATATAATGAAAATACCAAACTGGACAGAGGTGAATCTAATCTGGACGTGATGACGTGATTCAAAAGGATGAATCACACAATGCAAAACTCAAACTAAGACCAAAAAAACTTTCTAAACCAGCAATATGACTCAACAACAGACACAAACTCAACAAAACCAAACTGAATAACAAAGTTGCAAAAGCTCAACGTGGTTTGGACAAAGTAATGAACAGATCTACTAAACTACATGTTTTTTTGTGGCTTTTTTTGTAGACTCTAGGTATGAAAAACAAAAATAATGTAATGGATAGATGAATTACCTAATGGTCAACCTGGTAATATGATACCAATTGATGAGAAAAAAGTGAGGCCCGATTTTCCGAAAGGTAATGGATAAGTCGATTGATGGAGATCTCGACGTTGATGATCCGAGACTCTCGAGTAGAAAACGAACAGCCCCTGCAATCACTACACCACCGCTCCGTTGGTTATCAACCGTGATTCACACAATTGACCTCTCCAAGAAGGCTAATCCCTACAAGTGCAACCGAGAACACAAGCAAGAACGTAGAAGAAGCAATCTGAAATTGCTGAATTGGGGTTTCACAAACTGAAAAACGACAATATTATTGATCTAAGCAAAACCCAATTGTCTATGGCGGCTACCATGGAGTATATATAAGTGGGAGGACGTCCAAGGGGGTGTTAGGGTCGTGACCTAACCATAAGACACGAAAATAATGGACTTAGACTTGAGGCCCAATTGTCCAATACGGTGGCGCAGCACCCTGACAGATTCTGTACTTGATTTTGTTTCGACAATTCCCATCAACTCCGATGGAATTTTTACATGGGACCGGCGCCATTGGAAAGGTTATCCCCTCCCCTTTCCGTGCATATGTAGAACGTCCAAAACGGAGTTCGTATGCGTCTTGGACGTTCGTTTTAGTGCGTACTGCTTCTGGACTCCGAGTTGGATACGATTTGGAGTTTGGTTCGGTTTCCATCTTCTTTGAACGAATTCTCTGGTCTTTCACGTCCCTAATACTCCCTCCAACTACTCCTTGAACCTCTCCATGGATCCTACTCACAAATAAATCATTAAGTAGCAATCTATGCTCAAAAACATATAAGAAAATATATAAGAACGAGTTCACCTCTGAAATTAATTGTTGTGTATGAACTCTATTGATTGCATCTTGTATATTCAATGGAGTGTTGTGTGTATCCATATAAGTGATGTCCTCATCATCCTCCCCTTCTTTAATTGGAGTCGTCCTCGACTCAAGTTCATCTTCTCTTATGTGTTGGTCTAAATGTGCAACGCCATCAAATCGTCTTGTATGCATGAATGGTGGAGGCCAAGGTGGTGGACGACATAGTGCGCCATCTTGATCTTGTCCATCAAATAAGAGTGCACATTCACTTGAGCCAGGATCCCAAACAAATAAACATTGTGCCATGTTTATTTGTGCAATGATAATATGCATGATCTCATCATTTGATACCAATTGATGAGAAAAAGTTGAGGCCCGATCTTCCGAAAGGTAATGGATAAGTCGATTGATGGAGATCTCGACGTTGATGATCCGAGGCTCTCGAGTAGAACACGAACATCCCCTGCAATCACTACACCACCGCTCCGTTGGTTATCCACCGTGCTTCACACGATTGACCTCGCCAAGAAGGCTAATCCCTGCAAGTGCAGCCGAGAACACAAGAAAGAACGTAGAAGAAGCAATCTGAAATTGTTGAATTGGGGTTTCACAAACCGAAAAACGGCGATATTATTGATCTAAGCAAAACCCAATTGTCTATGGCGGCTACCATGGAGTATATATAGGTGGGAGGACGTCCAAAGGGGTGTTAGGGTCGTGACCTAACCCTAAGATACGAAAATAATGGACTTAGACTTGATACAAGGCCCAATGGCCCAATACGGTGGTGCAGCACCCTGACAGATTCTATACTTGATTTTGTTTCGACGATTCCTGTCGACTCGGAAGGAATTCTGACATGGGACCAGCGCCATTGGAAAGGTTATCCTCTCCCCTTTCCGTACATATGTAGAAAGTCCAAAACGGAGTTCGTATGCGTCCTGGACGTCCGTTTTAGTGCGTACTGCTTCTGGACTCCGAGTTGGATACGATTTGGAGTTTGGTTCGGTTTCCATCTTCTTTGAACGAATTCTCTGGTCTTTCACGTCCCTAATACTCCCTCCATGTACTCCTTGAACCTCTCCATGGATCCTAATCACAAATAAATCATTAAGTAGCAATTTATGCTCAAAAACATATAAGGAAATATATAAGAACGAGTTCACCTCTGAAATTAATTGTTGTGTATGAACTCTATTGATTGCATCTTGTATATTCAATGGAGTGTTGCTTCTATCCATATAAGTGATGTCCTCATCAAAAAGTCAGCTTCTTTGATTGTCATCGACGGTTCTTCCCTTCAAACCATCCTTTCAGGAGCGATACACAATCATTCTGGAAAGGCATAAGAGTTAGAAAGGGACCACCTCGTCGATTGACAAGAGAACAAAAAATGGCATGGCAAGCAAAGTTAAAGGAGTCCGCAGAAGGTTTTTTCGAAGGTTATGGTAAAGAACATAACTAGAATCATATATCTTTTATTTTGGAGCTACCATACGCTAAAGTGTTGCTTTTACCGCACAACATAGATTTGATGCAACAATAGTGTAATGTCGCTGAAAGCATCATAAACATGTGCTTCGATTTTACCGGTCAAACCAAAGATAATTTGAGTGCGAGAAAAGACTTAGCTGATATTTGTGATCTCCGATGCTTGAAGTTATAAAGAATGCAAGTGGAAATGAAATTAGACCACGAGCTCCATATTGTGTCAAGCCAGATGAAACAAAGCAAATACTTAGTTGGTTGAAAACACTAAAGTTTCCAGACCGTTATGCAGCTAATATCAAACGATCTGTTAATATCAGCACTGGGAAACTCAATTGACTTAAGATCGTGATTATCATATTATGATGGAGAGACTTGTATCGGTAATGTTCCGTAGGTACTTGAAACCTGATTTGTGGAAGATAGTTGTTGAACTTAGCTACTTTTATAGGAAATATGTGCTAAAGAAGTGTCAAAGTAGATGATGCGGCAGTTGGAGAAAGAAATTGTTGTGCTTGTATGTAAGATTAAAAAAGTTTTCCCACCCGGATTTATGAATGTTATGCAACATTTGCTGGTGCATTTACCTTATGAAGCGTTAGTCGCAGGTCCTGCACAGTTCAGATGGATGTATGGTCGAGAGATAGAATTGAAGAAACTTAGATCTACAGTGCACAACAAGGCAAGAATTGAGGGGTGCATTGCGGAGTCATTTGCAGCTAAAGAGATTACAAACTTTTCTAGCAAATACTTTTCACGTGCCAATAACGTGAATGCATCTACGACACGATATCATGATGTTGAAGAGCAACCTACGAGTGAACTCCAGATATTTCATTGGAAGGGTAAAGGAGTTGCGGCTCCCACTTCTCATTACATTTCGGATTCAGAAAGAAACTATACCATGATTTACATATTTTTCAACATGGAAGAAGTGTTACCATATTTTGAAATGTTTGACAATCTATATTGGAAATCTCCTCAACAACCTACACAACGTCAATTGGATAAGCTACGTCAGCGTGTCATAAACGGTGGGCCAAGTTTCGTGGACTGGTTCCGTAAACATGTAATTTTTCTATCTTACCTTTTTCTTCAATCATAGTTTACATTGTAATCATAATATGTTGACTTCATCTTATTTTCGTAGTCTATGAATGATGTCAACATCTTTGATGACTTGCACAGATGGCGCATGGTCAATTGAAAGCAAGAGAATTTAATCGATACGATATCAATGGATATTATTTTCGAATGACGAGTTTAGAAGCAAACCGCCCACTAGCAGCCACAACAAGTAGCAGAGTATTGATAACAGCCACAGAGGGTAGTGGAGAAGTGAGAGAATACTATGGTGTTTTGAAAAAGATAATCGAGTACACATTTGGCAGTTCGAAAGAGTTGAAGCTTGTGATATTCGGCTGTCAATTGTTTGATCCAACATCGGGCATGAGATTGGATGACTTTAAAATGGTGGAAGTCAACCACAACTCGAGATACACAACCCATAACAACAATGTTGTACTTGTGAATCAAGTAGAACAAGTGTACTATTTAAGTTATCCTCATCCAAGTATCAAAAATTGGTGGGTTGTATATAAAGTTAATCGTGAAATGCACCCTCGTACTTATGATTGGTACATAAAGAATCAGGAAGATGATGATGATGTTGTCTACCAAGATGAAGTTGAGGAAGTAGGAGATTTTAGGATATCTTGTGGGACAGGACTCGTAGAAATAGCTAGTGGTACGCTAGAGTTGATGTCTGGAGAACCAGTTGGTCCTTCGAGAAAACATCTTCAGCAGTCACAAAGGAATATTGAAAAGCATAAAAGGATAATTGAAGAACAAGAGAGATTTCAGGAAGAGAGTGAAGAGGAAAAATGTGAGGAAGAGAGTGAAGGAGAAGATATACGTGAAAATCTTAATGCACGTGTGGCAGAAGAAGATTTTGATGCTGATGATTTTTTATTCTTATTGTACGCACTTTTTAAAATTTTGATTCTTATGTTGAACATCAAAGGAAACATGTGCAATAATCATTCACTTAAAAATTGTGCAGATGTTCAATCATATCAAAGATAAGATGAAGAAGGGCAGGAAGGGTAGTGGATCTTCGACGTCCACGTCTCAGCCCAGTACTGGCTCAAAGCGCACAAGTCTTTTTGAGGTACTTGTTAATTTTTAAATTCATTTCAATATCATAATTTTCTATATAGCTAATTGTTACATATTTATTTGCATTTGCAGGGTTCTGTAATGAATTCATAGAGGCAGCAACAACTTTTGGGGTGTATGACAGAGCGGGAGTCGAGCGAGCCAGCACGAGGTTGGCGGCCGACACAGGTGCCTGACCGTTGCCCCACGTACGAGGAGTTGGACGGGGAGGAGGCGAAGACTTTCAGGTACCCTTCAGAGCAAGGAGGAGGCTCAAGAGCAGACTCGAGTGGTTGGGTGCAAGAGGTCTTTGGGCGTTTGACCTCCTCTAAGGGTGGTGATGAGGGGGATGATGAGGGCAATGAGGAAGAGGGTGACGATCCCGATCGAGATGCCAGACTTGCAAGAAGGGCGGAGCTAAATGAGTTAGGACGTCTCGATCAATGCCCCTTTAGGTAATATATTTCTAATTAACTCATAAGTTAATTATACATTTTGTATTGGTTTTTTTGTCAACTAATTACTATTAATATTTTTACAGGTTACGTAGGCACCTCCTGTGTACTCAGATGAGAACTGTGGATAAGCGGATAATTATTAGACCAAAGGGAACTAGGTTCTGGCTTGAACCTAGTTGGAGTGGGAGGGGGCATCGAAGGGTAGTTAACACGGATTTGGGAAACAGCATTCGTTATTGCTTCCCTGGAATGGTTGAAACGGGCGGCCAAAGATTTGTGGCACATAATTGGGATCACAATGCATTGAAACAATATGGCACTTCGGGTATTGTCAGGACAAAGTTTGGGAGATGTTCTGGGTAAGTATGTTTTCATTGTTTCAATTAAATTGCCTCTATCTTTGATTGCCATTAATTGTTTTTTGGATGCAAGGTGTCTATCAATTGGAGGAAGGTGTGAGTCAAGCTTATGTAGCTTAGGTTTTTCAGAATGCAACACGAAAACGTACCAAGGATTCATTCTCTGATGCACGGATCAATGTTGTGACCGTTTATTACAAAATGAAGTTGTTATAGCACATGAAAAACAAAGCATTAGCAAAAAGCACCTAACTAAGGAGGAGTACTTGGAGAGCAGTGTGGATTGGATATGTGTGAAAGGGAAGCTTGGGAATGGTTTTGCGAGTACTAGGCCTCATATGATTTCAAACAAAAGTCGGATAAAAATCAAAGAAATCGGAAGAGCAAGCCTGGAACGCACTTCTTTGGGCCAAATAGATTTGTGCAGACTGAGCAAAGAATGGTATGAATACTTACCTTCATACTTAGATTGCTTAAAATAATTATATTGATTAAAATGATGTATGTTTGTATTGCAGGCAGCTGAAGCTGGTGTGCCTCCATCTTTTATTGAGGTATACCTTAAGGGGCACAGAGGTCCACACTCGAGTTACCCAGAGCAGGTGTGCGACGAGGCGTCAACAAAGAAATTCGTATGAATGATCACCATTTGTTAAATATATCCATCAAGTTCATTTCTCTTTTATTATATCTACCTGTCACTTAAATGTATTGCAGCAAAACTATGTTACGTGTTTAAAAAAAAACATGGAGATGAAGTGGAAATCGTCAGAGAGCCGTTTGATGTGGGTGCTGTTTCTGAAGCTAACGGAGGTCTACCACATGGGAGGTAAGTGTAAAGATATCTTTGGTTAATTGATAGTTTAATCACTATGAACTCTGGAACACTTACATCTTTCATAGACTTAGGTTGGGAGACAGGTATGTGGAGCGTGCGGCTTATGCTAAACGATGTACCTCCACTACTAGTTCTATTCGGTCTAGGTCTAGTACAGAGGATGAATTGAGGGAACAATTGAGACACATCCAGGAGGAGATGCACCAGATGAAGCAAAATATACAGAATTTATATATGAATCAGGTAACATGTAATCTTAATAATTCTGCAATTTACTGAGATTTAGGAATTGTATAGTTCTACCTTAGAACTTATAAATTGATTGATGCAATACTCGTCTCATGGTAATATCGGGTCTCAGTATGGTATGCCACAGCCTCAGTTCAACCCAATGTCGTAGGTACATGTCTGTTTCATTCGACATCCAATAATGCTTACCATAGTATGTGTTTACTTAATTAACTAAATATTACTTGTTTCAGGTCTTACCTCAAGGTGGCATGGGATGACAGTTCTGTATGCCTTGTCCTTCTGTTGGTCCCTCGTCACATGTATAGGTGCATGTCTTATTAATTCGAGTTACAATTCAAATAGTTATCATAGTTATTACTGGGCTCTGAGAGTGGTCAGGCATATTTTCCTCCACCTCAAGGATTTATGTCAATGTTGATCACAAATCATCCAGGATGGCCACCATATCCGAGTGTTTTCCCACATATTCCTTTAGGTCCAATGCAACTTCAACCATCAGCACCTTCACTCGCAGCGGTATGACTTTACTTTGTATTTTGACCTGTTTCTGGTTCATCCGTCTCTTCCTTGTTCAAAATTCAACTTGACATGATTATAACTTGATTATGACATACAGAGTTCTAACTTCATGTATGCTATGCATATTGCTATGCCTTTAGTTAAGTTTTGATCCTCATGTTTGTTGTATTGTGTTATTATTTTCCTACTATTGATTCAGTTTTTATCCTCTCTTGATATGTATGCCTTATGTATTCAATAACTTGACAATATAGAGATTTTGACATGTAAATTGTAAGTAACCAATGTAAACTTGTATTTGTTTATTGTAGGGTTCCCGTCAAGGAACGCCCGATGCAGTTGAAAGTTTCCTTTTGAACAACGCAGGTGACAGTGGCGAAGGTGCGATTGGGCAGGGTGGGAGTCGTGGAGGTTCTAATAACTAATTTGTTTTCCGTTTTCATGAATCCTTTTCTTTTTATGGACTTTATTATGCACAAGAACATGTGACTTATGTGTACGTGTGGAATGACATGTAAACTTGTATGCTGTCAATGTGCTTTAATTTGCAAATTTGTGATCCGTGTTGTGAATAAAAATGTTGTAAATATGTGTCTGCAAATTTTTGATCTATGCCGATATGCTGTTGATGCTGCTTCGGCAGCAGCTGGAGACTCCCAACCGCTGGTAGGAAATACAACACTGTATTAAAAAAAACGGATATATAGCCGTCTGTTCTTGCGGCCGACGGTCATAAGACTTACAGCCATCGGTTTCCCCCTTGTGGCCAATGGTCATAAGAGCATTAAAGCCGTCGGCTTTGTCGCGCGGGCCGACAGTCATAAGGGAGATAAAGCCATCGGTTCCTTTGACCGATGGTTATAACTGCCTTAAAGGCATTGGTGGACAACGGACGAGTTAAAGCCGTCGACCAGGTGCTACCGACGGTCATAAACTCTAAAGTCGTCGGCACCGACGATCATAGATGTCAAATATGTCAACTTTAAGTCATCGGCTACAGCTGTCGGTGCATCGACGTTCATAAATTAAAATTGTCGGTTGCAGTACGTAACCGACGGCTATATGGCCGACAGCCTTTTAATTGATTCCTGTAGTGTTGGCTGCAAATGCTTTGTTAAGAAACATGGTAATCTTGATAAATTTAGAGCTAGATATGTTGATGGCATGTTTCTTGGTTATCCTTTTCATACTAGAGGCTACCGTGTGCTTTTACTTGACACTAAAAAAATTGTGGAGATTTGTGAGGTTTCTTTTGTTGAAGCTAGCACAAGTACTAGCTCAAATATTGCAGGTCCAGGTCCTTATCCGCAGGGGGGAGTATTTTCGTTGAAGATGAGGAAGAAGTGGTGATGTTGCCCGAAAATTTAGCAACTAATGACATTGTTTCAGCTCCTGATTTTGATTTACAACCACCATTGCCGGTCCAGATCGTTCTCAAGTCACAAGCTCATCGATTTGTGATAAACATGAAGAAGAAGAAGAAGATTGTGAAGTGTTTACTCCCCTCCAAGCCCTCAAAAGTCATCCTCCACAACAAATCATTGGAAGCTTGCAACGAACAAGCCACACGGTCGAAGTTTTGCGATCCAAACTCTCACACTCATTCTGCTTGTGTTGCTTCTTTTGAACCCAAAGATATATCACACGCACTAACTAATGAATCTTGGATTATTGCCATGCAAGAAGAGTTAGAAAATTTTGAAAGAAATAATGTTTGGAAACTTATACCTCCACCTCAAGGTCACACTTTAAGTGGAACTAAATGGGTGTTTAAAAATAAACAAAGTGAGGACGGGGTTGTGATTAGGAATAAGGCTCGGTTGGTTGCTCAAGGTTCCACAAAAGTTGAGGGTCTAAATTTTGATGAAATTTTTCTCATGTTGCTAGCTTAGAAGCCATAAGAATTTTGTTAGCTTTTGTTGCATCTAAATGTTTCAAGTTATATCAAATGGAAAGGTGCTTTTCTTAATGGCTACATAGATGAGGAGGTTTTTGTCAAGCAACCACCGGGTTTTGAAAATGCATATTTTTCTAATCATGTTTACAAACTGTCCAAAGCCTTGTACGATCTCAAACATGCCCCTAGAGCATGGTATGATAGGTTAAAAACATTCTTACTTGAAAAGGGGTTTACCATGGGCAAGGTTGATACAACACTTTTCGTGCTTAAGAATGGCAATGACTCATTGTTCGTTCAAGCGTATGTGGATGATATTATCTTTGGTTGTGCTTCTCATGATCTTGTGTCCAAGTTTTCAGCTATGATGAGTTCAGAATTTAAGATGATTATGATGGGATAACTCACGTACTTTTTGGGGCTGCAAATCAAGCATACCAAGGAAGGTACCTTTGTGCATCAAACGAAGTATACAAGAGACCTTCTTAAGCACTTCAACAAAGACAAAAGAAAGCCTCCTGGGACACCAATGGGTACAACAAGGACACTTGAACTTGATGAAGATGGTGAGCCCATGGATCAAAAAGAATATAGAAGCATGATCGGTTCACTTTTGTACCTCACGACATCAAGATCGGACATACAATTCAGCGTATGTCTTTGTGCACAGTTTCAGGCATCCTGCATGTGCTTCACATCGTTAAGCCGTCAAAATAATTCTCAGGTTTTACATGGAACTCAAGAATTTGGCATTTTTCTTCCTTCTTCCTCAACCATTACTTTGAAAGCCAATTTGGATGCTGATTTTTTGGGTTGTAGGATTGATAGAAAAAGTACTTCGGGTGCTTGTCCTTTTCTTGGTAATTCACTTGTTGCTTGGTCCTCTAGAAAACAAAGTTCAGTTGCATAATGCACAACCGAATCTGAATATGTAGCTGTTGCTTGTGCTTGCTCAAAAATTCTTTGGATTGTTCAAACACTTAAGGAATATGGGGTTGATCTAGATAGTGTTCCACTATTTTGTGATAACACTAGTGCCATTTGTATTGCTATGAACCCCGTGCAACGTTCAAGAACAAAGCACATTGACATTAGGTATCACTTTCTTCGTGATAATGTTGAAAAAGGAAACATTGTGCTTCACCATATAGATACCGAACAGCAATTGGCTGACATTTTTACAAAACCTTTGGATTTCACTCATTTTTGTTACATTTGTAGTGAAATAGGGGTTATGCATCCTAACAGCTTAATTGAGGAGGAGTTTTGAAACGTGGAAAGTCTATGTGTGAATCTGAATTTAAAATAATATGAGCATAGTATTTCATACATATATGACTTTGTGTTTCCTTTTACATGCGGAAACTTCTTACTACATTACTCATGTTATACATTTTGTAGTTTTTGCCATAAATTGTAATTGGAATAATTACTTACACTAAATCTGGTAATGATCGAACTTTCTTGCTGTTTTGAACTTGTTCCATGGTCACAATTGCTTTTAATCATGAAGAATTAATCAAGTAAGCAACTCACATGTTGATTTTTTATGTTAAAATAAAAAAATAAGAAAAGATCAAGAGAATATGTATGCATCGCACTTCTTCTTTTGAGATGGCTTATCATTGCACTTAGATATGAACTTGGAAGAAGTTGTGTATGACTGAAACCATGTCCTTAAGCATCTGGCTTTGTTGGTTAGAATAAGGCAGATGCCCAATTTCATATGATCAAAATTTGTGTTTAAAAAAATTTCAGCAACATGTTTCATGCTTTCATGTTTTAAAATAGTTAAGTTTGTGAGATCATGACTTACTTAAATTGAAAATTACACTTGATTTCTACCATGGCTTACACTATTTTATATATCTCATTGATGTGATAGTGTAAGTTAGTTGATAGTGTGACTTTGAATGAGCTTTGTTTTATATGTATGTGTTACAATATGCTCATAACAATTAAAATTTCTCTTTTGAACCTTGCTGAATATATTGTCAAAGGGGGAGAAATTGATCATACATTGCACATATTCAAAAGTATTTTTGGTGCGATTCTTCTTAGGGGGACAAATATGTATCAGGGGAGAATTTTCTTTTCCAAACTTTTCATTTGTGCTAATGTTCGGATTTTAAGTGGTGTTGCCAATGCATTCATCAAGGGAGAGATTGTGAGACCTATGTGTGCTGAATACATTGGCTATGATGATAAAAGTTTTGAATAATTGCCAAATCTCTCTTTTTAACAAGGTCCCACTCTAGGTACAAGCTCCAACAAGGTCCGAGAATAGGTATGATTTGTTTAGGGTAGCTTCGGCAAGGTCTGACGTAAGGTCCGACTTATTTTGGCTAGGTCCAATTAGCCTTGGTAAGCTCCGGCGCTAGGTCCAACTAGCTTTGGTATGCTCCAGCGCTAGGTTCGACTAGCTTTGGTAAGCTTCTGTGCTAGGTCCTGCTAGCTTTGGTAAGCTCCGGTTCAAGATTCGGTTAACTTTGGCAAGGTCCGGTGCTAGATTGCAATGGTTCTGCTTTTACCATGCAATGTTTCGACCTTGCTTTACACTTATGGAAAGTTTGCTTAGTATTCTTTTAATGATTTATTGATGTGTTTTGGCTGATCATAGTGTTAATGTTTTTTCTATGGTTTGCAACTTGCTTAATGTGAGGTGTTCACGTAAGGTGTTGTGGTTATCGGAATCAATGAGAGTCAAGTCGAGGACTTGTGCTCGAAAGCATTTGTTGTTTGTTCACACGCAGGTGTTGCTTGAGTTCAATACATAGCTGGTGTCGGGATCCATTGAACTGGTCTTAGAGAGAAGATGAGGTTCAACAACAAATTTTGGGAGGAATTGTTGTTCAGTTGATCGGGAGGTCGCGCAACATGTTTGAATCAAGAACAATGCATATGAAGGTATCGTGGACGTCATTGGAAGGTGTTTGCACGTGTGCAAGGAGTGCATGGACATGGCTACATGGTTCCAAGACGTGATGAAGAGATGTGGACGTAAATAATTGGTCGGAAAGGTCCAACCGACTAGGTTATAGACTTAGGCTGCGGCTGAGTCGGGTTTGACTCAAATATGGAATGATTCAAGTTGGTTATGATAGTATTTCGTGTGGGTCACGAAGTTTGGTTTCTTTATTAATGTGGGATACATTTCTAAGGTGTTTGGAGGTCTTAAGATTGCTTCTATCTGCGTATGGAATAGTCTTGAATAGTTATGGAAAGTTTCGGCTGGATCTGAGTAGGATTTGAGTCCTAGTTAGGATTGGGTTGACCTAAGGGCTGGTTATATAAGCAAGGGAGACCAGAGCCCGTGGGCACGACTTTTTGGCTTTTACTTTTGTGTTTTGATCAATAAAATTCATAGTATAAAGGAGCTTTTGTGCCTTGTTCGTCCGACTTGCTCCACACAAGTTTTTCTCGCCGAGTTTTTGCACAGCACTACCTTGCTTCGGTGGTTTTATCATAACTCAAGTTTTACAGATCCAATTGACTAGATTCTTTTTGGGTTATCTTCAGAACATGATTATCTATCATCTGTAAAAATTTCACAGTCATTGGATTTGTGGTTTTGGATAAACATGAGTTTCTTTGCAGTGTCACAGATCTGGTTTTTCTCAGGTAGAACAGATTGACCTTCGTTCGATCTTTCAATCATAACGTGAGTTTTTTTGACGGACTTTCGTGATTCTTGTTGTGATGTCTTTGTAACTTGATTCTCCACAATCTGTACTGATTTTTTCACGATTCATCACATTTAGATTAGTCAAACACACAATTTCTTAACAGATTGATTTTCTATCGAGGGGTTTTTGTTGCTTCCGCTGAAAAAGTTTTAATTTACCATTCACCCCCTCTGGTAGCTTTTCACATGATCTTCGATCCTACACAACGGTTGGTCAGGAAGTTTGCAGTCACCATAAGAGAGGTCACCCCTCCTTCAACACAACTCCAGATCCTTGTCAAGATCGGGTTGTACTCTTCCGACAGCTTCAGGAGCACCTCCCAGGTGTCGATGTCAGTGGTGGGAAGACCGTTGTTCACAGCTGTTATATACCAATTTCACCCGTTAATATAACTCAATTATGTGAAGGAAATATCATTTCTTGCACACATAAGCTTTCTATTTAACCTATTCCCACTTGTATTTTGAGAAAGTAGTGCATGCAGGGATTCTATGCAGAATTGAAGTGAAACAAGATGATGGATCCTATAAAATATCATTCCAGCCAATCTAGCGATGACATGTGGCACCATATGGATCAAATGGCCAACAAAAAGAAGTATCTGGGGCCATCCAATGGTGTAGCACCAATATCAATCAATGGGACCCACCTGGCAGAGACCTGTAGGAAGCACACCACAAAAGGAGCCATGACCAGGTCGACCAACCCCCCTAGTCTGCCGACTAAGTCCTGGCGCCAAATGAGTTCAAATGCCACATGTTGGCTCCTCCCGTCTTGAAGAGGTCTTGGGTGACTCATTCGCGCGCTTTTGGTGGTGTAAACCGACTCTTCTCAAAACTATAAATAGGACCCCTCACCCCTCACTTCAACATACACCACTTGAGTATTCATCTATTGTATCCACTACTCTCCACAGGTTTAGACGAGTATAGGCTATAGAGAGGAGAGTAGTCCATAGTCCAAGTAGGAGAGGATTAGAAAGAGTCTCTTCCCAATTCATAATTGGGAAAGGTATGACTCTTATATTCCGATTTGTATTTGTGACTTTATTCTTAATAATGATGTTATCTTTAGTATTGTATTGTTCATATACTTGGATGAAGCGTTTCTTGTTTGATTGTGGATTCCAGTATGTGGTAGGAGTAGTATTTATGATTGTGCTATATCATTGTTATTATATCATCGTAAACACTACAAACCCCCACTATAGTCTAATTAGCTATGACATGATTATGTTAACATGAATCACTTATAATATGAATTAACATTGGTTCAACAATGATTTAGTTCATTGCCTTAGGATGGCTTGCGCCTAGGCTTCTAAAGTAATTACTTAATATGCTAGCATGGTGCTAGGATAGAAAAGTGGCATTGAATGTCTCGTAGACCCATGGATTGAAGAGGTAGGCAGTAGGTGGTGACAGCCCTATCTGTCCTTTGTAATCCTCCACGTTCGGCTATGCCACAAGCTCTTGGCAGGAGTCGTCCTAGTATTGCTAGGGGTAAATCCGTGTCGATGTGTTAATCCACATAGCATGAGAATTCATAATTGACATGAAGCATAGTAGGAGTCTCTACCTAACCCTTAGCTTAGTCCCCCTTAACCTCATTTATCTCCTTAGGATAGAATGCTCTTGTGTGTGTCGCACTACTCCAATTTACAATTTATCCATCCTTACTAGAACCTTACCTAGATCAACCTAACCTCTCCACCCGATGATTGTTTTACTTCCATCTAGCCTTCCTTTGAGAGAATATAAATGACACCCTTTGGGAATATTCTTAAAGGGGAAATGCTAAGTCGATAGTTTCCATGCACTTGCGGATTTATATGTATAATCTAAAATCTATTAACAAGCATTTCTGGCACCAATGCTAGAGATGAATTGTTAGTACTGCGTAGGAACCGTCAACAAGCACTTCTAGCACCTTTGTCGGGGAAGGCAGCCGAAGTATTGCATGATTGAGTGAATAGGATATGACCCTGGCAGATTTTAGTAGGATGACCCTTCTTTGTTTTTGCATTTTATGTGAAAATAGTGTAGTCTATGTATGGTTTCTGCTTGCTGGAAAACTTTGTTGAAGATCTTGAATCCCTTCTAAGAGATCGACCTCGTCTCGTTACTCCTCAGAAGCATCGAGCGGCAAAGCAAGCCAGAGCACCAACAACCGAAAGGCTAATGGCCCAGAAGACCCTTCATGAGTTTTCGGCTCCCTCTGCTAACAATGTGCATGTTGGGCCCACTGTTAACACGGGGGACGTAAACTTCGAAATCAAGACTGGCCTTATCACTATGGTGCAAGCCGACCCATTTTGTGGGAAGGCCAACGAGGATGCAAGTGCTCATGTGCAATAGTTCCTTGAGATCTGCAACACTTTTAAGATCAAGGACGTATCTCCTGATGTTGTCTGTCTTAGGTTGTTTCTGTTCTCTCTGCTTGGGAGAGCAAAACTGTGGTTCTACGCAAACCGAAGTGCTATAGATACTTGGGAGAAATGTTCTACGGGATTCCCCGCCAAGTTTTTCCCATTGGGTAATACCAATGCCCTACGTGGAAGAATATCCAGCTTCCAGCAAGATGCCAAGGAATCTATTCGCGAGGCTTGGGAAAGGCTCCAGGAATACATCCTAGATTGTCCCCACCATGGGATGGATGACTGGCTCATCATCCAAAACTTCTACAACGGGTTGATCCCTTCCACCCGTTACCATGTTGATGCTGCTGCTGTAAGTGCATCTAGGTCCCTTGTGGGTTTTGTTGGATTGATGATGAACCATTAAAGTGCTAATGAACTTGGTTGAGCATGAGCGCAGATCTGAAGTACGGAATGGAGCTTTGAAGAAAGACGGCAAAAGGAGAAAAGTTGTGGCGAAGAAGAATAGAAATAGGGTTTTCTAATTTCTCCTTGAGTCGTAGGAAAAACCGTACTATTAAGAGGGACACGACGCGTAGACACTTAGTGAGTCATTCGGGTGCTCAACCCCTTAGTAGAAGATTTTTGTAGGGCCTTTGTGGCTTGGGCGGACTTGTTTGACTTGTGGTGTCAGACATGTCTGAATTCCCTCTGTTGGAAATCGTACATGTCCGAATCTGTAAGTCAGACATGTCCGAATTGGCACTGGAAGGGTTCCAGTGAGAGTTCCTGTGAAGTTTTGGACTTGTCCGAACCTGGGGGTCAGACATGTCGGAGATGGATCTGTTCCCAGGGACTAAGGAAAATTTTCTAAGTCCCAGAGAGTCAGACTTGTTCGAGTTCTATTTGCAGAATTTCAGACATGTCCGAGATTGTATGTCAGACATGTCTGAAGTGGCTTTGGCCAGACAAGTCTGAACTGAAAGGCCCGACCATTGAGGTCAGACATATCCGACTTTGTGTCAGACATGTCCGAGGTGGCTTTTGGTGCACAATTTAAGTTCCAACGGGTAGCCGTATGCTTTATGACATTAGCAATTCGGACAAGTCCGGCTTTGTGTCAGACATGTCCGACGTGGGCTGTGTCAAACGGCTCTAATGACTTTTTGGAATATAAATAGTGGGTGGGTTCGACCCATCAACCATGCCTAACACCCCAGAATAGTTCTGAACGCCCATTTGAACTCAAGAACCTCTCTCCACTTGTTCTTCACCTCTAGAGCCCAAATTCGAATTTTTGGGAGAGTGAAGAGTGCTTTGTGAGGATCGGGGGAAACGGTTTGTTGAGGGGTTGAGCAACGTGTGATTCGCTAAGTTTCTTCGTGATTGCGTGTTTGTTGCTCTTGGGGTTCTCCCTAGACGGTTAGGCGTCGCCCCACGATTTCTTTGTGATCTCTTGTAATCGGGGAGTTTGTAATAATCTTTGCGATAGTGGAAGATCGGGAGTTGGCCCTTGTGGCAACTCGTGAGGGAAAGGCTAGAGAAGGCCTGGTCCCTTGTGGACTCCTCAACGGGGATGTAGGATCCTTTGTGGTTCCGAACCTCGGGACAAAATCGTTTGTCTCTTGTTGTTCTTTCGTTCTCGCAAGTTTTGATTCTAGTGTTTTTCCGCGTGCTATCTCTCCCTCAAGTTTCTTTCTACTCCATACTTCGTGTAGAACTGCTAGGGATCGATATCTCTCACTAGATCGCTTAAAAATTGGATTTTTGGTCTGATCGTGCAGGTAATCTCGGACTTATCTGACCCAGGTCAGACTTGTCCGACTTAGGTCAGACAAGTCCGACTAGAAGTCAGACAAGTCCGACTTCTCTGTTTTCATAACTCTGAATTAAGTTTAAATTATCGATTATCGCCTATTCACCCCCCTCTAGGCCGCCTTTCAATTGGTATCAGAGCAGGTTTCTCCGGAAGAGACTAACATCTCGGAGAATCGATGGCGGAAGAAAGGAACAAGGATGATACCTCATATGTCGAGGGTGAAGGCTCAATTGACAAGAACTACGACGTTCTTCTTGATGATCCGAGAGATGATGAAGAGACTCGCCAACTCAAGGCGAAGCTTTGGGAGAAGCTAGGGAAACAACCCAAGATCAACAAAGAGAAGGAGAAGAGTAACGATGACTATACTGAAACTCACTTTGATTATGATCGTCTTCATGCTAACAATCACTATTTGTCTATTCCACTTGGCAAACCTCCTCAATTCGATGGAAATGACTATTCAATGTGGAAACACAATATGAAGATGCATTTGATCTCTTTGAATCCTAGTTTGTGGCAGATTGTGCAAACCGGAGTTCATATGCCAAGGAATGAGGAAGACGTCACTCCACAACAAGCTATCCTACTTCATCGCAATGCTCAAGCCGTGGGATTCATAACCTCATCTTTGACTCGGGATGAATTCAACCGAGTCGAAGGTTTGGAAGTGGCAAAAGATATTTGGGATACACTCAAGACGGCGCACGAGGGCAACCGAGTCATCCAGGAGGTGAAGATTGAGATGATCGAAGGAGAGCTTGGGAGATTTACCATCATGGATGGTGAGTCGCTCCAAGACATGTACAACTGCCTCAAGGTGCTCGTGAACAAGATTCGTGCCTATGGAAGCACTCGATGGACGGACCATGAAGTGGTGAAGAGGATGCTTTGGGCATTCATGCCTCGAAACATCGCTCTTTGCTCCTTGATCCGTGAAAGCCCCAACTACACCAAGATGACTCCGGAAGAAGTGCTTGGGAGGATAATCAACAATGAGATGATGGAGAAGGAAGCTATGTTCTACAACAATCTCCAAAAGCTTGCCTCGTCAAAGAAGAAAGACATAGCCCTCAAAGCAACTTCCACATCCTACAATGAAGATGCAAGTGGTGATGAGAGCATGGACTCCGATGAGGAAGAAGCTTTCTTCATCAACAAGTTTAGAAGGATGGTGAGAAGGAAGAAGGGAGGCTATCACCAAGAAGGCAAGAGCAAGGAGAAGCTAAAGAAGAAGACTTGCTACAAGTGTGGTGAACATGGGCACTTCATTGCGGATTGCCCATACAATGAAAGCAAGAAGAAGGAGGGCAAGACCCAAGATAAGAAGCTCTTCAAGAAGAAGAAGCCATCAGGACATGCCCACCTTGGAAGAGAATGGGACTCAAATGAAGACTCATCTTCCGACGATGTAGAGAAGGTGGCAACCATTGTCATCGGAAAGAGCTCAAGTGCAAGCAAGCTTTTCCCCAACCTTGATGATTTCAAGTCCACATGTTTCATGGCAAAGGAGGGAAGAAGAAAGGTCAAATCTAAACCCACTCCCTCTATAACTTCTTGTGATGAATTTGATAGTGGTAGTGAACTTGAATCCATGCTTAAAGGCTTAAGTAAGAGTGCCATTAGAAAGATGAATTTTTTATGGATGAAATCTTCGAGAAGGAGGATCTCCTTGAGCGTCAAGAGGGCATGCTCATCCAAAAATTGGAGAGATGTCAAGAGTTTGAGGAGCTCCTCGAGCGCGAGAGAGAAAGAAGCAATGCATTGGAGCATGACCTTGCCATGAGCAAGGAAGCATGCTCAAATCTTAAAGACAAGACTGTTGAGCTCAAGGATGAACTTGTTAACTTGACAAAGGTTAACAAGATTCTAGAGACGAAGGTTGAGTCACTTAAGATCAATGCACCTTCTTCCTCAAAGAGTTCATCTTCTCAAAAGATTTCATCCGAGGAAGTTCACACTTGCATGTGCTCAAGCTTGATCCTAAAACTTAAGGATGAACTTAACTTGGCACAAAACAAACAAGCACCGAAAGGTGGCATCTTTGACAAGGAGAAGGTGGCCTATGCACGTAGTGCATACACCAATGTGAGACCTCCCCATGTCAAGGATGGTCTTGGTTATTCTCGGGAGCGGAGGCAAAATGCCAAAGCCCCCAAGAATAACAAAGACTTTTTCAAGGAAGGTTCATCCACCCAAGATAAAGGAAAGAACATTGTCTCAACATCTTATATGCCTAAAAATGAACCTCATCCTTTGTTCCATGACTTTGATGCTTCTTATGTTTTATTGAGGAACAAATTTAGCAAGACTTATGCTACATATGTTGGGCCACTCCGCAAGAGCCCAAAGCCTTGCGTGTGGGTGCCCAAATGCCTTCTGACTAACAACAAAGGACCCAACTCCGTTTGGGTACCTAAAGGAAAGCCATAACTCTTTTTGTAGGCATACTCCTCCGGTGGATCAAAATGGGTGCTTGACAGTGGATGCACTAATCATATGACCGGAGAGAGGAAGATGTTTGTAGAGTACAAGGAGAATGAAGATCCTAGTGAAGGAATCTTCTTTGGGGATAATAGCCAAGGGAAAATCCTTGGCACCGGTAAAATTGCTATCTCCTAAAAACACACTCTTTCTAATGTGCTTCATGTTGATTCACTTGATTACAACCTCTTGTCTATTTCTCAATTATGTGATAATGGTTATGATTGTCTTTTTACTAACAACGGTGTGACCGTCTCAAGAAGATGCAACAACTCAATCGCCTTTAAGGGCGTACACAAGGGAAAGCTTTACCTTGTGGATTTCTCCACGGATAAAGCCCAACTTGATACGTGCAATGGTGAAAACTAACATGGGATGGCTATGGCACTGAAGGCTAGCCCATGTTGGGATGAGAAACTTGCAAAAACTTCTTAAGGGGGATCATATACGTGGACTAAAGGATGTTGTCTTTGAGAAAGATAGACCATGTAGCTCATGTCAAGCCGGAAAGCAAGTAGGAGTTCAACATCCGTCCAAGAACATCATGACAACCTCAAGACCATTGGAGCTACTACACATGGACCTACTCGGACCGATCGCCTACATTAGTATTGGCGGTAACAAGTATGGTCTAGTTATTGTTGATGATTTTTCTCGCTTCACGTGGGTATTTTTCTTGCATGACAAAGGTGAAACCCAAGGAGTTCTCAAGAAGTTCTTGAGGAGAGCTCAAAACGAGTTCTCCTTAAGAATCAAGAAGATTAGGAGCGACAACGGGATGGAGTTCAAGAACACTCAAGTTGAAGACTTCTTGGATGAAGAAGGAATCAAGCATGAGTTCTCCGCTCCCTATTCCCCTCAACAAAATGGAGTAGCGGAGAGGAAGAATAGGACTCTTATCGAGATGTCAAGGACGATGCTTGATGAGTACAAGGCGTCCGACCGGTTTTGGGCGGAAGCGGTTAACACCACTTGCCATGCCATAAACCGGTTGTATCTTCATCGACTCTTGAAGAAGACCTCGTATGAACTCCTAACCGGTAACAAACCCAACATCTCATACTTTCGTGTTTTTGGGAGCAAGTGCTATATTCTCAACAAGAAGCCTAGGAATTCGAAGTTCGCTTCGAAATCCGATGAAGGTTTCTTGCTTGGCTATGACTCAAGCACCTACGCCTACCGTGTCTTCAACAAGTCCTCCGGGATTGTTGAAGTAGCACATGACGTAGTGTTTGATGAGACTAATGGTTGTCAAGTGGAGCAAGTTGATAAGTGTGTGCTAGATCAAGAGGAGACTCCACAAGAAGCACTTAGGAGAATGGCACTTGGAGATGTGCGACCACATGATCCAAATGATCTTCAAGCATGCAAAGAAGATGCAAATCACCCACATGAACAAGATCAAGATCCTCAAGATGAATCTCAACAAGATCAAAATCAAGGAGGAGGCTTGGATCAAGGGGGAGATCAAGAAAATGATGAAGATGAAGACAATGATCGAGAAGCTCAACCACCACACCCAAGAGTTCATCAAAGCGTTCAGCGGGACCATCCCGTTGACAACATACTTGGAGACATCTCCAAAGGGGTAACTACTCGCTCACGTATGGCTAACTTTTGTGAACATTACTCTTTTGTTTCCTCTTTAGAGCCACGGAAAGTAGAAGAAGCTCTACAAGACCCGGATTGGGTAATGGCGATGCAAGAAGAGCTCAACAACTTCAAGAGGAACAAGGTGTGGGAACTCGTGAGAAGACCAAATGCAAATGTTTTTGGAACCAAGTGGGTGTTCCGCAACAAACAAGATGAACACAGGGTAGTAAAAAGAAACAAGGCAAGACTTGTAGCAAAAGGATACGCTCAAGTCGAAGGTTTGGATTTCGATGAAACCTTTGCTCCCATAGCTAGGCTTGAATCCATTCGCATATTATTGGACTTTGCTACTCACCATGATTTCAAGTTATATCAAATGGATGTGAAAAGTGCATTCCTCAACGGTCCAATCAAGGAGGATGTGTATGTGGAGCAACCGCCCGGATTTGAAGATGAAGAGCATCCCGATCACGTCTACAAGTTGTGTAAGGCTCTCTATGGCCTCAAACAAGCACCTAGAGCTTGGTATGAGTGCCTTAGGGATTTTCTCACTCAAAATCGTTTTAAGATTGGGAAAGCCGATTATACTCTCTTCACTAAGCATTTTGATAATGACTTGTTCGTATGCCAAATTTATGTTGATGATATCATATTTGGCTCTACTAACAAGACTTTTTGTGATGAGTTTTCCAAAATCATGACGGAGAGATTCAAGATGTCTATGATGGGGGAGTTGAAGTTTTTCCTAGGTTTCCAAGTAAAGCAACTCAAGGAAGGGACCTTCATATGCCAAACCAAGTACACTCATGACATTCTCAAGAAGTTTGGCATGGAGAAGGCGAAGCCCATCAAGACACCTATGGGAACAAACAGGCATCTAGGACTAAATGAAGAAGGAGCGAGCGTGGACCAAAAGGTATACCGTTCTATGATTGGCTCTTTGCTTTATCTTTGTACTTCTAGACCCGACATTATGCTTAGTGTGTGCATGTGTGCTCGATTCCAAGCCACTCCAAAAGAGTGTCACTTGACAGCGGTTAAGAGGATCCTTAGGTATTTAGTTCACACTCCTAATCTAGGTCTTTGGTACCCTAAAGGATCCAAGTTTGATCTTGTCGGTTATTCCGATGCGGATTATGCGGGCTATAGGGTAGATAGGAAGAGCACATTCGGGACATGCCAATTCATTGGTAGGTCCTTGGTTGCGTGGTCTTCCAAGAAACAAAACTCCATTGCCCTTTCCACAGCTGAAGCGGAGTACGTTGCAGCCGGAAGTTGCTGTGCGCAGCTTCTTTGGATGCGACAAACTCTTAGGGTTTATGGTTACAATTTGAGCCATATTCCTCTCCTATGTGACAATGAGAGTGCCATCAAGATTGATCACAACCCCGTCGAGCATTCTAGAACCAAACACATAGACATCTGTCACCATTTCCTGCGAGACCACTCTATCAAGGGAGATACCGTTATCTCTCATGTTAGAAGTGAGAAGCAATTGGCGGATATCTTCACCAAACCCCTTGATGAGTGATGCTTTTGTGACCTAAGGAGTGAGCTAAATATCTTAGATTCTCGAAACATTGCTTGAGTCGTGCACATCCGATTGCTATTAGTTTTCAACTTCAAAATGTTATGTGTTTTTCGAAAATCTCATCTATTTTTCTTGAAAATTGTGTTCTAAACTTCTCTTTGGTGAAAATGATCATAGTTTGAGTGCTGGTTGCTTACTGATCATTTTTGTCAAAGATATTTGCAAAAACTTGCCCAAAATGTCCATATATTCCTATATTTATATCCCCAAGTGTTTGCACATTGCATACACTCAGGGGGAGTCGGACAAGTCTGACAAAAGTCATACATGTCCGAAGTGGGTTTTAAGTCTGCAGAGAGAACTCGGACTTGTCCGAAGTCAAATTCGGACATGTCCGACGTGGGAAGTCCGAAGCCCTTCAAAGAGGCTGACGGTTTCCTTTCCTTCTCTCTCTCCTCACTTCAAACCCTAATCTCCATCTCTCTCAAACCTCCCAAGGCGATTCACATTTCTTTTGAGGCTCTTGTGAGGAGTTCTTGAGGGAAAATCTCCCTCAAGGGTGGAGGATTCACATCCCCTTCGGAGTTCTTCAATCTTTTCTCCATCCGAAGGTATTTTCCGCATCTTTCCTCTCAATTCTAAATCTTGCAGCAAGTTTGCAAATTTATGCCCCTGAAATTGTTCCTAGGCATGTTTACAACCTTGGTGCAAAATTTGGTTGGTAGAAAAATTGATTTGCTTAGTTTCCTTAGCAATTAGGGTCAGTTCTGTACAGGTCGGACAAGTCTGACTCTGAAATTCGGACATGTACGAAATTCCTGAGTCACACAAATCTGACTTTCCAGTCAGACATGTCCGATCCTGTATAACTCTGAGACCTAATTTCTATCGAAACTATCAAGTTAATTGCTCTATCTCTCTTGCCTTGACTCTTACCTATCCTTGTATCTCTTCTTCAGCTATGGGTCATGACAAGAGAGGCAAGGAGCCCGTAGGTCCCGATTCTTCGGCTCAACCATCAAAGCGACCAAAGAAGGTGGTTGCCAAGTGACCCGCAAGCGGTCAGCTCACTATTCACAGTGGTCAGGGGGGCAGCTCGAGCTCCCAAGGGCAGCAAGAGATCGGACCATTGGTCGTGCACTCTCCAGTTGGTGACACTCGACGCACGGCCGACAGGGTGAATTGCCGAAGGAACATCCACGACACCATGCTCATGAGAGATGTGCGGTGTTATGACATGCCAAGGGAGAGCAAGGATCCCCGTTTTTGGTGCTTCTTCCA
This sequence comes from Tuctoria greenei, assembly GCA_036927565.1. NCBI lineage: Eukaryota > Viridiplantae > Streptophyta > Magnoliopsida > Poales > Poaceae > Tuctoria > Tuctoria greenei. Next base: position 134,715,206 of record JAYESD010000001.1, on the reverse strand, counting down.
CATGGATTACTACCGGTCAGTCCTTACGACCAAGAAGAACCCAGTCACGGAGATGCAATGGGTTGATTGGAAGGCTGCATTGAAGAAGAAGGATTCCTATCTTCTCTTCAAGGGTGTGCTCGAAGCTTGCGAGCACCACAGAGTCAGCGAGATCATGGGTCTCCAATACCCATGGAACAAGGAAGTCATCCTTCAATTTTATGCAACTGTGTTCTATTGGGTTGACAAGCACGGCTTCACCTGGATGACCAATGGGGTGAAGTACGAAGTCAGCTATGAGGAGTTTGCCCGCATTCTCAGGATGGAGGACAACCTGCAGCACTCACTGAAGATCCATGAGATGGATATAGTGAACCTCCTGGAGATGGAGAGTTTCTATGAGGATGGTATCCAGCCGACCCTCCTCATATCCACGGCCTCAAGCCATTCCATGCCGCGGTGAACCGTCTAATCAGAAAGACCCTCTCGCCCGAGGATGGGGATGCCAACAGGATCAATCACAACAGCAGAAATCTGATCCAGCTCTTGGCAGGGGAGCAGCAATTCAATGCTTTTGACTATATCTACGAGGAGATTTACCTCGCCTCGGAGACGCCGGCTAGGTCTTGCTGCTATGCCCCGTACCTGATGAAGCTAATTGAGACGGTGTCCGGGAAGAAGTTTGTGAAGGATGTGCCTCATAGGCGCCTCGTGCCTTAGAATCCTTCCAAGCTTCACCGCCCGATTCGAGCAGCTGCACCGTCACCGGCACCAGCAGAGGGAGGACCCAGCTCCTCGAGGAGGAAGTCTGCTCAGCCTCCCAGCTCATCCTCCGTGCCCCAGCAGCAACCATCTTGCTCATCAGGTCTGCTCAAGGCACTCAAGTCGATCTTCCCCGTCTGCTGGTCGACTCAGCGCTTGGCAAAGAGGAACCAGAGGTACCTCGCAGCCATCAGGGAGCACCTCCAGCTTCCTCCAATCGATGACGCCAGCTCAGACGAGGAGCCACTGGAGTTTCCGGAGCTCACCGAGGCAGAGATGGCGTTCTTCACCGGCACCGGCGCTTCTCCCTCAGCACCTCCTGCATCTCACGGTGACTCCGGCGAGGAGAGCGACTTCGAGGAGGAGAGCGACGACGACGATGACGGCGACGAAGATGAGGGCGACACCGAGTAGACCAGGTCTTAGTGTCCACTTTTCTCCTTTTTGGTGCCTTGATGCCAAAGGGGGAGAAGTATTAGTCTCTAGTGCTTCTTCTTGGACATGGACATGTATCTAGTCATATTTTCTATCATGGTGTGTCTTATACGTATTTGTTACTCGTTTATGGTTGTTAATGCTTAATGATGTTTATTGATGCCTTATGATAATCATTATGATGCTTCATTGATCTCGTGTGCATTTCTTCATATTTATCATGTTGTTGCACACACACGAGCATATAGGCACCCCACGACGATTGAGTGTATATGAGTTGTTTTATTGTTATTCCAAAAGCTCATATACACTTGAGACTCAAAACTTCTATCAAATCTTATTTTTGTCGAAGACTTTAGTTGGTTGTCATCAATCACCAAAAAGGGGGAGATTGTAAGTGCATCTAGGTCCTTTGTGGGTTTTGGTGGATTGATGATGAACCATTAAAGTGCTAATGAACTTGGTTGAGCATGAGCGCAGATCCGAAGTACAGAATGGAGCTTTGAAGAAAGACGGCAAAAGGAGAAAAGTTGTGGCGAAGAAGAATAGAAATAGGGTTTTCTATTTTCTCCTTGAGTCGTAGGAAAAATCATACTATTAAGAGGGACACGACGCGTAGACACTTAGTGAGTCATTCGGGTGCTCAACCCCTTAGTAGAAGATTTTTTTAGGGCCTTTGTGGCTTGGGCGGACTTGTCTGACTTGTGGTGTCAGACATGTCCGAATTCCCTTTGTTGGAATTCGGACATGTCCAAATCTGTAAGTCAGACATGTCCGAATTGGCACTAGAAGGGTTCCAGTGAGAGTTCCAGTGAAGTTTCGGACTTGTCCGAACCTGGGGGTCAGACATGTCCGAGATGGATCTGTTCCCAGAGACTAAGGAAAATTTTCTAAGTCTCAGAGAGTCGGACTTGTCCGAGTTCTATCTGCAGAATTTTAGACATGTCCGAGATTGTATGTCAGACATGTGTGAAGTGATTTTGGTCAGACAAGTCTGAAGTGAAAGGCCTGACCTTTGAGGTCAGACATGTCCGACTTTGTGTCAGACATGTCCGAGGTGGCTTTTGGTGCACTATTTAAATTCCAATGGGTAGCCGTATTCTTTATGACATTAGCAATTCGGACAAGTCCGGCTTTCTGTCAGACATGTCCGACGTGGGTTGTGTCAAACGGCTCTAATGACTTTTTGGAGTATAAATAGTGGGTGGGTTCGACCCATCAACCATGCCTAACACCCCAGAACAGTTCTGAATGCCCATTTGAACTCGAGAACCTCTTTCCACTTGTTCTTCACCTCTAGAGCCCAAATTCGAATTTTTGGGAGAGTGAAGAGTGCTTTGTGAGGATTGGGAGAAACGGTTTGTTGAGGGGTTGAGCAACGTGTGATTCGCTAAGTTTCTTCGTGATTGCGTGTTTGTTGCTCTTGGGGTTCCCCCCTAGACGGTTAGGCGTTGCCCCGCGATTTCTTTGTGATCTCTTGTAATCGGGGAGTTTGTAACAATCTTTGCGATAGTGGAAGATCGGGAGTTGGCCCTTGTGGCAACTCGTGAGGGAAAGGCTAGAGAAGGCATGGTCCCTTGTGGACTCCTCAACGGGGATGTAGGATCCTTTGTGGTTCCGAACCTCGGGATAAAATCGTTTGTCTCTTGTTGTTCTTTCGTTCTCGCAAGTTTTGATTCTAGTGTTTTTCCGCGTGCTATCTCTCCCCCAGTTTTCTTTCTACTCCATACTTCTTGTAGAACTGCTAGGGATCGATATCTCTCACTAGATTGCTTCAAAATTGGATTTTTGGTCTGATCGTGCAGTTAATCTCGGACTTATCCAACCCAGGTCAGACTTGTCCGACTTAGGTCAGACAAGTCTGACTAGAAGTCAGACAAGTCCGACTTCTCTGTTTTCATAACTCTGAATTAAGTTTAAATTATCGATTATCGCCTATTCACCCCCCCTCTAGGCCGCCTTCAGCTGCTGGAGGTGCCTTTTTCTCATTGACGGTGCCCAATGCCAAAGATTTGATTGAGAAGATGGTGTCAAACATGGGTTGAAGCGACGAGTGTCTCCATACCTTCCAATGAGGCATGCACACCTTGAATGAGGTGGACATGATCGCTACCAAATTGGACCTCCTTATGAAGAAGATTAATGGACAAGGCAATGGTAAGGTATGTGGCAATGCATATGCCTTAGACTCTCACATCACATGTGAAGTCAGTGGCAACACAGGCCATTTGGGCAATGACGGCCCAGAAAACCGTGAGGATGCCCTACATGTAGCCAACAATGGAAACAACAATGGTTATCGTCCAGGATATCAAGGGGTGCGCCAACCATGCCCATTCTTTCAAGGAGGGTGTAACAACAATGCCAACAAAATCAACCCAACTTGAGAAAACTTGCCGTTGGCCAGCTGAAGATCAATGAGGCTATATCCATGAAGCTGTTGGCCAATGACAAGACCCTAGAAAACATTAATTCCAAGATTGAAGGACTATCCACAGCCTTCAAGAATCAACTGAGTTTCAACAAGATGATGAAAACTCAGTTGGCTCAACTGGCAGCTGTTGTTCCTCCAGTGGAGAATGGCAAGATGTCAGGATAGCATGAACCTCCTGTAGAAAGTGCCAACATGATTTCTCTACAAGGAGGCAACTGGCTGAAGGACCTTGGATGTCATACAATATCATGCTCATTTGGGGCTCACCACTTTGACAAGGCCCTTGGTGACCTTGGAGCAAGTCTGATTGTGATGCCCAAGGTAGTTTTTGACCAGCTGAACTTCACAGGACTTACTCCAACACCAATGCATCTCCAACTAGCTGACTCTTCAATCCATTATCCGGCGGGTATCACTGAAGATGTTCTAGTGAAAATTCGGAATTGCTTCATACCCATGGATTCTATGGTGCTTGACATGGAGGTCGATAAGGATACACCGCTCATTCTTGGGCGACCGTTCCTGAGCACCGCGAAGGCTCGCATAGATGTGGGAGCTGGAGAAATCCACTTCCATATCAATGACAAGAAGAAGAAGTTTAACTTTTGCCCAAAGTTGGAGCAACGCTCCATGATTCAAATCAAGTATGGGCCAAATGTTAAACACATTCAAGCGGTCAGAATCTCACCTCCAAAGGTGGACCCGCTCATTGCATTCATGAGGAATTTGATCTATGCGGAAAACCTGCTTATCGTCCACACCAACACCCCAAGAAGATGGAGTAGTCTGGGCCTCTCCAAAGGCCCAAGTCCACCAAGACGCCAAAGAAGGTATGGAGGAAGAAGCAAGACAAGCCGTCCGATCCCATTCCTCCGAGCCCAAATGTCAATAAATGAAGAAAGAGGAATGTCCATCTCATCCGACGGTGGTGAGACCTAGCCAATTGGTTAAATTGGTAGTTACCCTTTTATTTGTTTTTCTTTTCTCTCTATTTGGTTTTCCACATCTAGTTTGATTCTTCCCATTGCATATTTGGTTTTCTTAGTAAGTTGAGAATCTTATATTCTCAGCTATCCTTTTTATTTCTTTATTTTCACAAAAAGATAATTGATGTGTTTTGAAAAAATAGTTTTTATTCAGAAAACAATTTTTGTGAGCTGCAAAAGTGGTATTTCACCAACGTGCTAATCCATAGCCGTTGGGGAGCCACCTACCAAAAGGTAGAATAGGGGGGCCCACTTGTCAGTTCGGCTGACCGCCCTGTTTGGCCGACTAGTTGAATGGGTCATTTGGCTCTCTCTCCTCCAATGGTTACATTTGGTACCCTAGTGACCGTTGGGGAGTGCACACTATAAATGGTGAGCGTGAGGGTCACTTCTCTTCACACTTCACCATATTTCATATCTCCCCAAAGTCACTATTGCTCACAATGTTTTTCTTGCTCTCCATTGAAGTGCTCTTGATCAATTCCCAACTAAAAAAATATTTGCTTTTTCTTGCATTTGCAATTTGCTCTCAAGTTCTTCAAGGGAAAATTCATCGGGGGTTTTGCTTTTACTAACATCACCTCTTTTGAGTTATTGCCTTGTTGTGTTGTTGTTTGTCGTGGCCATGAAAGGGATGAAGAGGTTGTTTGAAAAGAGGAAGGAGGCTGCAAGCTCAAGCCATGGCGCAGACTCAAGTGCACGCCCCTCTCTCTACACGAAGTTCACGGAGGAGTGTAGGTGAGGACACTCCCATGGGTGAGAGGAGCAACCCTCATCAACTTCTTCACGATGACTACCTCGACATACAAAGTGAAGTTGAAGATCAAGCATGCAAGCTCCTCCAAGATCATGAGTTTTCTCATATGAAAGCTTATGATCCGGATTTGACGTCCAAAATAGGTATAGATTTTGAATTCTTTTCTATTTGGCATGCACTAGGATGGGAAAACTTTGCTCACATAGAGGAGAGAGATTCTCGCCTTCTCTCAATACAATTTCTTTGCACACTCAAAATAAGATTTGATGGTATTACTTTTAGATTATTTCAAAAAGAATACAATATCCTGTGGAAAGAATTAAGTGAAATCATATGCTTCCATAGACGGTGTTTTCGAGATTTAGACGCTTTGCCTAAGTTTAACAAACATAGTTTTTGGCAAGATTTAACTTGTGAGGTCAGATGTAGTGCACCTAGGAATAGCCACTTTCACAGCCCTACTTTACACTTGATGCATAGATGGGTGGCCATGACTATGTTCCCTAGAGAAGACGTAAGGATAGTGCATGATGATGAGCTGAAAACTTTATTTGCCATGATTAAAAAGATAAAAGTTGCTCCAGTTATTTCCATGATGACACAACGGTTAGATTACTTTTCGAGTATAGGGCAAATTGAATGCACTTCATTGATTACTCGTATTGCTACTAGGGTGGGAGCACAAGAATATTCTTCATTTGAGTATATTGAAAATGAAAGAGAATTAATTAATGAAGATTATTTAGTGCAAGGACAAACCCTTAAGCATGATCAAGAAAGCTCTTTGTTATTCTATTATCCCGGCTTTGTCAATGAAATTCGGTTACCTCACCCGGGTTACCATTTGTACAAATGCCCGAGGCTAACCATTGACCTTCTTCCCATCGTGGAAGCACAAAGAAGTAATGTCTCCGACAGGGTAACTAGAAGCCATACAAGGAGAGCGGCCATGCCTCCGACAACCTCCATGGTCCAAGTGTACGAAGACGAAGAGAACCCAACGGGTGATGCACTCGGATTGACTCAATCTCCATTGTATGAGACCAAAGGTGCGTCTTGGCATGGATGGTCAGGTGCCACATGGGAGCCAGCTCTATCCACTTCAAGCTCTAGCAACTTGCCTCCTACGTCCATGAGAAGATGTCATTCCTCTTCGGCTAGAAGTCATCATGAATGTAGCCTACAGGGGGGGGGGGTAAAAAGGCTTTTTGATTTTTTTGTCGGAACCTAAAACACTTAGCAACCTGATCAAACACCGAGAAATCAAACTAGTCAGGTAGGGTGCGGACTAGTCTTGTGTATGCAGACAAGATTGATCAAGTTTGATCAATGATTTTGATCAAAGTACTCTATGCAGCGGAAATTGAGTTGTAACTTGAATGTATTGCTTCAATGAAACTAGATGTGGCACAAGTTAACTTTGATTCAAAGTTTTAATGTAAGTTGAACAAGATTAAGCAAACCCCGGATTACAATGAATATTAAGAACTAAAGCAAGGACACAATGATTTTTATCCCGTGGTTCGATTCCATAGAGGAAATCTACATCCATTTTGAGGAGCCCACGAAGGACCGGGTCTTCACCAACCCTACTCTCGTCGAATCACCACGGAGGCCGATTCTCTTCCACTAGCCACAAAGGGGTAAATAACCGTGTTCAAGGGGCCTTATCACAAGTTGAGGGATCACCAAGATTTACAAATCTTAACACCACCAAACACACTCGAAAAGTATGCAATAAAACAGCGAGAGCGTGCGAAAGATTCAAACCCAAGAGCTCATGACGTGACGAACGTTTCTCTCCTTTCATCTAAGGTTAATCCTCAAGGATTTGATCTTTCTTGTGTTGGATAGTGTGGAGAACGTGTTTTTTAGGATCTTGAAAGGTGTGACGGCGCAGGGGGTTGAGAGATTTTGATTAGGGGCCGTGCACCTCTGTTTATACTAGGTTTTCCAAAGGTTACTGTTAGGGTTTACAAAGTCCACACTAATTTGTGGTGGACTCCCGACTAGTCTAGTGTGCGGCGTGTGGGAAACCCTATGTGTCCTAAATTATCGGACTTGTCCGGCAATGGGCGGACTAGTCCGATTTTTTCTCCGGAGATGTTTGGACTAGTCCTGAACATATCGGACTAGTCTGGTGTGGTGAAACCCTTAGTAAATTGAGGACAAGTCTAGTCCGGATAATATCGGACTAGTCTGGTGTCGAGATATTTTGAGGGGCTAAGGACTTGTCCGAAGTAGGTTACTGAGGGTTTCAGACTAGTCTATGAAATATCGGACTTGTCTGATATTGATCAGAAGGATTATCAGACTAGTCTGTCGCGGACAAGTCCGCACTGGGATGACTTGTCCGATCCTGGACAGAGAGCATATCGGAATAGTCTCGGGAATATCGACTAGTCCAGACCTGTGTAAACTTGTGCAGTGAGAGTGTTTTTTTTGCTTGAGCTCTTGGGGTCTGTTTCTCCAACACACTCCATACACAAAGAGTATTATATTCATCTCTTAAGCTCTTATCAACTTGATTCATCACTCTCCTTTCTTTTTGCGCTTACTTCATAATTTCATCCAAACCTGCGCTCATCTCAACAATTTGGTTAGGATCTCATTTGTTTGTCATAAATCAACCAAAACCCACAAGGGATGCCTATATGCACATTCAATCTCCCCCTTTTTGGCGATTGATGACAACCAATTGAGATTTCACAAATATGATTAAAATTCAGATTTTCATAAAGTGTGCACATATGAGCTTGGAACAAATTAAGCAATGAAAACATAAGACATATGTGCACTCTTTATGGTGGGGTGCAATACTAAGTGTGTGTAAGCAATAATCGTGATGAGAATGAGACAAGTGACATAGTTATATCAACATCAAGCATATATGTCAATTTCAGAGCAAAGACATAGATTATATTAAAGCACAATAACACACTTCATAACCATGTCTAGAAACATAATGAAAGCATAATGAAAGTTTTACAACCCCAAAAGTAGCATAATTTCAAAAGAAACACAATTTGATCTCTCATCTCTCAAACTACTGCGAGACCTAGTGACTCCCCCTCAATCTCCCCCCCCCCCCCCGGTTGGCATCAAGACACAAAAAAGAAGGAGATGAGGGATCTAGCAATCATCGTATACTCACCTCTTGCTGTCAATCCTCTCATCGTCTTCATCTTCAGGTTGAGGAGGAGGAGGAGCGGATCCACTCGAAGTACCCCCAACAAAAAAATAGGCAAGTCCGGAAGGTGAGAGTAGTGGGAGCTCCAAGAAGTCAGAAGTAGAGTCCTCGGAGATGACAGGAGACCCAATAGGCTCAATCTCCAGCTTCTGGCATATGGCTTTGACATTTTGTTTATGTATCTCATATCCTCTTTCCTTGCCTTGTTCAACTTGTGTACTTTGACCTCAGCCTTCTGGCAGGAGCCAAAGATGGCGGCCAAGAACTTCAAGATGCCACTTGGGGACCCCTTCTTGGAAGTAGTAGCTATTGAACTTGGTGGGGGTCTTGCTTCAGCTTGGGCCCTTCTGGGAGCCTCCTCACTAGATACAGGGGATGGTGCAGTGGTAAGCACAGATTGAGATGGCTTCTGAGGCCTCAAAGCTATTTGCTCAACATCCTTCACAAACTCGATTCCTGTGACCTTTTCTATCATAAACATGATATAGGGCGCATAGCCACAGGAACAGTTAGTGGTGCAAGAAATGTTCACCATGTTGTTCCAGATATAGTCGAAGACATCGAACTTCCTTTTCTTGCTTATCACCTTCATTAGTGTCCTCAGGTAACCTTGAACACTTCCTGCATCTCCATCTTTTGGAGCTATTGTCTTCCTCAGCACCCTATTGAGCACCATGAAGAAGGGCTTCATATTCTTGGTCGATGGAGGGTTGAATTCAGGAGAGTATCATAAAGGAAGTCCATCTTATCCTTCTCTAAGACACCAATGTTGTGAATGATGAGTTCATTGCTGCTAGTGTCCCCAAGATGCAGCAGTCTTGCAAACTCATCATATGTAATAGTATACTTGGATCCATGTGTCATCTAAGTCACCCTTTTCTCTTCACCGCTAGCAAAGTAGCAGGTTGCATAGAACTGAGCGATGACTTCATCATTCCAGTTGCACCTGAAAGCAAACAAGTCTTTGAGGCCATGTCTCTCCACGACCCGTATCACTTCATCAATGGCTGGGCAACTCTTCCTCTCAAAATGTGTCCACTCGATCCATTGGCTTCGGACCACCGGAGTCTTCATCGTGAAATACACGGAACTATAGTAGACCGCATGAAAGTTGCACCAGAATCTTGCATCAGCTGCCTTTCTGGAACTGCTGTAACAGTCAATGGTCCTGAGCTTTGAGGCTACATTGCTTCCTTTGCAATTGAATCTTTCTTCAGTGGGGTCTCTGTTCCCCTTCTTTGGAGCTGTAGGATCGAAGAGCACGTGAAAAGCTACCAGAGGGGGGGGGGGTGAATGGTAGATTTAAAAATCTTTACGCAGCGGATACAATTAAACCCCAAACCCTTCTCGGCAGAAGAACGATCTGTTAAAAAATCGTGTATGAGACTAATCTATATGTGTTTCACCATGAAAAAGGTTATGGACATTAGAGAGAATCAAGTCACGAAGACAACACAAAAAGAATCACTTGAATCCGTCGAGAGAAACTCAAGTTATGATCAAGGGTCAATCTGATCTACCCGAGCAAAACGGTTTCTGGAATGCTGCAAAGAAACTCGTGTATCTCAGAAACCACAAATCCAATGACTGTGAAATTTTTACAGATGATATATGATCAAGTTGTGAAGACAGCCGAAAAAGAATCACGTCAATTGAATCAGTAAAACTCGAGTTATGATAAAACCACTGACGAAAGGTAGTGCTGTCCAGAAACTCGACGAGTAAAACTTGTCTGGAACAAGTCGGACGAACAAGGCACAAAAGTTCCTTCAAACTACGAACTTTATTCAATAGAACACAAGAGGAACAGCCCCAAAGTCGTCTCCAATGAGCTTTGGCCTTCCCTTGCTTATATAACCAGCCCTTAGGCCATCCCAATCTCAACTAGGACTCCAATCCTAATCAGATCACGAATCCTAACTTTCCATAACTGCTCAAGATTCTTCTATACGCAGATAGAAGCAATCTTAAGACTTCCAAACACCTTAGGAACGTATCCCACATTCCTAAACAACTCAATTTCGTGATACACACGAAATCCTAACATAACCAACTCGATACTTCCCATACTGAGCCATAACCAACTCTGCCGCAGCCAAAGTCTTCAACCGATACGATCCGATCCTTCCGATCAGATCTTCCTTCCATAATCCGTCTCTAGAAGCATATTGCCACGTCATGCACCGCATGCATACGTGCGAACACCTTCCTTCGACCTTCATATGCACTGCCCTTGATTCAATCATCCTGCGTGACCTCCTGACCCGCTCAACCACAGTTCCTCCCGAACTTGGTTGTTGGAACCTCATCTCCTCCCGAGACTAGTCCAATGGATCCTGTCACCAGCCATGACTTGAACTCAAGCAACACCTGCACATGAACAAACAACCAATCCATACGAGCCCAAGTCCTCGACTTGACTCACGTTAGTTCCGAACACAACACCTTACGTGAGAACCTCACATAAGCATGTTGCAAAACCACATTAGAAACGATATCAGCCGTATCATCCAAAACGCACCAAAAAACTTAGCAAATGAATACTAAGCAATCTTTCCAATCAAGTAAAGCAAGTACGAGACATTGCAAATGCAAAGCAGAAGCACTGCGGTCAAGTTCCGGACCTTGCCAGAGCAACCCGGAGCTTGAGCCGGAGCTAAGCAGAAACACTGCGGTCAAGTTCCGGACCTTGCCAGAGCAACCCGGAGCTTGAGCCGGAGCTAACAAAAGCTAGTAGAACCTAGCGCCGGAGCTTACCAAAACTAGTACGGAACTAGTCAACCCAAAACCGGAGCTAGAACAAAGTAAGTCGGAGCTTAGCAAAAGCATGCCGGAGCTAACCAAAGACATGCCGGAGCTAACCAAAGACATGCCGGAGCTAGAGATAAAGCTCACCGGAGCTAACCAAAGCTGGTCGGACGTTACCAAGAAGTCGGACCTAGCATCGAACGTAACCGGAGCTACCCAAAGCAAGCCGGACCTATCGTCGGACCTTGCTGTAGCTCGGAGCTAGAGTCGGACCTTGATAAAAAGGTGTTTTGGTGATATTCAAAACTTTTATCATCAAAACCAAGTGTATTCACTACAAGCCAATGTATTCAGCACACATAGGTCTTACAATCTCCCCCTTGATGAATGCATTGGCAACACCATTTAAAATCTGAACATTTGCTTATTCACATAAAAGTTTTTGAAAACGATTTCCCCCCCTTTGTAAATCAAAAGTAAAAAGAGAAGAAAATGAAAATCTCTCCCCCTTTATTATATGAAAATCTCTCCCCCTTTATTATCTCTCCTTATGCCCATATTCTCTTTCTTTTAAATGAAAATCTCTCCCCCTTTGACAATGTATTCAGCAAGTCATGAGCATATTAACAATTTATCTCTCACCCTTTAGTTGTTATGAGCATATTATAACATATACATATAAACAAAGCTCATCCAAGTCATACTATCAAGTACCTTACATTATCACATCAAGGAAACACATAAGGTAGTGTAAGCCATGCTAGAGATCAAATGTAATTTTTCAATTTAAGCAAGTCATGATCTCACAAACTCAACTATTTCAAAACCTGAAAGCATGACATTTGTTGCTGCATTTTATTATTTTTCAAAGCATAAATTTAGATAATATGATATTTGCAAGAGATTATATGCTCATCTGCCTTATTCTAACCAACCAAGCCAAGCCTATGTCATTTGACAATCAGAAGCTTAAGGACATGGTTTTAGTCATACACAACTTCTTCCAAGTTCATATCTAAGTGCAATGACAAGCCATCTCGAAAGAAGAAGTGCGATGCATGCATATTCTCTTGATCTTTTCTCAATTTATATTTGTTCATAAAAACTCAACATGTGAGTTGATTACTTGATAAATTCTTAATGATTAAAAGCATTTGTGAGCATGCAACAAGTTCAAAACAGAAAGAAAGTTCGACCATGACCAGATTTAGTGTAAGTAATTATTCCAATTACTAGACATGGCAAAAACTACAAAAAGTATAACACGAGTAATGTAGTAAGAACTTTCAGCATGTAAAAGGAATCACAAAGTCATATATGTATGAAATAATATGCTCATATTATTTTAATTTCAGATTCACACATAGACTTCCTAAGTTTCAAAAACCCCCCCTCAATTTAAGCCATGAGGATGTATAACCCCTATTTCACTACGAATGTAACAAAAACGAGTGAAATCCAAAGGTTTTGTAAAAATGTCAGCCAATTGTTGTTCGGTATCTACATGGTGAAGCACAATGTTTCCTTTTTCAACATTATCACGGAGAAAGTGATACCTAATGTCAATGTGCTTAGTTCTAGAATGTTGCACGGGGTTTTTAGCAATGCAAATAGCACTAGTGTTATCACAGAACAGTGGAACACTATCTAGATTAACCCCATAGTCCTTAAGTGTTTGAACAATCCAAAGAATTTGTGAACAAGCACTAGCAGCAGCTACATACTCAGATTCGGCTGTGGATTGTGCAACTGAACTTTGTTTTCTAGAGGACCAAGCAACAAGAGAATTACCAAGAAAATGACAAGCACCGGAAGTACTTTTCCTATCAATCCTACAACCCCCAAAATCAGCATCCGAAAAAGCTTTCAAATAAACGATTGAGGAAGAAGGAAGAAAAATGCCAAATTCTTGAGTTCCATGTAAGTACCTGAGAATCCTTTTGACGGCTTGACGATGTGAAACACGTGGGGAAGCTTGAAACCGTGCACAAAGACATACGCTGAATTGTATGTCCGGTCTTGATGCTGTAAGGTACAAAAGTGATCCGATCATACTTCTATATTCTTTTTGATCCACAGATTCACCATCTTCATCAAGTTCAAGTGTTGTTGCTGTTCCCATTGGTGTCCGAAGAGGCTTGCTTTTGTCCATGTTGAAGCGCCTTAGGAGATCTTTGGTATACTTTGTTTGATGCACAAAGGTACCCTCCTTGGTTTGCTTGATTTGCAGCCCCAAAAAGTAAGTGAGTTCACCCATCATACTCATTTCAAATTCGGAACTCATCATTGCTGAAAACTTGGACACAAGATCATGAGAAGCACAACCAAAGATAATATCATCCACATACACTTGAACGAATAATGAGTCATTGCCATGATTAAGCACAAAAAGAGTTTTATCAACCTTTCCCATTGTAAACCCCTTTTCAAGTAAGAATGTTTTTAACCTATCATACCATGCTCTAGGGGCTTGTTTGAGACCATATAAGGCTTTGGACAGTTTGTAAACATGATTAGGAAAATCTGGATTTTCAAAACCTGGTGGTTGTTTGACATAAACCTCCTCATCTATGTAGCCATTAAGAAAAGCACTTTTAACATCCATTTGATATAGCTTAAAACCTTTAGATGCTGCGAAAGCTAACAAAATTCTTATGGCTTCTAATCTAGCGACAGGAGCAAAAGTTTCATCAAAATCTAGACCTTCAACTTGAGTGAAACCTTGAGCAACCAACCTAGCCTTATTCCTAATCACAACCCCATCCTCACTTTGTTTATTTTTATATACCCATTTAGTTCCAATTAAAGTGTGGCCTTGAGGTGGAGGTACAAGTTTCCAAACATTATTTCTTTCAAAATTTTCTAACTCTTCTTGCATGGCAATAATCCAAGATTCATTAGTGAGTGCGTGTGATATATCTTTGGGTTCAAAAGAAGCAACAAAAGCAGAATGAGCATGAGAGTTTGGATCGCAAAACCTGGACCGTGTGACTCGTTCATGCAAGCTTCCAATCATCTGTTGTGGGGGATGATCTTTGTAAAAACGTAGGGGAACAGATGTCTCACAAGCTTCTTTTTCATTAGGTTCATTGTAGATTGATGAGCTTGTGATTTGTGGACGATCAGGACCAGCAGAGGTGACAGCCGGAGCTTGTTCAATGTCCGGAGCTGGACACGTGTCAACTTCAGAACTACCAGGCAGTATCACCGGCTCTTCTTCATCTTCGAAAATACCCTCCCCCTGAGAATATGAATCTGGTCCTGCAACACCGGAGCTAGTACCTGGGCTAGCTTCATCAAAAGACACTTCACAAGTCTCCACAATTTTGTTAGTGTCAAGTAAAAGCACACGGTAGCCTCTAGTATGAGATGGATAACCAAGAAACATGCCATCATTGGATCTAGGTTCAAATTTATCAAGATTACCATGTTTCTTAACAAAGCATTTGCAACCAAAGACCCGAAAGTGTGTAACACTAGGCCTATGTCCAAACCGGAGCTCATATGGTGTTTTACCTAGCTTAGCACGCAAGAAAACACGATTTGAGACATAACAAGTGGTTGCTAACGCATCAGCCCAAAATTTCCTAGGGGTTTGATATTCATCAAGCATAGTCCTAGCCATCTCAACTAGGGTTCTGTTCTTTCTTTCTACAACACCGTTTTGTTGAGGTACATATGGTGAAGAAAATTGATGATCTATTCTATTTTCAGCACAAAAGTGATCAAAGAATTGATTTTTAAATTCAGTTCCATTATCACTTCTAATTGCTTTTAATGATCCTGGGTGATCAATTGATAATCTAAGAAATAAAGTTCTAAAGTGACTAAAGACTTCATTCTTAGATGCCATAAAATACACCCAAGAATATCTAGAATAATCATCAACAATAACAAGAGCATACCATTTACCTCTGAAGGATTGAACACGTGAAGGTCCTACGGTGTCAAGATGCAAAAGTTGACATGGTTCAGTTGTCATGATCATTGTGAGAGGAGTATGTGAACCTGCAACCATCTTAGCATGTCTACAAGAAGAGCACACAATTTCTTTGTCCCCTTTAAGCTTAGGCAGCCCACGTATGCGATCAAGAGCACTAACACGCGTTAGGTGATCAAAGCCTACGTGACCAAGTCTACGATGCCAAAAATATAAGTCCTTTGAATCATTAGCAACTAGACACCTATGCTTAGAAGAAGACATATCAAAATCAGCTTTAAAAACTCTTCCAAACCGAGACATGTTAAAAATAAGCTCATTATTTGAATCTACAACTTTGCATCAGTTTTTATTGAAAGTAATTTCTAGATTTTCATCTAGCAATTGTGAAACAGAAAGCAAGTTATATTTCAAATTTTTGACAAGTGCCACATCCTTCAAAGTGTAGTGATCATTTACTCTAACTGAACCCTTAGCAATTATAGGAGTTGAAGAATTATCGGCAAAAGTAACATTCTCTACACGTGACACAAAGGTGAGGGAGGAGAACCAATCTTTGTTACCGGTCATGTGGCGTGAGCAAACTGAATCCACAATCCAAATATTCTCCTTCCTCAAGCGTGTAACCTACATAGAAGCACAATACGCCGATGACTCAATACTGGGGTTAGTCAAAAGGCATTTAGGAATCCAGTACTGAGTCACGCGACGTGCACCAGGAAAAATACGCGAATGCTGAGATAAAACAGCAGGTTTATGAGTCAAAGATTGAGGTTTTCTTTTCTGAACAGTTGATTTAGAAGTTGTTACTTGTTTAGAGTGAAAACCGGTAGCTCCGGAGGTAAAAGCAGAAGGTCCGGAGGCAAAAACTGAAGCTCCAGAGGGAACAACAGAAGATCTGGTAGCTCTCGGAGCTATCGGAACTATTGGAGCTGCTTTTGCGGATTTCTTACCAGAAGGTCTGGAAGCTACCTTCTCAAATTTCTGACTCACTAGAGCAGGTTGTGTTTTTCTAATTGCATGAAAGTTATAAGATCTAGCAATTTTTCTTTCCTTTTTCTGTTGTTTAGCTAGTCTATAATAAAAATCTATGACATGACCATCTCTACCACAGAAGGTACAATGAAATTTAACTTTGTGTTCATGTCTAGATGAGCAAGCAATATTTTTATTTGAAACTGAATGAGGCAACACTCCTGCAGATTTGAAAACCACTTCTTTTTGTTTAGGAACTGTTTGAATCAAACCACTTCCTAATGACCTTACAATTTTAGGTGGATGTGCCTTAGCATGAACATGAGAATCAAAACCTAAACCAGTTTTATCTTTGCTAGACTTGGAAGAATTCAGCAGCAAGTTTAGATTCTTATCCCCATTATAAAACCGACTTAGTGTCCTTTTCATGTCATTAAGTTTCTTAGACAAGTCTAGGCAGTTTGCACATGAAGTTATTCCTTTTAGTTTGCAGTTGGAACAATTTTTAACTTCATGAGATCGTAAAGCATTGTTCAATATAGAAATTTCATTTATAGCATCTTGTAGTTTCTTATCAAGATCATTACAAGTAGAACAATGCAAGTCAATCGTAGAACAGCTAGCATCTTTCAAGTTTTTATCATTAAGTGCAGCAAGCTCTTTGTTCTTTTTAATTTCTTCATCAAGTCTATCTAGAGTGGAGGAGTGTGCACTTCTTAATGTGGACAGTTGTTCATAGATTAAGTCACATGAGGAACAAGAATCATCACTAGGAATTAAGGATTTCAACCGATTAATTTCAGATTCTAGTGACTCAATTTTAGCAGCATTGTCCCTAAGCTTTTTGTCCTTTTTCTTGACAATGACAGTGGCACGGGAAATAGCATCACACATTTCATTACATGTTGAACATACCTCATCATCATCACTGTTGTGTTCTGCTTCCTCCTGACTTGATCTTGATTTTGCTTTGCCCGCCATGAAACATATGTTGGCCAGGTCATCATTCTCTTCATCACTTTCAAAGTCTATGTCACTTGAACTGAGCTCTTGAAGTGCGGTGATGAAGCTGTTGATCATCTTGCGTCCTATGGTACCTTTCTTCTTCTTGTTGTTGGAATTTCCAGAGAAGGTTCGGACCTTGCTTTGTTTTTCTTCCCGGGTGGTCAGACCTAAAAGGTTAGGGCATTCTGTACGAAAGTGTCCTGTTTTACCACATTCAAAACAGCGTTGAGGTCCGGAGCTTCCTCTCCTTCTAGTTCTCACATTTTGCAATGCTTTTGAGAATCTAGTAGAGATGAGTGCCAACTCCTCTTCTGGAAATTCTTCGATCTGCTCCAGGGTTAGTGAGGACAACAAAGCAAGAGTATTGCAAGATGATGATTGGCCGGAGCTAGACATATCACGTTGTGAGACAAATGCAATAGACTTGTTTGGGTTCTTATGTGCTAGGATGTCAATTTCATGAGTTTTTAGTTTAGAATAGAGTACATCTAATGTAAGAGAACTCATGACAGTTGATTCACGAATGGATGTTACTTTCATCTCCCAAACTGACATGTCTAATGCACTAAGAAGTTGTCTAGCATTCTCAGCATCAGAAAAATTTACATTGACACTACGTAAGTTGCTGAGAATTTTATTGAAACGAGCAAAAAGGTCATCGATAGACTCACCTGGTTGCATCTCAAAACGCATATATTCCTTTTTGAACATATCTTGTTTTACCTCCTTGATTGTGTTGGAGCCTTCATGATAATCACAGAGAGCTCTCCAAACATCGTATGCTGACCGGAGGTGTGCGACACGATCAAAGTCGCTCTGAGTGAGTCCTTGGATGATCAAGTTTCGGGCTTTGTTGTTGTTGTCGACGTCCCGGAGGTTCGTGGCCGTGACTTGATCATTGGGTGGCACTTCATAAGGCTTATACACCTTTTCCCATATTGCAAAGCCTTGTGCCTGGATAAAAGCCTCCATGCGTGCCTTCCAAACCTGAAAAACAATACCAGCAAACACACAAGGTTTAACGGAGTACTTCTCCATGATGATTAGTCAAAAACACGTGCAAATCACAAAGATTAGAGCACCGTGGCTCTGATACCAATTGTAGGATCGAAGAGCACGTGAAAAGCTACCAGAGGGGGGGGTGAATGGTAGATTTAAAAATCTTTACGCAGCGGAAACAATTAAACCCCAAACCCTTCTCGGCAGAAGAACGATCTGTTAAAAAATCGTGTATGAGACTAATCTATATGTGTTTCACCATGAAAAAGGTTATGGACATTAGAGAGAATCAAGTCACGAAGACAACACAAAAAGAATCACTTGAATCCGTCGAGAGAAACTCAAGTTATGATCAAGGGTCAATCTGATCTACCCGAGCAAAACGGTTTCTGGAATGCTGCAAAGAAACTCGTGTATCTCAGAAACCACAAATCCAATGACTGTGAAATTTTGACAGATGATATATGATCAAGTTGTGAAGACAGCCGAAAAAGAATCACATCAATTGAATCAGTAAAACTGGAGTTATGATAAAACCACTGACGAAAGGTAGTGCTGTCCAGAAACTCGACGAGTAAAACTTGTCTGGAACAAGTCGGACGAACAAGGCACAAAAGTTCCTTCAAACTACGAATTTTATTCAATAGAACACAAGAGGAACAGCCCCAAAGTCGTCTCCAACGAGCTTTGGCCTTCCCTTGCTTATATAACCAGCCCTTAGGCCATCCCAATCTCAACTAGGACTCCAATCCTAATCAGATCACGAATCCTAACTTTCCATAACTGCTCAAGATTCTTCTATACGCAGATAGAAGCAATCTTAAGACTTCCAAACACCTTAGGAACGTATCCCACATTCCTAAACAACTCAATTTCGTGATACACACGAAATCCTAACATAACCAACTCGATACTTCCCATACCGAGCCATAACCGACTCTGCCGCAGCCAAAGTCTTCAACCGATACGATCCGATCCTTCCGATCAGATCTTCCTTCCATAATCCGTCTCTAGAAGCATATTGCCACGTCATGCACCGCATGCATACGTGCAAACACCTTCCTTCGACCTTCATATGCACTGCCCTTGATTCAATCATCCTGCGTGACCTCCTGACCCGCTCAACCACAGTTCCTCCCGAACTTGGTTGTTGGAACCTCATCTCCTCCTGAGACTAGTCCAATGGATCCTGTCACCAGCCATGACTTGAACTCAAGCAACACCTTCACATGAACAAACAACCAATCCATACGAGCCCAAGTCCTCGACTTGACTCACGTTAGTTCCGAACACAACACCTTACGTGAGAACCTCACATAAGCATGTTGCAAAACCACATTAGAAATGATATCAGCCGTATCATCCAAAACGCACCAAAAAACTTAGCAAATGAATATTAAGCAATCTTTCCAATCAAGTAAAGCAAGTACGAGACATTGCAAATGCAAAGCAGAAGCACTGCGGTCAAGTTCCGGACCTTGCCAGAGCAACCCGGAGCTTGAGCCGAAGCTAAGCAGAAACACTGCGGTCAAGTTCCGGACCTTGCCAGAGCAACCCGGAGCTTGAGCCGGAGCAAACAAAAGCTAGTAGAACCTAGCGCCGGAGCTTACCAAAACTAGTACGGAACTAGTCAACCCAAAACCAGAGCTAGAACAAAGTACGTCGGAGCTTAGCAAAAGCATGCCGGAGCTAACCAAAGACATGCCGGAGCTAAACAAAGACATGCCGGAGCTAGAGATAAAGCTCACCGGAGCTAACCAAAGCTGGTCGGACCTTACCAAGAAGTCGGACCTAGCATCGAATGTAACCGGAGCTACCCAAAGCAAGCCGGACCTATCGTCGGACCTTGCTGTAGCTCGGAGCTAGAGTCGGACCTTGATAAAAAGGTGTTTTGGTGATATTCAAAACTTTTATCATCAAAACCAAGTGTATTCACTACAAGCCAATGTATTCAGCACACATAGGTCTTACAGGAGCACTAATTTGTAGAGGGCCAATCGGACCGGTGGCGATCCCTTTCTCTTTGCCCTTAGCTTGGCGAGAAGCTGCCGAGCTAGAGCCAGCTGCATCCTTTCCTTTGGATGCAGGATTCTTGGCCATGAACTTTTGCCGCACCAGAGGTGGAGTGTGCGATGGGTCAGCGACGTGGTGTTGCCGCTTCTTGCCTTGGTCCATTGAGGACTGAAGCAACGAGTCTTGGTCCACCTCGGCCTCATAGTTGGAGGTCTCATCATTGGAGCTCGACATGGTCCTGACTAGAGAATTATACAATATGTGGTTGAGGATTGATGGCAAGGAAATGCATTGAGTAGTTGGAATTTAGGGTTGAGTTCAGTCAAAAATCGGACTTGTCCAGTGCTCAAGTGCCGACTAGTCCGGAGTACCAGACTTGTCCGTATAGATACCGGACGAGTCCGATGTTCAATTGCTCAAACCCTAACTTGCAAATCAATGGAGTTTCTCAATGCAAAAATAGCTCAAGGTAGATGTATCACAACAAGGAGTCATGTATTAATAAGTGGAACTAAGATATTTGGTCCATAGCACAAGAAATCTAAGGTTCTAGGGTTTTGGAGAAGGTTTACCAAAATCCTTTGATTCTTGAGGTTGAAGTGTGTTGTTGGTGCGGACAAGTCTGTGGACCTCGATCCCCTTGCGATGAAGATCGTTTTCCACAGAAAGTTGAAGAGATTTGGTGGAGAAATCTACAATAACCTTGGGGCGCTCGAGTGAGGAGAGAATGTGATGAGCGTTGTGAGGATGAAGGAGATTAGGGTTTGGCGGCCCTAGGGTTATGGAGTCAAAAAATCGGGCTAGTTCGTGGTCAACCTGACTAGTCTGGACTACCGGACTTTTCCGGACTAGTCTGCAGTGTGCGGACTGGACCGGGCAACCACGGACTAGTCCGTGGTCACCCGAATAGAATCATTTGGCCCATTCGCATATATTTGAAGGTGCTTACAAAGAAAAAAGGGGACAAAACACATAAATAATCTTGCTGAATATGATTAGTAAACATCCAACAATCAAGCTATGACCATAATTCACCAAGATCAAGTAATTGAAATAGTTTTTCGGAGAAAATAGAGAGAGATGGTTTCCATAACACAATCAATGGATTTTGAAGACGCCATACTGGTATGCACGTTTTCAGGCCACGTTCCGAGCATCAAGGATATTTAGTTCATTTCAGAGCTCGCAAAAACGTTTTTCATCAAGTGGCTTGGTAAAGATATCAGCTAGTTGTTTTTCAGTGTTGACATGGGAAATGGCTATGTATCCTTTTATTGAGTGGTCTCTCAAAAAGTGATGTCGGATGCCTATGTGTTGTGTCCTAGAGTGCTCAACGGGGTTATGGGAAATTTTAATAGCACTCTCATTATCACAAAGGAGTGCAATACATCTCATATTGTAACCGTAATCCCTTAGAGTTTGTCGCATTCAAAGGAGTTGTGCACAACAACCCCCGGCTGCAACATACCCCGCTTTAGCCGTGGATAAGGCAATGGAGTTTTGTTTCTTGGAGGACCAAGAAACTAGGGATCTACCTAGGAATTGGCATGTACCGGAAGTGCTTTTTCTATCTATTTTGCATCTGGCATAATCTGCATTGGAGGATCCAATGAGATTGAACTTGGAAGCTTTAGGATACCGAAGGCCTAGGTTGGGTGTATGAACTAAATATCGCAAGATTCTCTTTACGACTGCCAAATGACACTCCTTAGGATTGGCTTAAAATCTTGCACACAAACATACACTCAACAAAATATTAGGCCTAGATGCACATAAGTAAAGTAGGGATCCAATCATAGAGAGATATACCTTTTGATCCACGTTTAATCTGTCTTCATTGAGATCCAAGTGTCTGTTTGTTTCCATGGGAGTCTTTATAGGCTTCGCTTTGTCCATTCCAAACTTATTGAGTATGTTTTGAGTGTACTTTGTTTGGCTTATGAATGTCCCTTCATTTTGTTGCCTCACTTGGAATCCCAAGAAATATCTCAGTTCTCCCATCATAGACATCTCGAATCTATCTGTCATAATCTTACTAAATTCTTCATAGAAGGATTTGTTAGTTGAACCAAATATGATGTCATCAACATAAATTTGACAGATAAATAAATCATTGTCAAAGTGCTTGGTAAACAACGTGTAATCAGCTTTGCCAATTTTAAATCCACTTTCAATCAAAAAAATCTCTAAGGCACTCATACCAAGCTCTAGGAGCTTGTTAGAGGCCATAGAGAGCCTTACGCAGTTTGAACACATGGTCGGGGAACTCTTGATCTTCGAATCCAGGGGGTTGCTCCACGTACACCTCCTCCTTGATTGGTCTGTTGAGGAAGGCGATTTTCACATCCATTTGATAGAGCTTGAAATCATGGTGAGTAGCATGTGCAAGTAACATTCTAATCGATTCAAGCCTAGCTACGGGAGCAAAAGTTTCGTCGAAATCTAAACCTTCGACTTGTGAATACCCTTTGGCCACAAGTCGTGCCTTGTTTCTTGTCACCACCCCGTGTCCGTCTTGTTTCTTGCGGAAGACCCATTTAGTGCCGACGAAGTTGAGCTTGGGCCTTTCAACAAGTTCCCACACCTCGTTCCGTTTGAAGTTGTTCAATCCTTCTTGCATTGCTACCACCCAATCCAGATCTTTCAATGCATCTTCAACCCTGTGAGGTTCCAAAGAGGATACAAACGAGTAATGTTCACAAAAGTTAGCAATTTGAGATCTAGTTGTTACTCCCTTTTGGATGTCACTGATTATGTTGTCGACAGGGTGATCTCTTTGGATGCATTGGTGTACTCTCGGATGTGGCACTTGTGGTCTTGAATCTTCATTGTCATCTTCTTCTCCCCCTAGATGGTTGCCCTCATTGATTTCTTGGTCACCTTGATCTTCATGAGATTGATCTTGTGTAGAAGCTCCCCCTTGATCAATTACCTCCACTTGTGGTTCATCTTCTTCATTTGCATTTGGATGTGGCGCTTGTGGTCGAACATCACCCGACCCCATTCTTCTCAACGCTTGACTTGGAGATTCTTCTCTATATAGCATACATTTATCAACTTGCTCTTCTTGAGAGCCGTTAGTTTCATTGAACACTACGTCACGTGCTACTTCAACAACTCCGGAGACCTTGTTGAAGACACGATAGGCGTAAGAGTTTGAATCATAGCCAAGCAAGAAACCTTCATCGGACTTCAAAGCGAAGTTTGAAGTCCTATGCTTCTTTTTCAAGATATAACATTTAGAACTGAAAACTCTAAAATAGGAAATATTAGGCTTGTTACCGGTGAGTAGTTCATACGACATTTTCTTGAGTAGGCGATGAAGACAAAGTCGATTTATGGCCTGACTTGCGGTGTTGACCGCTTCAGCCCAAAATTGATCCGAAGTCTTCTACTCATCAAGCATTGTACTCGCCATCTCTATGAGGGTTTGGTTCTTCATCTAGGCTACACTTTTTTGTTGAGGGGAGTACAGTGCTAAAAAATCATGTTTTATGCCTTCTCCATCTAGGTACTCCTCAACTTGGGTGTTCTTGAACTCCGTACCATTGTCATTTCATATGTTCTTGATCTTCAATGAAAACTCATTTTGGCACTCTTGCGAAAATTCTTGAGGGTTCCTTGAGTTTCTGCCTTATCATGCAAAAAGAAAAACCAAGTGAAGTGCGAAAAATCATCAACAATTAATAAACCGTATTTGTTACCGCCGAGGCTTATGTAAGCAATTGGACCAAATAGATCCATGTGAAATAGCTCAAGCGGATTTGTCGTTGTCATGACGTTCTTCGCCGGATGGGGTGCTCCTACTTGATTCCCGGCTTGGCACGCACTACAAGGCCTATTTTTCTCAAAAACAACATCCTTCAATCCTCGGATGTGATCACCCTTAAGGAGTTTTTGAATATTCCTCATACCAACATGTGCTAGCCGTCTATGCCACAGCCAACCATATTGGTTAAATGCAACCGAGTCATCACTCCTTCTAGAGACAGTTACACCCTCATTAGTGAACAAGCAATTATAACCTTGTCACATAATTGAGATATGGACAGAAGGTTATAATCTAAGGGATCGACATGTAAAACATGAGAAAGAGTATGTTGAGATGATATTGCAATTTTACCGGTACTGAGCACCCTTCCTTGACCGTTGTCTCCAAAATAGATGCCTTCGCTTGGATCTTCATTTTCTTCATATTCAACAAACATCCTTCTTTCTCTGGTCATGTGGTTTGTGCATCTACTATCTAGCACCCATTTTGATCCACTGGAGGTGTAGGCCTGCAAAAACAAATTACGCCTTGGTTTTAGGTACCAAAGCTTGCTTGGTTCCTTTGAGGTTAGTTACAAGTGATTTGGGCAGCCACACTTGAGACTTGGTGTTCCCATGGCGTGGCCCAACATATTTAGCATAAACTCTACAAAAATTACTTCTCATGAGAACATATGATGCATCAAAGGTTCTAAACAATAGTTGTTATTCATATGTGCTAACATGTTTGTACTTATCAACATTATTAGGCTTTCTAGCTTGAGAGGAGTTTCCCTTGACAAAGGAAATGCGTTCCTTGTTATTCTTGTGGCTTCTAGCATTTTTCTTTTCACCATAAGAATACTCAATGCCATATTTGACATTAGGAGGTCTTGTGGCCAAGTATGCACTGTGTGCATACTTGACCTTCTCCTTGTCCAATATGTCACTACGAGAAAGATGCTTGTCCTTTGTCAAGTTCGACTTATCCTTCAAGTTAGTGTTAATTTTAGCACATGCACAAGTAATAGTAGTTTCAGATTTTAAGTGTTGAGAAGGTGAGCTTGAAGAGGATAAAGGGTCACTTAGCTTGAGTGACTCAACTTGTACCGCAAGGATCTTGTTAACTTTGGTTAAGTTAGCAAGTTCATCATTGATGATTACATTTGAGTCGCTTAACTTCAAGCAAGCTTCCTTGCATGAAGCCAACTGAAGCTCTGGTGACTTGTTTCGCTCCTTTTCAAGTTCAAGGAGCTTTTTGATATTAAGATACTCCTCCTTTTGAATGATGATCATATCGTCTTGGCGATCAACATGCTCCTCCTTATCAACAAGCTTATCCATCAATAATTTCATTTTTGCAGTAGTTTTCTTATCTAAGCCAACAAGCATTTCTTCATCATCACTATAAGTATCACTATCGCTAGAGAAAGAATGCGAGAAGGAAGATTTAGTGTTACCTTTCTTTTACCTTCCTTCGCCATTAGACATGTGTCATTGTCCTTCCTTGCGCCAATAGTTGGGAAGAGGGCGGATTTCTTGGTTGTCATCTTGATGGCTATGCTAGCCATCTCCTCTTCCTCTTCGTATGGGGACTCATCATTGGAGTCCCACTCCTTTCCTAGGTGTGCCTGTCCAATTTGCTTTTTCTTCTTGAACATCTTCTTAGGTTGAAGATTTCTTCTTGTTTTCTTCATAAGGACAATCGACTATAAAGTGGTCGTATTCACCACAGTTATAGCATGTGCGCCTCAACTTTGGTCTTGATTTGTCTTTGTGTCTTCCTTCATTTTATCTAACACCTTGTCTTCTTTTCAACATCTTCTTGAATTTCTTCATAAATAGGTCATGTTTTCTTCATCTATATCGTTGCTTTTGTCATCGCTATCCTCTTCTTGTCGAGCTTCTCGAGCTTCTTTTGACATAGGCTTGCAAGTGGACTTCAAAGCGACTCCTTTATTCTTTGCCGAAGTGAGGTCGGCAATCTCTTTGACATGTTTTGCTTTCTTCTCCATCATCTCGAAATTGATAATCTTTCCAAGCAATTCGTCCGGGGTTATTTTCTTGTACCCGGGGCTTTCTCTTATCATTGAACATAGGGTTACAATGCGAGGCATGAAGGCTCTAAGGATTAGCTTTACCACCTCGTGATCATTCCACTTTTTGCTTCTAGAGGCTCGAACTTTATTGATGAGAGTCTTCAACTGATTATACATGTCTTGTTGTGACTCATCTTCTTCTATGGCGAATCTTCCCAACTCGCCTTCGATCATTTCAATAGCCTCTCGCACATGACGATCGCCTTCATGTGCAGTTTGTAATGTGTCCCATATCTCTTTAGCAATTTTGAGTCCATCCACCTTGGTGAACTCATCTTGTCTTGATGATGAAGTTATGAAAGCCGTAGCTTGATCGTTCTGATGAATAGCTTGCTCTTGACTTGGTGTGAGCTCTTCATTGTCATCCGGGATATCTATCCCTGTACACACTATATGCCACAACCTGGGGTTAAGTGAAACTAAATGCATCTTCATATTTTGCCTCCAAATTGAATAATCATTGCCATCAAAGTATGAGGTTTTTCTTAGAGGAATTGATAAATAATGTTATTGTTTGAATTTAAACGATCATAGTTAAAAGGATATTGGGAGTAGTCGGTGTGACTACTCCCCTTCCTCTTCTTCTCGTCATCGATCTTTATCTTCCCTTTGGAGAGTGCCTTCTTCCTTAGGGGCGCCTTGAGTTTAAGCGTCTCCTCATCATCATCCTCGACGTCTTGGATGGCGTCGAGGACCTTCTCCAACTTTTGAGTCTTTTCATCTTCAAATTTCTCTTGGTTGAAGTTCTTGTGTACATTCTTCATGTCTGACATCTTCTCTTTGAGTGATTAGTCTCTTTTTGAAGAGTCATGCTCTGATACCAAATGAATGTAGCCTAGAGGGGGGTGAATAGGCTTTTTGAATTTTTCGTCAGAACCTGAAACACTTAGCTATCTGATCAAACACAGAGAAATTGTACTAGTCCGGTAGGGTGCGGACTAGTCTGGTGTATGCGGACTAGATTGATCAAGTTTGATCAATGATTTCGATCAAAGTACTCTATGCAGCGGAAATTCAGTTGTAACTTGAATGTATTACTTCAATGAAACTAGATGTGGCACAAGTCCACTTTAGATTCAAAGTTTTAAGTAAGTTGAACAAGATTAAGCAAACCCTAGATCACAACGAATAGTAAGAACAAAAGCAAGGACACAATGATTTTTTGACCCGTGGTTCAATTCCACAGAGGAAATCTACATCCACGTTGAGGAGCCCACAAAGGACCGAGTCTTCACCAACCCTACCCTCGTCGAATCGCCACGGAGGCCGATTCTATTCCACTAATCACAAAGGGGTAAATAGTCGTGTTCAACGGGCCTTCTCACAAGTTGAGGGCTTCCCAAGATTTACAAATCGAAACACCACCAAACACACTCGAAAAGTATGCAATGAAATAGCGAGAGTGTGCGAGAGATTCAAACCCAAGAGCTCAAGATGTGAAGAACATATCTCTCCTTTGATCTATTGTTAATCCTCAAGGATTTGATCTTTCTTGCGTTGGATTGTGTGGAGAGACATGTTTTCTGGGCCCTTGGAAGGTGTGACGGTGCAGGGGGTCGACAGATTTTGATTAGGGGTTGTGCACCTTTATTTATACTATGGTTTCCAAAGGTTACCGTTAGGATTTACAAAGTCCGGACTAATCCGTGGTGGACTCCGGACTAGTCTGGTGTGTGGCATGTGGGAAATCATAAATGTCCTGAATTATCGAACTTGTCCGGCAATGGGCGGGCTAGTCCGATTTTGTCTCTGGATATGTTTGTACTAGTCTTGAACATATCGTACTAGTCTGGCGTGGTGAAACCCTTAGTGAATTGAGGACAAGTCCGCACCTGGAGGACTTGTCCGATTTTAGTCAAAGAGGTTATCGAACTAGTCTGTGCAATATCAAACTTGTGCGATATTGATCAGAAGGATTATCGAACTAGTCCGGACTTTATCAGACTAGTACATTGTGGACAAGTCCACACTGGGAGGACTTTTCCGATCCTGGACAGAGAGCATATCGGACTAGTCCGGGTAATATCGGACTAGTCTGGACCTGTGTAAATTTGTGCAGTGAGAGTGTTTTCTTTTTGCTTGAGCTCTTGTGGTGTGTTTCTCCAACACACTCCATACACAAAGAGTATTCTATTCATCTCTTAAGCTCTTTTCAACTTGACTCATCACATTCCTCTCTTTTCTCACTTACTTCATAATTTCATCAAAACCTGCGCTCATCTCAACAATTTGATTAGGATCTCATTTGTTTGTCATGAATCAACCAAAACCCACGGGGGATGACTAGATGCACTTTCAATAACACTCTTCAAGGGCATGTCCAAGGTACCCAAGATTGGCAACAACACATGGACGCTCAATTCACCAACTTCAACGTTATGCTACAACAACAACAAGCCGATCTCGTGGCATACTTCCGTCATCAAGGCTTCAACCCTCATCACGGAGGTGAGTGAATAACAAGCTTGGAGGAGGACGCCCACTTGAGGTAAAATGTATCAACCCCTTCCAAATTTATTTCTCATCATTCACCTTGCATATAAAAAATTAATAGGATAGGTTTGTTTTCAGTAAAAAAATTATGTGCGGCAAGAATGGTTTGCAATTCACATATATGAAATAATGAATAGTTGCTTTGCTTGAATTTTCCTAGGTCCCTAGTTTACAAGTTACTACTCTCCAACATATTGCTCTCATTGGCTAAAATTGCTTTTGCCTTGATTTGTAAATTGTGGGTTGCAAAAGTTTAATCCATTCTAAGTTGTTGTAAGATATGATATAGTGATAGGAATGCTATTCCTAGTTTGAAAGTGAAAATTGGATTTCCGGAGAAATTCTAAAATGATTTAAGTTACTCTTATTTGATTGGAAATACCTACCAAAGCCATATGATATATTACATTGATAGACCTCATGCATATGCTACTTGTCTTCACATTGAGCATTGTCAAACTAGTATAGACCTATGTGAGGTTTCATTCATTACTCTTTGAATTCAAGACTTCACTTGCACATGCTATACTTCTACACTAGAAGTAAGCAAATTTCCACCATACCACCATTCCACAATAAAATTGAAACTCCATATACTTCATGCTTAGTACTCCCTCCAAATTTATTGCATAAAAAGGGAGTAGAAGACATGGCTACAAGAAAAAGAAAAAGAAAGAGTAAAAGAAATGCATGCTTACATCATAAACATGAGAAAAAAAAAGAGAAAAGTAGCCATGTTTCATCCCTGCAAAATAAGAGAGTCCACTAAAAAAGGAGTCATCTCAATATCCACATCCACTCCATTCCATCACACATGCACAAGTCTTGAATTAAATTGTTTTGAATTGATTTCTCCTAAGGCTTACTCTTTTGACTTAGCAATATTATGTGTTGCAAATATGCCTACTATATTCCCTACCAAGCTCCACATACAAGCCTTATGTAGAGGTAAGATGAATTTAGGCACAATGCCTTGGTGAGGATACATTTCACTACACATAAATGAGAGATTGAGAGAATCAAATTGAGATACTTAAAATCTAAATTGAACTCTCCTGAATTTGAGTGGAATTTGATTTCTAGGGTATATGTGCTCCATTTGCTATTCTATCTTTCAACCACCCGTAAATAGGAGATGGAATGATCCCCATAATGACCTAAGATGGGTAAAGTACCATGCCAATTTTTGCAATACTAGGTAGAGTATTTTGTTGTGCACATGGTACTTCTAAAAAATAGAACATAGTAGCAACTCCTAATCATCAACCGAAAGTCTTGACCTTGCTCGGGACGAGCAAAGGATAAGCTTGGGGGAGTTTATTGACGGATGTTATATACCAATTTCACCCGTCAATATAACTCAAGTATGTGAAGGAAATATCATTTCTTGCACATATCACCTTTCTATTTAGCCTATTTCCACTTGTCTTTGGAGAAAGTAGTGCATGCATGGATTCTATGCAGAACTGAAGTGAAACAAGGAGATGGATCCTATAAAACATCATTCCAGCCAATCAAACGATGACATGTGAAACCACATGGATCAAATGGCCTACAAACAGAAGTATCTGAGGCCATCCAACGATGTAGCACCAATATCAGTCAATGGGACCCACATGGCAGAGACCTGGAGGAAGCACACTGCAAAAGGAGCCAAGACCAGGTCGGCTGACCCCCCTATTCAGCTGACTAGGTCCTAGTGCCAAACGTGGTCAAACGCCATGTGTTGGCTCCTCCCAGCATGAAGAGGTCAAGGGTGACTGATTCGCGCGCTTTTGGTGGTGGGAACCAACCCTTCTCTAAGCTATAAATAGGATCCCTTACATCAACACATACCACTTCAGTATTCATCCACTGCATCCACTACTCTCCATAGGTTTAGAGGAGTATAGGTTGTAGAGAGGAGAGTCTCTAGTCCATAGTCCATGTAGGAGAGGAATAGAAGGAGTCTCTTCCAAATTTCTAATTGGGAAAGGTATGGCTCTTATATGCCTTTTTGTATTTGTGACTTTATTCTTAATAAAGATGTTATCTTTAGTCTTCTATTGTTCATATACTTGGATGAAGCTTTTCTTGTTTGATTGTGGACTCAATGTATGTGTTAGGAGTAGGATTTTTGATTATGCTATATCATTGTCATTATATCATCATAAACACTACAAACCCCAACTATTGTCTAATTAGCTATGACATGATTTTGTTAACATGAATCACTTATAATATTAAATAACATTGTTTCAACAATGATTTAGTTCATTGACATAGGATGGCTTGTGCCTAGACTTCTAAGGTAATTACTTAATATGCTAGCATGGTGCTAGGATAGAAAGTAGCGTTGAATGTCTCGTAGACCCTCAGATTGAATAGGTAGGCAGTAGGTGGACAACCCTATCTGTCCTTTGTAATCCTCCATGTTCGGCTATGCCACGGGATCTTGGTGGGAGTTGTCCTAGTATTGCTAAGGGTAAACCCGTGCTCGATGTGTTAATCCACTTAGCATGAGAATTCATAATTGACATGATCATTAGTAACTAACTAGGCTATGTATATGTACATTAGAAGTATAGTAGGAGTATGTACCTAACCCTTAGCTTAGCCCCCCTTAACCTCATTTATCTCCTTAGGATAGAATGTTGTTGTATGTGTCACACTACTCCAATTTATCATTTATCCATCCTTGCTAGAACCATACCTAGATCAACCTAACCTCTCCACCCGATGATTGTTTTACTTCCATCTAGCCTTCCTTTGGGAGAATATAAATGACACACTTTGGGAATACTCTTAGAGAGGAAACGCTACATCGATAGTTTCCGTGCGCTTGTGGATTTATTTGTATAATCTAAAATTATTAATAAGCATTTCTGGTACCACTACTAGAGATGAATTGTTAGTTGTGTGTAGAAACCGTTAACAACCGTTAGGCAGCTCCAGCCTGTCATGGCGATCCGCCCTGACGAACACCCAATCCTTCTTCCAGCCATCGCACTCCCCGGAAGGAAACATCTTCAAGTACTTGAAAGGTGAATTATTGCGCTTCATGAAGTAGTAGAAGCCGAGGAGCTCGTTCCCTTTCCCGGATGTGTGGACTGTGAAGAAAGTTCAGAAGAGCTCGATGCAGGGCAACACGCTCACGCACATCTCACAAAAATGGACGAAAGTCGCCACAAGCAATAAGGAGTGGGGGCCGAGGTGATGGAGCTGCAAACCGTAGAACTCCAGCATCATTAACAAGAAGCTCGAGAACAGTGGGATGAGCCCCACCATGGTGAATGATGAGAAGTACATGATCTTCCTGACGCTTTCCTTCATGAAGGGGAGCTTGCCGAAGCAGATCGAGTTCTTAAAGGATTCACTCGACCACCCCATGTAGGTGTGGACTCTCGACAACTTGCTGTCGCTCTTGATCCTGCTGCAAGGAA
Organism: Tuctoria greenei; assembly: GCA_036927565.1. Lineage (NCBI taxonomy): Eukaryota > Viridiplantae > Streptophyta > Magnoliopsida > Poales > Poaceae > Tuctoria > Tuctoria greenei. The sequence goes on along the minus strand of JAYESD010000001.1, from coordinate 134,683,219 downwards.
GTCCTAACTCCATCGCCGCAAACTGAAGCAGAAGTGGAAAAAGAGATGCATGGGTGGAGAGCTCTAAGAGCAATATCAAATGAAAGCGTAAGAAGTTCCCTTCTTGTGCAAACTTTCTCCCTTTAGTAAGCCTCTGCAATGCTTGGATGGAAACTACATCCGGACTCAAATCACGAATAACCTCGTCAACGACAAGGGGGCCCGGGTCGACTTTCCAAAAAAAGCACCAGGCAAACCATTGTCGTGATGGGAAGTTGGAATCCCGAGGGTGGCAGCCTAATAGGGCTACAAATATTACATTGGGAACTGATACAAATTTTGTATTTGAAACCGGCAACATTCAATTGCTTGAGATCCGCACGCCAGAATCCCACTCACCATATCAAGAAGTGCCACGTGGCAACAGTATAACTGCGTGTCATCGATTCAACCGCTGAGGAAAAGACTTTTGAGCAGCAATGCGAGAATCAATGATGGCCCCAACTTCGGTAGCATAACCTCTCCCTAAGGTAGGGTCGGGGGCCACTCTCGGTACCCTGTGTACCAGGTACCCCTTGGTACCGTAAACAAAGTCGTGGAGTTCCTATGTCCAGGTGGCGGACATCCTAAGGGGATACGCATCTCGCGGTATCGGATCTGGCTCCCACCATAGGGTGGCTCCGGTGTTGCCACGTGTCCAGAAGAGCCGGACCTGCCTCGATGGTTTGTGTAGCTCCAGTGCTACCACGTGTCGTGCAGAGTCGGACTTATCTCCCTCCTCAGGTAAGCCCCAGCACTGCCACATGTATACTAGCACCGGACCTATCCCTGAGTAGAGGGAATCTCTGGAGCTTCCATGTGTCAACACCCCAGACTAAGTCCGCAACGGGAAGACAACGGGATCTCCAACAGCATGGACATTCAAGGGCTATAAATTGGTCGTTACAAGACCTGGTTAACACGTCATTAATGCTATATTAATGACGCACAAGCAGAGGACTATCAAGAACGGTAATGCTGCTGTTAAGACACGTTATTACTCAATTAACCACCCTTAACACTATAGATAATGTATAGGGCAGTTTATTATAGCCAGGGCCACCTGTCGGGCCAGGCACACACTATAACAGCCAGTCCTTGGCATATAAAAGGGTTGCACTTCACGGTAGAAGGACAAATGATCTCAAGTCATCTCATACACACTCAAGCTCATTGTTGACGGCTGTTATATACCAATTTTAGCCATCAATATAACTCAATTATGTGAAGGATTGATCATTTCTTGCACACATCACCTTTCTACTTGACCTATTTCCACTTGTACTTGGAGAAATATGTGTATGGAGATATTTATACAAGAATTGAGGAGAAGTATGGGGAGCAATCCTATAAAATATCATCCCAGCCAATCAGGCGACGACACGTGGCACCACATGGATCAAATGGCCCACAAACAGAAGTATCCAAGGCCATCCCACGGTGTAGCACCAATATTAGTCAATGGGACCCACCTGGCAGCCACCTGGAGGAAGTACGGGCCGTTTGGGCCCTGACCAGGGCGGCCGAACCAGGCAGTTGGCCGACCTGTTCCTGGAGCCAAACGCGGTCAACTTCCACGTGTTGGCTCCTCCCGGCTTCCTGGAGTCAATGACGACTTATTTGTTCGCTTTTGGTGGCGGGAACCAACCTCAACACTAGTATAAATAGGACCCTATAACCCTCACTTCAACACACATCACATGGGCATCATTCTATTGTATACACTATCTTCCATAGTCCTTAGAGGGGTTAGGATGTGGAGAGGAGAGCCTCTAGTCCCAGGTCCAAATTGGGAAAGGAGTAGAAGGAGTTTTGTTCCCAATTCCACACTGGGAAAGGTACATCTCATGTATTCCTTCTTGTATTTGTGACTTTGTGCTCAATAAAGATATTATCTTTAGTCTTCTTTTATACGTATACTTAGACAAAGCGTTTCTTGTTTTATTGTGGAGTCCATGTAAGTGTAAGGTATAGTCTTTATTATTGTACTCTCATGATAACATCTTATGGTCATAAACACTATAGACCCCCACTATAGTCTATGTAGTTATGATATGATTATGTTAATATGAATAACTATGCTATGCAATCAACATTGGTTCAATGATGATTTAGTTCATTGCCTTAGGATGGCTTGTGCTGCAGCTCTTAAGGTATTTACTTAGTATGCTAGCATGGTGCTAGGGTATTTAAGTAGAGTTTGATGTCTCGTAGACCCACAGATTGAAGAGGTAGTCAGTAGGTGGTGACAGCCCTATCTGTCCTTTATAATCCTCCATGTTCGGCTATGCCACAGGCTCTTGGCGGGAGTCGCCCTAGTATTTCTAGGGGTAAGCCCGTCTCCGATGTGTTGAATAGCATTGCATAGGAATTCATCATTGACATGACCATTAGTATCTACCTTAGGCTATGTGTATGTATTAGGAGCATTGTAGGAGCAACTCTCTAAATCTTAATCCAATCTCCCTCTAGGACCTATTTACCCTTTAGAATAGATTGCCTGGGTGTGTGTCACACTACCCCTATTATCCTCTTACCACCTGTTCGGATAATTGATTAGTATCCCATAGGTTGACCATAAGAGTAGTATATAGTTTAATCCATTGCCTTCCTTTGGGAAAATACGATACCCATTGGAATACTCATGGGTGAAATGCTACAACGGTATCTTCCGTAAGCTTGTGGATCTCATCTCTTTACCGGAGATGATCTGTGGTGTGAAGAAATACCAACAAGCATTTCTGGCACCGTTGTCGGGGATGATTTGTTAGTATATCTTAGGAGCTGTCAACAAGCATTTCTGGCGCTGTTGCCGGGGAAGGCAAAGGAAGTGAAGGATAGCTATCACTTGTGCTTAAGCTATATGTACTAGTAGTTATTAGACAGGATTACCCTTGTTTCTTTTCTCCTTTGTGTGAAAAAAGGGTAGTGTTGGCCAACCCATTGTATGGGATGGCCAACGAGGTCGCAAGTGCTAAACTGCAAGATGATTCAGCTAGGCAACACCATTGCCTTTTGCGGGAGAATTTCAGCTTTTAGTAGGAGCCAAAGTCATCCATACCAAATGTGGGGACCGGGGTCCACACATCCGAGGATCTCATTGGGTGGTGTCGTGCGATGCGACACCCAACAGTTTACAAGAATAGAACCAGAATAATGTACAATACCAAGTCTTTTATTTACTACACAGCGGAAGTTTTCACAATACTAGCGGATGTAAAGAAATATATACATACCATAGCTACGCTCTCAGCACTAGCTATGCAAAAAGCAAAGTTTTCCATGCCAGGGATACTTTGCACTAGCAACACTCAAACTATGGCGGCGTGCAGGGTTCCCACTCGGCTGTACACCCTGGAGGGGGTGTTGCCTCATCGTCAAACCCATTCTCAAAAGGGTAACCTGCAAAAACTCGTTAACTGCAAACGTGAGCTTAAGGCTCAGCAAGACTTAACCGTCTCACTAGACAGATGCATGGGGACACTAAACATAGGTAAGGAATAGCATAAATAACTCGCCTACAAGTGGATCCTTATAACCAAGTTTTAAGTAGCAAATGACATTCCCTGAGCACGGCACATCATGGGCTCCACAATCAAACAAGAAACGCTTTACCGATGATATGACATGCCCAAAGCACATAATGCTATTACAGCTAAAGTATGGGGAAATTGTAAATCTTTAGTTATACTATCTCTAAACCAAACAAAGTTGCAAAGTAAATATAATTCAATATCATCTGACTTTCCTGACTTCTTTAGTATTTACTACGTCACCGCTCAGTGAACAAGCGGTACTCTATTACTGCGAGGGACAGTGATTGCAATCAAGACACACCCGGACAACACGACACATACGTCGTTCGGAAGTGTCAGCGAGCACACCTGTACCTACATAACACTTCAGTACTAGGCGTATATGGCCACCTTTCACAAGAAACTCAAATGCTGAGCCCGTCTCACCTCCGCAAACAGAAGGTCTCCGCACGGAACACCTCATGTGTCCGCCGACCGATTTACACCCTACTGTCCTCAACCCACCCCTATCGATGGTGAGTTAATGGGTCTCAACATCCCAGTTATCAAGTTACATCATTTTATTGGATTCCATATGTCCATTATATTGCCGGTACAATTCAAGCTTGTCCGAAGGGGCCGCACACGACGCGGGCCTTAATCGACACAGGCAGAGCTATGCGACCGAGACTCACTTCTCGCCGCTTCCTAGCCATTCCCTGCCCGGTCTCAATTTCATTATATTAAGCCATTTTCCATTCAACCAATCCTGTGAGATACATCTCTCGCGAGTAGATTCCAACTACTCGACTTCTACCGGATCTCCTATGCATTAGCAAAGCAGTTACTACAGGTCAAACTGTAACTCGTGCCAAATAAACCCTTGGGATTTTTGGTCATGCAAGTGGAGTATCATTCACCCTAGACGTAATGCACAATTCATATACTACTCATCATAGTGATAAAGCAAAAGTTTATAAACGACTTAAATGCAAACCGGGGCTTGCCTTGTTGCAGGTCAGGTTCTGAGTTAAAAATTGGAAGGTTCTCTTCCAAGGCTTCTGGCTCCTCCTCGACTTCGGTCACTATACGATATGCAGATAACATGGATATATAAATGACTTTGAAATTTATTTATTTTAAGACCATAAATTAATTCATGGTGATCACTATATGACAGGGATCTTGATTGGCTTTGGAACTTCGATGGTAGATACTAGGGAATATGATCAAAGCTCTTGCAAAGAACAGGAGATGATCATAGCAGATTGTGGTCTCCGAAAGTATGGCAAGCAGATCAACTTCCAAAAATTTCCGAGAGGAAACTGTAGCTTGAACCTAGCTAACAGTTGATAATCAAGATGGAGGGAGTGGTTCTGGTCTTAGCAAAATTTGCTTCAAAATTTTCTAAGCTGTGGGGAAGGAGTTATTGTATTTCTAATTCGGCAAGAATTTCTGAACTTACTTTATAATTGAGTTTCTAGATATTAATTCAATATTTAGTTTGTAACTGATTTAGGACTGGCATAGTAGGTTAATTAAATCTAAGACTTTAACAGGGGCTAGGGTATGACTAAAGGAAGACTCAGTAAAATTTTGGGATCTACTAAAGCAACCTAATAGCTGTGAAAATTTAATAGCTGAAAAAGGAAATTGAATTATACAGAGAGTTAAACAGGTGCTATGGCTCCCAAATTTTGCCTGATAATCAAGAATAGGATAATAAATTTTATGTGAATTTTGGGGATTTTTCCTGTGGATATCTTGTCTGGAAAAATTTCATTTGCATTAGGAAAGATTATTTTCTACAGAATTTAACTCTGAGTTTCACAGAACCTAATTGGTATTGACAGGAACTAGAGCTCGAGTGCTTTCGAACAAAATTTGTTTGAAGAATTTTGGAGTATTCTACAGAAAGTTATGGATTTTCTAAGTTGGAGCCTATTCTGGAATAATTTCCTAATTTGATTTAACTCGTGGGCCCCACTGTTTTAAAATGAACCAATAGTATTTAAACCACACGGGGGCCACAGATTCCCACCGCGTAGCCACAGCAAATCCCGTGGCCACACCTGATCCGACGGGATTTACCGCCGCTGACACGCGGGACCCGCCGCGTCGTCTTCTACCTCCCGACGCGGGCGGCGCGCGGGGTTCCCGCGGCGGTGCTCTCCGGCGAGCCTCGCCGCCGGCCAATCCAACGCACCAGAATCGCGGAAACTTGCCGCCTGGGGGTTTTTGGGGTCGCTGAGCACGGTGGTGAGGTCAGTGGGTCTTGAAACTCGCCGGAAAAGGTCGTGCGACGGCGGTGGCGGCGATGAGCGCTCGGGCAACCTAGAGCTCTCTATAGAGTAGCTCAAATCACTCGGGAATTGCTCCAAAACCTTTCTGGGATGATGGAGTTCATGGATATGGGCGCAGAAGGGGAGTGAGTTGCCGGGAATCATGAGTTCGACGGTGAACCGAGGTTTTCTCACCGGCGGCGAGCAAAACTCGAAATTCAGAGCCGTTGCTTGACGATCCTTAAAGGTTTTTGCTCAGACAGGATCGCTAGGGCCTATAGAAACTATCTCTAAGTAATTGCAAAGGATGATTGCTTGCCGAAAAGGAATTTGACATGAAATCATAGCTAGCTATCTACCCTCGGCCGTAGAGGAAACGAACAATATCTTGCTCAGGCTTCAACGATAAGGGAAATGGTTTGTACCACGAGCTAGAGTTTGATCAGGCGCACCTTTTTGCTCTTTGGAGCTAGGCTTGAAACGGCGTGGAACGGCGGCACGCCGCGGAGCAGTGGCGAGCGGCGGCGATGGCGCGCGGCGGAAGAAAAATGGCGAGGCAGTGGAGCTGTGATCGGGGATGAGGATTAAAGGGGGCTTCGGCCGGCCTTTTATAGAGCCGCGGCGAGCAGGCAGGCAGCTCGCTGGAGCTGCATGCGCGCGCGGTGTCGAGCGGGGGCGCGGCGGTGCAGAGGTGTCGGGGTTGAGCTGATCCGTTTAAAAGGGGAGCTGACATGTGGGGCCCACTGTCCAGTGATTCTCCCCACAGCTCAGTTACTAATTCATTTAAAAATAGAAGATCAACTCCAAAAATCATGAAATTTTGTGGAGATGGCAAATGAATTATTCTGAACACAATGGTGAATTCAATTCTTATGTTTAAAGAAGTTGGAGAAGAATTAAAAATTCAGATTTGAATTTGATTCAAATTTGCTACGCACCTCAATAAAAATAGTAGATGAGTTTCTAAAATTTTGAAACTTTGTAAGCATGCTATTTGAGGAATTTGGGAGTTCATGGAAAAATTTAGAGCCCTTAATTTGAATATTTGGTTTAGAGCTTATTAGGGCTTCATTGTGCATTGCTTACTAATCCTTATCTAAAAATTCTTATTCTTAAAAGGTGAATAGAATATAATTTGGATTCATGGTGAAGTCCAATACCTATGATAAAAGAATCTAACAAAGAGTGCAAGATAAGTTTTGGATGGCATAGTTCATGTGTACCATTATATTGGAGATCCAAAATAGTTGATCACAAAACCCATATGAACTTAACATGCCATAAAAGTGGGGTTTTACATTCCTCCCCCCTTAAAAGAATCTCGTCCCGAGATTACAAAAGAAGGCAAAGGAAAAAGGATCTATCGAACATATGCCGCTAATAAGTCCGGATAGTTCGTTCTATGATACTCCTCGCTTTCCCACGTGGCTTCTTCCGCACTGTGGTTGCTCCACAAAACCTTATAGAAATGCAAGGTGCGGCTTCTTGTGGTGCGAGTCTTTTCATCGATGATCTGAATTGGATGCTCGGAATAGGTGAGATCTGGTTGGAGAGCTTCCAAATCCTCTATGCGGACATCAGCGGGAGTTTTAAGACACTTTCGTAACTGAGAAACGTGGAACACATTGTGAACCCCTGAAAGTGACGGTGGTAACTCTAATTGATATGCCACAGGTCCGCATTGTGCTAGGATTGCGAATGGCTCAATAAAACGTGGGGCTAGCTTCCCTTTCATTCCGAATCGATGGATACCTTTCATAGGGGATACCCGAAGATAAACTTGATCTCCAATTTTGAAGTGAAGAGGTCGACGTCGTTTGTCCGCGTAGCTCTTCTGACGAGACTGAGCAGCTTTGAGATTCGCCTGAATAGTGCGAACTCGATCCTCGGCGTCATTTACTAAGTCGATGCCGTACACTGCCCGTTCACCTGATTCGCACCAGTTCAAGGGTGTGCGACACTTTCGGCCATAGAGAGCTTCATAGGGCGCCATCTGGATGCTAGCTTGGTAACCGTTGTTGTATGAAAACTCCGCCAAAGGTAGATGATCATCCCAGTTCTTGCCCTGGTGGATGGCACAGGCACGAAGCATGTCTTCTAGCACTTGATTCACCCGTTCGGTCTGACCATCGGTCTGAGGATGATAGGCCGAGCTCCGAATTAACTTGGTTCCCAGTGCAGCGTGGAGATGCTCCCAGAATCGCGAAACAAATACAGCTCCACGATCTGAGATGATGGTACAGGGTACACCATGTAGACATATTATTCTGGAGATATAAATTTCCGCATATCGCCTCGCATCGTATGCCACGCGGACCGGTATGAAATGAGCCGATTTGGTCAATCGGTCAACGATCACCCAAATGGAGTCGTGTTTATGGAGAGTGGGAGGCAACCCAACAATGAAATCCATACTGATATCCTCCCATTTCCAAGTCGGTATGCTTAAAGGTTGAAGCTGTCCAGCTGCCTTCATATGGTCGGCCTTTACTCGCCGGCACGTATCACACTCGGACACGTATTTAGCTACTTCTCTCTTCATCCGAGTCCACCAGAATTTCTTCTTCAAATCTTGGTACATCTTGTTGCTTCCCGGATGAATGGAATACTTGGACAAATGAGCTTCGTCCAGTATCTTCTTTCTAAGTTCCATGTTTCGGGGGTACCACTATACGGTCGTTAAACCAGATGGTACCCTCTTTGTCACTATGGAAACATTTCATTTCCCCCCTTTATCATTCTTTGTCGAATATGCGACATCCCCTTGTCTTCCTTTTGAGCTGCTACAATATCCTCCCTGATGGTAGGAATGAGAGCTAGGTTGTAGAGTGCTGCATATGGAACCAAGTAAAGACTCTGTCCTTCTTTACCTTCCATTGTGGTGAGGGAAAGATTGTTGACATGGGACTTGCGGCTCAGTGCATCGGCGACTACATTCGCCTTGCCTGGATGGTAGTGGATCTCAATCTCATAATCCTTGATCAATTCTAACCATCGCCTTTGTCGCATATTCAAATCCTTCTGGGTGAAGATGTATTTCAAGCTTTTGTGATCAGTGTAGAGGTGTACTAAATTACCCAGTAGATAATGCCTCCACATCTTCAATGCTAGCACCACAGCAGCCAGCTCAAGATCATGAGTCGGGTAGTGCTGCTCGTGGTTTCGAAGCTGTCGCGATCCATACGCGATCACTCTTCGCTCTTGCATTAATACACAACCTAAACCAATCCCAGATGCGTCGCAAAAGACCTCAATGCTTTGGTTGTGTCTGGTTGGGCTAAAACTGGTGCCGTTGTAAGGTGTTTCACCAATGCTTTGAAACCTGCCTCACATGCCTCAGTCCATACATACTTTTGTCCTTTCTTCAGAAGTTCTGTCATTGGTTTAGCTATTTTGGAGAAACTGGGTATAAACCTCCGGTAATATCCTGCTAAACCAAGGAAACTTCGGACTTCATGTACAGACTTTGGAGACTCCCATTTGAGGACTTGCTTGATCTTGCTTGGATCAACTGCAATACCTTCTGCTGAAATGATGTGCCCTAAAAATGGCACCTGGTTGATCCAGAATTCACACTTGCTGAACTTAGCATACAACTGATGGTCCCGTAATCGCTGAAGCACAATATGCAAGTGTTGAGCATGTTCTTCTTCGGATTTGGAATACACAAGTATATCGTCAATGAAGACCACGACGAACTTGTCCAATTCCGGCATGAACACTGAGTTTCATGAGATACATGAAATGAGCGGGCGTTGGTTAACCCGAAGGACATAACCAGGTACTCATACAGTCCATACCTTGTTGAGAAGGCTGTCTTGGATATATCTTCTGGTCGGATTCTAATTTGATGATAACCAGAACGAAGATCCATCTTCGAAAACACTTTAGCACCCACTAATTGATCGAAAAGAATATCAATGCGCGGTAGTGGGTACTTGTTCTTGATGGTGACAGCATTAAGTGGACGATAGTCTACACACAGCCTCAAGGTCTTATCTTTCTTTTCTACAAACAGTGCAGAACAACCCCATGGTGATGAACTTGGACGAATAAAACCTTTGCTTTCAAGTTCAGTTAATTGTTCCTTCAGTTCTGCAAGTTCCTTAGGTGCCATCTTGTAGGGTGGCCTTGAAATTGGCACTGTTCCTGGTGCAAGTTCAATCTTGAACTCTATATCTCTCTCTGGGGGCATACCAGGAAGATCTTCAGGAAATACGTCGGGGTATTCACATACTACCGGAATATCCTTAAGTTCCATAACCTCGGTGTTGTGAGTGGATGGGTCTAATGGAATGATGTTCTCAAGAGTGAGAACCTGGGGCTGATGGAGTGGAGAGTTTAGATAAATTTTTCGAGGAACGATATCAAGGATAGCACCATGGTATTGCAACCATGCCATTCCTAAGATGATATCTAGCTTTTGATGTTCTAATATCAGAAATGAAGTAAGATATATGGTTCCATCTAGGTTAAGTGGGATTCCAGGAACCAATTTATTTGTTACCGTTTTCCCGGCTGGAGTGCTAATCACATATGGGGTTTTTGTGGAGATAACAGGCAATTGACTTTTAACGACAAAAGATTTACTAATGACATTGTGTGAAGCTCCGGAGTCAAAGAGTATGACTACGGGTTGATTGAAGATAGAGAACGTACCCGTGAGCACGGGTGCGCCTTCTGGAACGTCCTCGATAGCGAGGTGGTGGATGTTGCCGGGTCTGGTGGCTAGCTTCTTGGGCTGGTTGCGGGGTTGGTTGGCCCCCTGGTAAGATGATTGCCCTCCGCTTTGTCGATTCTGCGGACAATCCTTGGCGAAGTGCCCCGTACGTCCACACGTGAAACACGTGTACGGGGTTTGGCCAATGCGAAGGGGAGGACGGAATCCCGGTGCACGTGGTGGAGGTGGAAGTGCACGTGGAACCATCCCCTGTTGTTGCTGCGGCCAAAATCCGCCGTTGTTGAACTGACGACCACGGAACATTGGTGGTCGCGATGGCGGCTGCCACCTTTGGCCGGATGGTGATCGATACACCATACGGTACTTCTGAGGAGCACCACCTCCGCTGCTCTGTGGAGCACCCCTCTTCTTTTTATCGGAGGACAGCTCGCGCGTAGCGTCCTCCTGCATGATAGCGGCATTGACTATGTCGTTGAAGTTGCCGCGGTTGAACAGAGCAAGCTTGTCCTTCAACTTGGGGTTCAAACCCCGGTAGAAACATTCCCGCTTCCGATCTTCGGTATTCACTTGGTCCTGAGCATATTGGGCCAAGTGGTTGAATGATTTGGAATATTCGTATGCACTCCTTCCTCCTTGCCTTAGCTCCAAGAACTCTTGAAGCTTCCTCCTCATAATCCCGGGAGGGATGTGGTAGGCGCGAAATGCCTCCCGGAATTCGGTCCAGCTTACGACATGACCTGCGGGGCGTGCGGCAAGGTAATTGGCCCACCACGCACCGGCAGACCCCTGCAGTTGTTGCGCTGCAAACAATGTCTTCTGTTGTTCGGTTACCGCGAGTAAACCGAACTTTCCTTCAATGGTGCGGAGCCAGTTATCCGCGTCCAACGGTTCATCGGCTTCTCTGAATACCGGTGGGTGTGTCGATGAGAAATCAGAGTAGGAACTCTGAAATTGCTGACGCGGTCCATCATCCTGTCGTCCCCCTTGACGGGACGAGTGCTGCACCAACGTCCGCAGTAACTCGGTTTGCTCGTCACGCGAGCCGAGCACTGCAGCGAGAACCTCCGCGAGACTCCTGGGGAGTGTGGTTGGAGGTGGTGGAGGTGGTTGCGTCTGAGGCGTATTCTGCCCCGGGGGTGGTGTGTCATCCCCCTGTCCTCCACTAGATCCTCCTACCTCTGAGGCTGTACGAGTACGCACCATACTGCAATATAATGAATAACACGGTAAGTCCCATTGCCTCAAGTTTATCCTCCCTTAGAAATGCGGTAGACAATAATAGACGATGCATAACATTTACATATATTGATAAAGCACAAACTTTATACAAAATATATCATCTCAAGACCAAGTTTACAGTAGTAAACCCAAAATGATGGACCCCCTTTATGGAAATGCATCTCTACCATACTTGGCCTTCCTGACATGTCATACTCATCTAATTAGCTAGACACCACAACCATTACTCTTAATATGACACAAACATGGTCACAAAAGAGAAACACTAGCAACCATTTAACTATATGCCGCCCGGTGTTGGCGGAAGTGCTACCACATCTAACTTCAATGCGCTCTACTCGACGTATTCAAGTTCCTCTGGGTCTTCCTCTTCTTCTTCATCTTCAGGGCTAGGCACCTCTGATACGGGTGCTGGAGTAGAAGCTGATACATCGTTCAACATCAACGTCTTCTTGGCAGCCATAGCTTGCCAATCTGTCTGTATCATAAACATCCCCCAGGCCTCATTCTCTTGTTGAGCCTGTTCACAGCTGGTCTTCCAGCTCTGAGCTTCTACTCTGGACTGATCCCTGTCTGCAGTCACCACGTTCAACTGTGTGTCCCGTTGGTGCCCATAAAGTAGGCTTGCCTCCAGATCAATATCTCTCTCTAGAGTCTCCTGGCGAGACGCGGCCAAATCCATAACAGCGTCATGCCATTGATTCTCCCTAAGGTTCAAACGATGATTAAGAAGAGCCATCATATCCCTAAGCCCGTCATTTGCCCACTCAAAGTGATTTGCTCGCTTCATGGCTTGCTTCAGATTGTTTGTCAATTCTTTTATGCATGTCCGCTGATTACCCTTTTCGCGATGTGAGGCTGCTGCATACATCGCTAAGGCTGTTGCGGATGTTTCGCCATGCTCTCCCACCTCCGCAAGCAAGCGGGTTGCCCAGGCCTCAGAAGCTCTGCCGTTGACTGGAAAGAACTCATACGGGGTACCCACCAGATGACGGTAATGGAGTTTGCAAAACCTCCCTATGGCAACACTTGCGGCGTAGCTCCATGTTTCTTCTAATATCGATCCTTTGATCTTGATGGAGTATGGAGCCCATCCGAGGTGCGGTGGACCGGCAGGCACATCGACGTAGATGGTGCAACTCCACATACCGCCCTCCTGGAACTTCTTGCCCCAATAGCTAGGTAACACCAAATAGCCAAACTGGCCGAGCAACCGTGCAAACACGTCCGGAAAACCGGCGTGCCCGGTGCATGTTGAGAACACCCATCCATTAGGCAACTGAATTCTTGGTGCTGCCATCTGTGGACAAATATACCCGAATGTCAATACACCGTTTAAGTATTCGACCCAATCATTGGTGATGTGGGACAAAAAGAAATATCCATAATCAATTGGTTCAGTCAAAGCTGCAATCTGGAAATGAGTACAGTTCTGGTTTATCTGACCTATCTGCAGTAACCCGTAAGTTTCATACAGAAGAAGTCCGAACTAAACTTTATGTTGAATACAAAAATTGTAGTACACTTCAAAACCTTTCCAGATTGTACTCATACAGCCACTATTGAACTAGTATGAACAATCTATACCAGTTTTAAGTTGACTCAAGGGTTCTGAAAATTTTGACAGAACCTCCCCTGTATATGGGCTTATCTCCACATTCTATACAGGTTCATCATGATAAGATATTGAGGTAGTGTCAAAATAAACATTGAGTAACGTCGTGTTAACAATCCAGAACTAAAGAAGTTCCACCACGACAACCTTGTCATGAAGGTATTATGCATTAATTCACAATTATGTGCAAACTGTTCCAAGTTCTGGACTGCAGGAACCAAATTTGCGACAAATGGAATTAGGCATAGCTACACCTAGATTTAGGTCAGGAGTGATAAATAAAGTTGATAGATGACTTCCTAAGCTTTCCAGAAAGGTATATGCGTAACCATATCACTGTTCTGGATTAGGGGTTATAATTATCCAAACTCAACAGTAAAGCTGACTGGTTTGCATCAGCAGTCATGCAGTTTACTGTGCTGTCTTCCCAATTTGGTTAAACTCCAATTAAAATCAGGAAGGACTCCCCAAAACAAACTCGTGAATCTCCACCTACCCTTCTCAAACATATACCCCAATAAGGTAGGGGATTTTTCTATAGTGAGTTATGGCAAGAATACAGAAACGGTACAAAGGTGGGTTCATATGGAGTAATTACAGTAAACCCCAGTTTTCAACAGATTAACAAGCTTTTCTGTCTTTATGGTCAACGGAAAAGTTGGAGAGACCTTCACGAGCTTTCCATCCATGTAGGATACTCTCATGATATCTAAGTGCTAACCAAGATTACAACCTGGCGAAGTTGAGCTACTTCTGCCAGAAAACAAGAATCTTGGTTCTATCCACCTTATCAAGTCGAGCCCGAAATTATCAGTATCTGATAGTCGGACTTTCTCAAAACACAATGCAACCATTCTGTCGGTGGGGAGGGTCTAGTATCATGTTTGATACTGACGGTACTACGTGCCTCACGAAAGGAAATTCTATCCGGTACATCCGGTTACGTCTATAGGTGGTTCCTATATCGTTCCCTCGCAAACGGCTTCTACACGGGTTGCTACCGGGGTTAGGTTACCTGCAGAAGACAAACAATCCCCTTTCACACCTTCGCACTTCAAGGGCGGCACGGGGAAACATGGTAGGCAGTCACAATAATATATAACTAAAAGTAAATGCATACGACTCTGGCGTGAGTCGTCCTCGAGCGAGGCCATGTCTCGAGGTACATGGCTGTAAATACGTCTGTACAGCAAAGACTCCCGTACGATCCGGCTTATACACGCTCGGGCATACGTGTTCGCATGTTCTCATAGATATGAGAACACACTATCGGGTTACATACCACCCGACGGGGTTTCCCTCTAACTTTGTGTCACGCTGGGGTACCGCGTGTCATATGTTCTTTAGAAACATGGAAAGTTTCAAAGACTCATATTGACTTTCCGTGCCAAGCCACGGAAATTTCACATACCACCTCTCGTATGCTGAGCTTACCGAGATTGATCCGCTCTCGGTGGCGTACCTTACCTCTTACCTGATGTCGGAGCGTCGTTACAGAATATAATAACACATAGTTAGTTTACCACCTTTATATCTTATACTAATAATACTCCTTATAACGGCATATAACTAATTCCTCACTCAAGTTCCTAATTTTTGAAAATAAGTTCTTTTCCGGTACACTGTTCCCAACGAAGCTCTGATACCATGTCTGTGGGGACCGGGGTCCACACATCCGAGGATCTCATTGGGTGGTGTCGTGCGATGCGACACCCAACAGTTTACAAGAATAGAACCAGAATAATGTACAATACCAAGTCTTTTATTTACTACACAGCGGAAGTTTTCACAATACTAGCGGATGTAAAGAAATATATACATACCATAGCTACGCTCTCAGCACTAGCTATGCAAAAAGCAAAGTTTTCCATGCCAGGGATACTTTGCACTAGCAACACTCAAACTATGGCGGCGTGCAGGGTTCCCACTCGGCTGTACACCCTGGAGGGGGTGTTGCCTCATCGTCAAACCCATTCTCAAAAGGGTAACCTGCAAAAACTCGTTAACTGCAAACGTGAGCTTAAGGCTCAGCAAGACTTAACCGTCTCACTAGACAGATGCATGGGGACACTAAACATAGGTAAGGAATAGCATAAATAACTCGCCTACAAGTGGATCCTTATAACCAAGTTTTAAGTAGCAAATGACATTCCCTGAGCACGGCACATCATGGGCTCCACAATCAAACAAGAAACGCTTTACCGATGATATGACATGCCCAAAGCACATAATGCTATTACAGCTTAAGTATGGGGAAATTGTAAATCTTTAGTTATACTATCTCTAAACCAAACAAAGTTGCAAAGTAAATATAATTCAATATCATCTGACTTTCCTGACTTCTTTAGTATTTACTACGTCACCGCTCAGTGAACAAGCGGTACTCTATTACTGCGAGGGACAGTGATTGCAATCAAGACACACCCGGACAACACGACACATACGTCGTTCGGAAGTGTCAGCGAGCACACCTGTACCTACATAACACTTCAGTACTAGGCGTATATGGCCACCTTTCACAAGAAACTCAAATGCTGAGCCCGTCTCACCTCCGCAAACAGAAGGTCTCCGCACGGAACACCTCATGTGTCCGCCGACCGATTTACACCTTACTGTCCTCAACCCACCCCTATCGATGGTGAGTTAATGGGTCTCAACATCCCAGTTATCAAGTTACATCAGTTTATTGGATTCCATATGTCCATTATATTGCCGGTACAATTCAAGCTTGTCCGAAGGGGCCGCACACGACGCGGGCCTTAATCGACACAGGCAGAGCTATGCGACCGAGACTCACTTCTCGCCGCTTCCTAGCCATTCCCTGCCCGGTCTCAATTTCATTATATTAAGCCATTTTCCATTCAACCAATCCTGTGAGATACATCTCTCGCGAGTAGATTCCAACTACTCGACTTCTACCGGATCTCCTATGCATTAGCAAAGCAGTTACTACAGGTCAAACTGTAACTCGTGCCAAATAAACCCCTGGGATTTTTGGTCATGCAAGTGGAGTATCATTCACCCTAGACGTAATGCACAATTCATATACTACTCATCATAGTGATAAAGCAAAAGTTTATAAACGACTTAAATGCAAACCGGGGCTTGCCTTGTTGCAGGTCAGGTTCTGAGTTAAAAATTGGAAGGTTCTCTTCCAAGGCTTCTGGCTCCTCCTCGACTTCGGTCACTATACGATATGCAGATAACATGGATATATAAATGACTTTGAAATTTATTTATTTTAAGACCATAAATTAATTCATGGTGATCACTATATGACAGGGATCTTGATTGGCTTTGGAACTTCGATGGTAGATACTAGGGAATATGATCAAAGCTCTTGCAAAGAACAGGAGATGATCATAGCAGATTGTGGTCTCCGAAAGTATGGCAAGCAGATCAACTTCCAAAAATTTCCGAGAGGAAACTGTAGCTTGAACCTAGCTAACAGTTGATAATCAAGATGGAGGGAGTGGTTCTGGTCTTAGCAAAATTTGCTTCAAAATTTTCTAAGCTGTGGGGAAGGAGTTATTGTATTTCTAATTCGGCAAGAATTTCTGAACTTACTTTATAATTGAGTTTCTAGATATTAATTCAATATTTAGTTTGTAACTGATTTAGGACTGGCATAGTAGGTTAATTAAATCTAAGACTTTAACAGGGGCTAGGGTATGACTAAAGGAAGACTCAGTAAAATTTTGGGATCTACTAAAGCAACCTAATAGCTGTGAAAATTTAATAGCTGAAAAAGGAAACTGAATTATACAGAGAGTTAAACAGGTGCTATGGCTCCCAAATTTTGCCTGATAATCAAGAATAGGATAATAAATTTTATGTGAATTTTGGGGATTTTTCCTGTGGATATCTTGTCTGGAAAAATTTCATTTGCATTAGGAAAGATTATTTTCTACAGAATTTAACTCTGAGTTTCACAGAACCTAATTGGTATTGACAGAAACTAGAGCTCGAGAGCTTTCGAACAAAATTTGTTTGAAGAATTTTGGAGTATTCTACAGAAAGTTATGGATTTTCTAAGTTGGAGCCTATTCTGGAATAATTTCCTAATTTGATTTAACTCGTGGGCCCCACTGTTTTAAAATGAACCAATAGTATTTAAACCACACGGGGGCCACAGATTCCCACCGCGTAGCCACAGCAAATCCCGTGGCCACACCTGATCCGACGGGATTTACCGCCGCTGACACGCGGGACCCGCCGCGTCGTCTTCTACCTCCCGAGGCGGGCGGCGCGCGGGGTTCCCGCTGCGGTGCTCTCCGGCGAGCCTCGCCGCCGGCCTATCCAACGCACCAGAATCGCGGAAACTTGCCGTCTGGGGGTTTTTGGGGTCGCTGAGCACGGTGGTGAGGTCAGTGGGTCTTGAAACTCGCCGGAAAAGGTCGTGCGACGGCGGTGGCGGCGATGAGCGCTCGGGCAACCTAGAGCTCTCTATAGAGTAGCTCAAATCACTCGGGAATTGCTCCAAAACCTTTCTGGGATGATGGAGTTCATGGATATGGGCGCAGAAGGGGAGTGAGTTGCCGGGAATCATGAGTTCGACGGTGAACCGAGGTTTTCTCACCGGCGGCGAGCAAAACTCGAAATTCAGAGCCGTTGCTTGACGATCCTTAAAGGTTTTTGCTCAGACAGGATCGCTAGGGCCTATAGAAACTATCTCTAAGTAATTGCAAAGGATGATTGCTTGCCGAAAAGGAATTTGACATGAAATCATAGCTAGCTATCTACCCTCGGCCGTAGAGGAAACGAACAATATCTTGCTCAGGCTTCAACGATAAGGGAAATGGTTTGTACCACGAGCTAGAGTTTGATCAGGCGCACCTTTTTGCTCTTTGGAGCTAGGCTTGAAACGGCGTGGAACGGCGGCACGCCGCGGAGCAGTGGCGAGCGGCGGCGATGGCGCGCGGCGGAAGAAAAATGGCGAGGCAGTGGAGCTGTGATCGGGGATGAGGATTAAAGGGGGCTTCGGCCGGCCTTTTATAGAGCCGCGGCGAGCAGGCAGGCAGCTCGCTGGAGCTGCATGCGCGCGCGGTGTCGAGCGGGGGCGCGGCGGTGCAGAGGTGTCGGGGTTGAGCTGATCCGTTTAAAAGGGGAGCTGACATGTGGGGCCCACTGTCCAGTGATTCTCCCCACAGCTCAGTTACTAATTCATTTAAAAATAGAAGATCAACTCCAAAAATCATGAAATTTTGTGGAGATGGCAAATGAATTATTCTGAACACAATGGTGAATTCAATTCTTATGTTTAAAGAAGTTGGAGAAGAATTAAAAATTCAGATTTGAATTTGATTCAAATTTGCTACGCACCTCAATAAAAATAGTAGATGAGTTTCTAAAATTTTGAAACTTTGTAAGCATGCTATTTGAGGAATTTGGGAGTTCATGGAAAAATTTAGAGCCCTTAATTTGAATATTTGGTTTAGAGCTTATTAGGGCTTCATTGTGCATTGCTTACTAATCCTTATCTAAAAATTCTTATTCTTAAAAGGTGAATAGAATATAATTTGGATTCATGGTGAAGTCCAATACCTATGATAAAAGAATCTAACAAAGAGTGCAAGATAAGTTTTGGAAGGCATAGTTCATGTGTACCATTATATTGGAGATCCAAAATAGTTGATCACAAAACCCATATGAACTTAACATGCCATAAAAGTGGGGTTTTACACCAAAGCTTGGGGAAGGCTCCAAGAATGTCTTCTTGTTTTGCCTCCACCATGGGGTGGATAGTTGGCTCTTCATCCAACACTCGTGTCATGGGCTGGCTCCACCAATCCATGACCACATTCATCCTAGAGCTGAAAGAGTCCTATTCTCATTCATCATGGATGAGAAGAAGGTCTCCGCTCAAGGGGTGGATTGAATAATGCTCGAGTTCCCATAGCTTGTCATGCACACCACTTCACAAGTGTCATGAATATCCAAGTCGTTGGAGATTTGTCTGGATAATCCAAGTTGTGGATATTCACATGATTTGTGAAAATCCATGTCATCATGGGACTCATGGGAATTATTTCCCTAAGACCCATGAGGACCTTTATCAAACAACAACTCCAATGGCTACCATTCACAAGGAGGTCAAGGGTGGAATTAACATCAACCTTGTATTCAAGGAGGCTATGGCTTTATAATGGATTTAAGTTCAACTATCCTACCTTGAAGTATCCTGGCCAAGCAGAAATCATGACAACATTCACATGAAGATCTTAGCCAAGGACAAGAACTTAAGGAGCATTCAAAGTCCAAGATATCCCGCATCACTTGTTGGGATTCCCACACTTCGACCAAACCCATTCAACCTAGGGCAACTGACATTGTGGATGAAGCGTTTCTTATTTGATTGTGGAGTCCACATGTCATCATGCCCAAGGAATTGTTTGATCCATGATCAAGGTATGGTTTGATTCAATGGAATATCAATATGGTCCGAGTGGCACCCCTAGGAAGGACAAAGCCTCACCATGCTCATGAAGGAATACATTCAAGAAGGAGAACCCGTCGCTACAACAACATGTCTATATAAATACAACGGTGAGATGCTAGGGCCACCATGTGGCCCACATGTCCAAATGACATCCAAATGAGTTTGGCACGTCAAAACAGAAGAAATCGTCCACATCTTCAACTCCAGGATTGGACAACAAATCATCGAGCTGAACAGAACAGAGGTAAGTCCTACTCATCGGACTTCAAAAATTCGGTGTGTCCTCGCCAATAGGTTAATTAGTAGTTATCACTCACCGAACTTCAAAAATTTGGTGAGTCCTTGCCAATAGGTTAATTGGTAGTTATCTCATATTTGTTTTCCAAATTGCTTCAACCCTTGCATTTGCATGTTCGAAATTCCACACTTGCATGTTGGAAAGTAAAATTTCCAACCATCATGAAACTAAAAATTTGAATTAGGGGAGAAATTTAATTGGATATGAACTACGTGCATGAACACTTGAATTTATCTTCCTAGTTCAAACCAAAAAAAAAAATTTCTTTGACCCTCATTGCATTTACAAGTTATTTCAAGCTGGGCAAGACAATTTGAAAATTGGGTTCAATTTGCTTTTGGCTAACTTAACCCGTTTTCGAGTTGTTTTGTGTGTTCTTGATTAAAGTGCAGCTAGGTCAAAATTGTTAAGAGGTGGTATGGCAAGAAAGTGGAAGGTTTCATCAAGCTCAAGTCACCATTGGGAGGATTTGAGAACACTTCTCTCCTTCGAACTCATTTTGAGTTTGAGGAAGAGAAATGTTCAAGATGATGACCCAATGGAGGAGCCAGAACCAAATCCATTGCCAAATCCAATCTTAACTTGGCATTTGACATCAACCATCAAGCCTACACCGAAAATCAAGGTTTTGAGTTTCTCACACAAAGACCTTCATCACCAACTGCTCTTCAAATGAGGCATTCAAGAAGCTGATTGTTGGGATCCCTAGAGGATCCCATTTCAACATATCTTGGTCAAGGAGTGAATGAGGATGGTTGCTACCTATCGGAAATTATGCCCGAAGGTCAATCATAACTATACGAGGCTAGAGATTTGAAATGGGAACCCTTCATGAGCAACCAATGGGCTGCCACGAATAGGTGAGAGAATTATGCTCTCAAATATTCTAAGCACTCATTCAAGCTCAAGGGATTTGCCACCATCATTTGTTGTTCCTATGTGGCTAGAAGCCAAGGAATGACAAATCACACCCAACACATGGAGACCCTGATGTCCGAACGATCAACATCGAACACACTCTATTCAGCAACACTCATGGTGTCCATGGGAGGCAACACAACAATCAACACTCAACCCTTCATTGTCAAAGCCACACTACAACAAGGATAGGCCAACTCAAGGCCTACCTCCGTCGTTAGGGTTTCAACCCCTATCATGGACCTTGATCAAGAATCAGCTTGGGGGAGGACCCCCAATTGAGGTAACTTGTATCACACCCACTGCATTTTTATTTCAAATCATCCATTGCATATTTACTTTCCATTCATCCACCATCCACCATGCATCTAAAAAAAAACATAAAAATAGGAACTTAGATTTGCTTTGCTTATCAAATAAAGATGTGCGGTAAGAATGATTTAGAATTCACATAGATGAAATGATGAATAGTTGCTCTATTTTATTTTTCCTATGTCTCTAGTTTACAACTTGCTACTCTCCGAATATTGCTTAAATTGGCTAAAATTAACTTTGCCTTGATTTAGGAATTGTGGGTAGCAAAAGCTTAATCTACTTCTAGGTTCTTGGGAGATTTGAATTAGTAATAGGGATGCTATTCCTATTTTGAAAGTGAATCTTAGATTTCCAGAGAAACTATCAAGATTTAAGTTTCCCTCATTTGATTGGAAATACCTACCAAAGCCATATGATATTCATACATAGACAACACCTTATGCATATGCTATTTGCTTTCACATTGAACCTAGTCAAACTAGTATAGACCTATGTGAGAAATCAATCAATTCTTTTTGAATTCAAGACTTCACTTGCACATGCTATACTTCTACACTAGAAGAAAGCAAAATTCCATCATGTCCACCATTCCACAATAAAAAGAGAAACTCCATGCTATTAATAGTTAGCACTCTCTTCAAGTTATTGCATAAAAGGAGTAGAAGACATGGCTACAAGAAAAAGAAAAGGAAAATGCATGCTTATATTATAAGAATGAGAAAAAAAAGAAAAAAATATGCTTACTCCATAAGCATAAAAAAGGGGGTAGCCATGTTTCATCCTCGCAATAAAGAGAGTCCACATCAAAAGGAGTCATCTCAATGTTTCCAGATCCACCTCCATTCCATCACAAATGCACAGGTCTTGATTCAAAAGTTTGAATTGATTTCTCCTAAGGCTTGCTCTTCTCACTTAGCAATATTATGTGTTGCAAATATGCCTACTTACTTTCCCTACCAAGCTCCACATACAAGCCATATTCAAAGAGTATGAATAGTATAGGCATAATGCCTTGGTGAGGACATATTTCCACTATAAACAAAGGAGAATCAATTAATGTACTTATAATCTAATTTGAATCTCTCCGGAATTTAAGTGGAACTTGATATCTAGGCTATGCTTGCTCCAATTGCTGTTCTATATTTGAATTACCCATGAATAGGAGAAGGCATAACTCCCATAATAACTTAGGAAGGGTGAAGTACCATAGCCACTTTTTGCAATACTAGGTAGAGTATTTTGTTGTGCACTTGGTACTTTCGAAAGGTAGAACATTGTAGCAACTCCTGATCATCAACCTAAGGTCTTGACTTTGCTCGGGACGAGCAAAGGATAAGCTTGGGGGAGTTTGTTGACAGCTCTTATATACCAATTTCAGCTGTCAATATAACTCAATTATGTGAAGGATTGATCATTTCTTGCACACATCACCTTTCTACTTGACCTATTTCCACTTGTACTTGGAGAAATATGTGTATGCAGATATTTATACAGGAATAGAGGAAAAGTATGGGGAGCTATCCTATAAAATATCATCCCAGCCAATCAGGCGACGACACGTGGCACCACATGGATCAAATGGCCCACAAACAGAAGTATCTGAGGCCATCCAATGGTGTAGCACCAATATCAGTCAATGGGAACTCACCTGGCAGCCACTTGAAGGAAGTACGGGCCATTTGGAGCGCTGACCAGGTCGGCCGAATCAGGGGGTCGGCTGACCTGGTCCTGGCGCCAAACGTGGTCAACTTCCACGTGTTGGCTCCTCCCGGCTCCTTGGAGTCAATGACGACTGATTCACGCGTTTTTGGTGGCGGGAGCCAACCTTAACACTAGTATAAATAGGACCCCATACCCCTCACTTCAACACACACCACTTGGGCATCATTCTATTGTATACACTATCTTCCATAGTCCTTAGAGGAGTTAGGATGTATGGAGGAGAGCCTCTAGTCCCAAGTCCAAATTGGGAAAGGAGTAGAAGGAGTCTCTCTTCCCAGTTCTACATTGGGAAAGGTATATCTCATGTATTCCTTCTGGTATTTGTGACTTTGTGCTCAATAAAGATAGTATCCTTAGTCTTCTTTTATACGTATATTTGGACAAAGCATTTCTTGTTTGATTTTGGAGTCCATGTAAGTGGAAGGTATAGTCTTTATGATTGTACTCTCACGATCACATCTTATGTTCATAAACACTATAGACCCCCACTATAGTCTATGTAGTTATGATATGATTATGTTAATATGAATAACTATTCTATGCAATCAACATTGGTTCAACGATGATTTAGTTCATTGCCTTAGGATGGCTTGTGCTGCAGCTCTTAAGGTATTTGCTTAGTATGCTAGCATGGTGCTAGGGTATTTAAGTAGCATTGTATATCTCGTAGACCCACGAATTGAAGAGGTAGGCAGTAGGTGGTGACAGTCCTATCTGTCCTTTGTAATCCTCCACGTTCGGCTATGCCACAAGCTCTTTGCGGGAGTCGCCCTAGTATTGCTAGGGGTAAGCCCTGCCCGATGTGGTTAATAGCATTGCATAGGAATTCATCATTGACATGACCATTAGTATATACCTTAGGCTATGTATATGTATTAGGAGCATTGTAGGAGCAACTCTCTAACTCTTAATCCAATCTCCCTCTAGGACCCATTTACCCTTTAGAATAGATTGCCTGGGTGTGTGTCACACTACCCATATTATCATCTTACCCCCTGTCCGGATATTTGATTAGTATCCCATAGCTTGACCATAAGTAGTATATACTTCACTCCATTGCCTTCCTTTGGGAAAATACGATACCCTTGGAAATACTCATGAGTGGAATCTTACAACGGTATCTTCCGTGCGCTTGCGGATCTCATCTCTTTACCGGAGATGATCTGTGGTGTTAAGAATTACCAACAAGCATTTCTGGCGCCGTTGCCGGGGATGATTTGTTAGTATATCTTAGGAGCCGTCAACACTCATACAATCAACACACACCCCGTGGAGTAGGGTATTATGCTCAGGCGGCCCGAACCACGTAAAACACTCGGTGTTCACCTCTTGTGATGAGGACATCACAACAGCGGAGACGCACATTGAACTACAAGGACCAATCACAAGAGCACGAACACGGTTAATAAATCAGTAGGTGATCTCGCTTGTAACTTCCTTTGCATGTGAGTTTGAGAATAGTTTGCTATGTGATGATTTAATTGTTATTAGGAACAATGGAGAAGATCAGCAAGTGAAGGGAAGAGGCCTTGGGAAAGTGGATAACCATCTAGGAAGTCCACAAGTTGATGGAATCAGTTACAACTCGGACTCGAGTTCAACTCAGAGTCCAGGAGCTTTGTAACTTAAAACGGACACCTAGGATGCATACGGACTCTGTTTTCAATATTCTACATATGCACGGAAATAGGAGAAAATAAAATTTACAATGGCCTTGGTCCCATCTAAAAATACTTCCGGAGTCATCGGGAATCGTCAAAACAATTCATGTCCAGATTTTTGTCTGGTGCTGGGCCACTGAATCGGGCCTTTGGGCCTTGTATCCCGTATGAGTCCATTTGGGACGCATCTATGAGTGTTCTATGAGTGTTTTGGCCAAACCCTAGCCTTTAAATACTGCAGACATCGGTATTCGGTGGGTTTTGCTTAGACTAATAATATCGTCGTTCTACGATTTGGGAGACCCTAACTTCGCAATTTTAGATCGTGTCTTCTACATTCTTGCTTGCGTTCTCGATTGAACTTGTACGGATTAACCTTCTTGGTGAGGTCAAGCATGTGCACATGGTTGATAACCAACGGAGCAGTGGTGTAGTTATTGCAGGGGTATTCAAACTGCTCGAGTGTCGCGGATCATCAACATCGAGTTCTCCACCCCAATCGACTTACCTTTCGGAAGATCGGGCCTAAACTACTCATCAATTGGTATCAGAGTTCCAGGTTTCCCGTGCGGTATCTTTATTTTCCTTCCATTAGATCGGTTTTATTTCGTACCTAGAGTCCAAAGAATAGCCACAAAAAACAAATCGTTTTTACTGCTTCCTAGACTATAGCGCCTGCAGTTTTGTTTTTCAGTTTGCATTCGTGTGGTCGAGTCTTGTTGCTGGTTTAGCTTTGTGTTTTGGGTCCTAGTTATTGTGTTTCATCATTGTTTTCTTGCTGTTGGACCCCTATTCCACAATCCCTAAACAACAAACGATCCACCACGTTCATCGGTTTGCCCTAGCTAGCCGCCTTGCGTGAACTCCCGTATCGCCAACCCTAGATTAGGTAGCAAACCTTTGTGCCACTCATCCTTGAATCACCGCACACCATCACATTAGTTGTTGTGCAAATTCTCAGTCATTTTCATATCCGATTGTGAGTTTTGTTCTCAAACCGAGTTGGAATCAACATCCAAAAACCGTAACTCCGACAGCCTACCTTAAAACGGCCATAACTTTCACATACAAACTCGAAATCGGGCGAATTTTTTTCAATTGATCTACACGTTATTGCACCTATGATTTTTTGCTGCTTTGCCGTGTCTGGCGAAATTAGATTTCCCAAATTCCTCTCGGAAGATAGGTTATCCGGCCTCTGAAGTTTCAGCACGAATTTTAAAGATTCTTCTTGATTTTCTATAGGCCGCATATTACATCCAATTGAGCTGCAAATTTGTGTACTTCTTATTTTCGTGCTCCTGAGTAAAGAAGAAATATCATAAAATATTAAAAAATAAAAAATAGTGAAGAGTACGCATATTAAATCAATTGGACTATACCATTTGGTGCTGTTTTGTTGGTTATATCATTATGTATTTCGTTTGCCTTGCTACTTCCTTGTGTTGTGCTAGGCCCTAGAGCACTTGGTTGACCAACAACAGTTTCCTACATTGAATACTTATTCAATTTTGTTTACCTGTTAACGATTTCTGCTCTTTGGCCACCATATTGTGTCGTCCAAGCTCTACCTTTCTCTTGAGCATAACATATACCTTTGCAGTCATCCCACACTTTATTGGTTCATCTCACCGTCCACACCATCTGTTGTGTCGGTAAGAACACTTGTAAGAGCGTGGTAAGACGCTTGAGTGAGAGAGATTATTTTTCTTACACCTTTCACATTGTCAGTGTAGTTTATAGTGATAACATCTTTTGTTGTCTTTTGTTTCCTACTAACAATGGCAATAGAAAACAATGACAACAAATGTGTTCAACATGCTGAGTTACATGATACGATGAAGGTGATGACAGATATGTCCACAAAAAGCAACGCATCAACGGAGGATTCATTGTCTAACTTGACTCACACCCTTGATGACCTTGCTCTTCAATTGAATACTCTTGAGGCTCGGTTGCCTCTCGCTGAAAGACATGAAGACAATGCTTATGATGATATGGAAGATCACAACAATTAGCCAAGACTTCCACTTTATCATTGAGGTATGGGAGGTAATAATCATCATAACAATTATAATCATCCTCCTGATGATCCTTTTGCTAAAGTGAAGTTTACTATACCCACATTTTCTGGTGCTTATGATGTTGAGGCTTATCTTGATTTGGAGATGACAGTAGAGCAAAAATTTAATGCCCATCTTGTTCCTGAACAACATAGAGTCTGTCAAGCCACTATTGAGTTCAAAGATTTTGTTATCATATGGTGGAATAAACTTGTTAGAACTAGAATTGATCCTCCAACACGGGATAGATTAAAGAAGCTATGCATGTTTGATTTGTTCCTCCTTCTTTTCAGCGGGACCTTCGCAAAAATTGTAGCGCTTAGACCAAGGTAAGATGTTCGTAGAGGAGTATTATCAAGAGTTACAAAAGGGTATGCTGCATTGTGGGGTAATAGAGGACATGGATGATAAAATAGCTCGTTTTTATGGGGAGTTGAGGCGTGAAATTCAGGACATTGTTGATTACAAGGAATATGATATTGTTAACAGATTGTTTCATCTTGCCATGTTGGCAAAAAAAGAATTGCAGGGCCGACAACAACAGCAACAACGCACGAGGAGCAACTTCACGCCGCGTTCGATGTCTACACCATCTAAAACAGTACCATCTTCGACTTTTCCTGCAGCGACTACACCATCCATTGGCGGCCAACAAACTACACCTGCTGCTCCACCTTCTTGCGTGTTGGAGGGCAGCAAGACAACATCATTCAAGCCTTTGTCATCCACTCCTTCTACAAGTCGTACTTCCAAAATTAAGTGTCACAGTTGCCATGGACTTGGTCACATGATGAGAGATTGCCTAAGCAAACGAGCATACATAGCACACGACGATGAAGGGTACGATAGTACTTCAGATGTTGAAGATGAGTATTATTTTGCTACAAATGTTGCAGATCCAAATGACGAACACACCAATGAAGAGGTACTTAGTACAGCGGCGACAAAGAACTATAGGAGCATCATTGAACAGTGTGCCTTGAGCACCAAAGTGGAGGCCAATGACAAGTTACAACGACACAACCTCTTCCACATGTTTCTCGTTGTCAAGGACTGCCGTGTACACACTATAATTGATGGAGGTAGCTGCAATAATTTGGTGAACACGGACGTCGTCAAGAAACTTGGTTTGACAACTAGAGCACACCCTCATCCATACCACATTGAATGGTTCAACAACAGCAGTAAGGTTCGGGTAACACGAACAGCGAGAATACATTTTTCAATTGGTTCTTACAATGATTTTGCTGATTTTGATGTCATGCCTATGGATGCTTGTTCTCTTTTATTGGGTCGTCCTTGAAAATTTGATACAGATGCTATTCATCATGGTAGAACTAATAAATATACTCTCATGCACAAAGGAAAGAAAATCACTTTGCTTCCCATGACTCTTGCTGAAATTGTGCATTTTGAGAGGAGAAAAATTCATGATGGTAAAGCAACAAACTAGAATCTGAAAAACAGCAAGTCATTAAGTTAAAATCACCTTCGTTGCTCACAACTAAATCTGACCTTGCTGATTTATTCGATGCTAAGGGGATGTGCTATGCATTAGTATGAAAAGAAGTCATGTTTTCACATCATGAATTGTCTATTTCATTGCCCTCTGCTGTTGCTAACCTTTTGCAGGCGTTTGAGGATGTGTTTCTCTCAGAGATACCCCCTGATTTACCACCCATGAGAGGCATTGAACACAAGATCATTTTGATTCCAGGAGCAAATTTGCCAAATTGTGCAGCGTACAGGGCGAATCCAGAGGAAACTAAGGAAATTCAGTGACAAGTCCAAGATTTTTTGGACCGCGGGCTCATTCGTGAAAGCCTTAGCTCTTGCTCTATTCCTGTTCTTTTGGTTCCTAAGAAAGATGGTAGTTGGCGCATGTGTGTTGATTGTCGAGCGATTAATAACATCACCATTCGATATCGTTATCCTATTCCTCGCTTAGATGATATGTTTGATGAATTAAGTGGTGCTATCATCTTCAAAAGTATTGACTTGCATAGTGGTTACCACCAAGTCAGAATGGCACTAGGAGATGAATTGAAAACTGCATTTAAAACCAAGTTTAGAATTTATGAGTGGTTAGTCATGCCTTTTGGTTTAACTAATGTACCTAGCACCTTTATGCGGTTAATGAACAAGGTTTTACGTGCTTTCATTGGACAATTTGTGGTGGTTTACCTCCATGATGTCCTCATTTACAGCAGTTCATATGACGAACATCTTGATCATTTACATGCTATTTTTACTGTTTTGAGAGATGCACCCTTGTTTGGTAACCTTGAAAAGTGCGTCTTTTGCACCAATCGAGTCTCATTTATTGGCTATGTCATTTGCTCGCAGGGAATTGAGATGGATGAGGCAAAAATTGAAGTGATCACTAGGTGGCCAGCCCCAACAGCCGTTACGCAGGTTCATAGTTTTCTTGGGCTTGCAGGTTTTTATCGCCGCTTTGTGCGGGATTTCAGCACCATTGCAGCACCTCTACATGAGCTAACGAAGAAGTCAGTGCCGTTTTTAAGGGGCGAACAGCAGCAACAAGCTTTTGATGCTCTAAAATTGAAGCTTACACAAGCACCATTGCTACAACTTCATGATTTTGACAAGACCTTTGAGCTAGAATGCGATGCAAGTGGCATTTGTATTGGAGGCTTCCTCATACAAGGAGGTAAACCCGTTGCTTTCTTTAGTGAAAAACTTCATGGTCCATCTCTGAATTATTCTACTTACGATAAGGAATTGTATGCATGAGTGCGAGTATTACAAACTTGGAAACATTATCTTTGGTCTAAGGAGTTTGTCATACATTCCGATCATAAATCGTTGAAGTATCTTAAGTTTCAAACCAATCTTAATAAACGAAATTTTAAATGGATTGAATTCATAGAGTCTTTTCCATACATAGTTAAACATAAGGAAGGGAAGGAAAATGTCATTGCCGATGCGTTATCTAGACGTTATACCATGCTGTCCCAACTTCACCATAAAATCTTTGGTTTGGAAACAATAAAAGCATTATATCCTACTGATTTGGAGTTCAAAGATGATTTTGAAAATTGTTGAGAAGGAAGAACATGGAATAAATTTGTGCTGCGGGAGGGTCTCCTCTATCGTGCTAACAAGCTATGCATTCCAGCTAGCTTCGTTCGCCAATTACTTTTGCAAGAAGCACATAGAAGAGGTTTGATGGGATATTTTGGATTGAAGAAAACTGAGGACATGCTGTCCACACACTTCTTTTGGCCGAAGATGAGGCGTGATGTCAAGTGCTACGTGTCACGATGCACTACTTGCAATAAAGCTAAGTCTCGCCTTAACCCACATGGTCTTTATATGCCTCTTCCTGTTCCTAGTGTACCTTGGGAGGATATTTCTATGGACCTTGTTTTGGGATTGCCTAAGACTAAGAGGGGGAGGGATAGTATTTTTGTAGTTGTTGATTGTTTCTCTAAAATGGCACACTTTTTACCTTGTCATAAGAATGATAATGCCTCACACATAGCTTATTTGTTTATGACATAAATTGTTCGTTTACATGGTGTGCCAAATACCATTGTTTCTGATCGTGATGCAAAATTTTTATGTCATTATTGGAGAACTTTGTGGTATAAATTGGGAACCAAGTTGCTGTTTTCAACTACATGTCACCCACAAACAGATGGACAAACTGATGTATTTAATTGTACGTTATCCACTATGTTGCGGGATGTCTTGAAAACAAATTTAATGTTATGGGGGGAGTGTTAACCACATAAAGAATTTCCTTACAACAGATCTGTTCACTCCACGACAAAGGTAAGTCCATTCCAGGTATGGTATGGTTTCAATCCCCGTGCTCCTATTGATTTACTACCTTTGCCTCCTTCTGAAACTATAAATTTAGATGCTACACAACGATCTGAATTAATTATTAAGATGCATGAAACTACAAAAAAATATCGAAAAGATGAATGACAAGTATAGGATTGTAGGTAGTAAAGGTAGAAAAGAAGTAAAACTTGAACCGGGTGATTTGGTGTGGTTATATTTGACAAAAGAGTGATTCCTTGACTTGAGAAAATCTAAACTTATGCCACGAGTTGCTGGTCCTTTTAAGATTGTTGAAAAGATTAATCATAATGCATATAAGTTTGAGTTGCCTCCCGATTTTGGGGTTAATCCCAAAATAACATTTCATATTTGCTACCGTACATGGGAGAAGAAGATGAACTTGAGTCGAGGACGACTCCGATTCTAGAGGGGGAGGATGATGAGGACATCACAACAGCGGAGACACACATTGAACTACACGGACCAATCATAAAAGCACGAGCACGGTTAATAAATCAGCGGGTGAACTCGCTCCTACTTCCTTTGAATGTGAGTTTGAGAATAGATTGCTATGTGATGATTTAATTGTTATTAGGAACAATGGAGAAGATCAACAAGTAAAGGAAAAAGTCCTTCAAAATGTGGAGAACCATCTGCGATGTCCACAAGTTGATGGAATCAGTTTACAGCTCGGACTCGAGTTCAACTCGGAGTCCAGGAGAAGTGCACCTTAAAATGGATGCCCGGGATGCATACGGACTCCATTCTAAACGTTCTACATTTGCACGGAAAGAGAAGAAGATAAAAATTATAATGGATCTGATCCCACCTCAAAATACCTCTGGAGTCATTAGGAATTGTTGAAACAAGTCAAGTCGAGATTTGTTTCAAGTGTCGCGCCACCGAATCGGGCGTCTGGGCCTTATATCCCGTATGAGTCCCATAGGGACGCGCCTAATAGTGTTCTGGCCGAACCCTAGCCTTTAAATACTGCAACCGCTGGTCATATTTGGTTGGTTTTTCTTAGATTAATAATATCGCCGTTCTACGGTATGTGAGACCCCAAGTTCGCAATTTTAGATCGTGTTTTCTACGTTCTTTCTTGTGTTCTCGGTTGCACTTGTAGGGATTAGCCTTCTTGGTGAGGTCAAGCGTGCGTAGCACGGTTCATAACCAACGGAGCAGTGGTGTAGTGATTGCAGGGGTATTCGAACTGCTTGAGTACCGCGGATCATCAATGTCGAGTGCTCCACCCCAATCGACTTACGTTTCCGAAGATTGGACCTAAACTACTCATCATCTTGTTCCTGATCTTCACTCGCGCCCCAACCGAATATGAACCTCTGTAGTCTACTTCTTAGTAGTACCATGAGAAGTGTCCTAGTCCACACATCGGCAGCAATCTAAGTCGCTTTGTTTCAATCCTTGTATGATCAAGTTTCGCACCTTGTTATTGTTGTTGTTGATGTCTCTCATGTTGGCAGCCATAGCTTCGTCGTTTGAAGGCATGACAAAGATCTTGAAGACTTTTTTCCATATTGTGAAACCTTGCGTCTGTATGTAAGCCTCCATGCAAGTGTTCCAAATCTGAAAATCAATACCATTGAACACACATGGTTTTGCGGAGTATTTCTCCATGTTGAATAGTAAAAACATGTGCAAATCACAAAGATTAGAGCATCGTGACTCTGATACGAATTGTAGGATCGAAGAGCCCATGAAAAGCTACCAGAGGGTGTGTGAATGGTAGATTAAATCTTTTTCAGCGGAAGCAACAAAAACTCTTCGACAAAAAATCAATCTTAGAGAGAAACATTGTGCTAGTGTTTTTCACGTGTTAAAAATGTGACAAATAAGTGTTTATCATAGAGAATCAAGTCACGAAGAGAGTACAACAAGAATCACGATAAAGCGTCAAGTAAAACTCAAGTTATGACCAAAAGCCTCAACAAAGGTCAATCTATTCTAACAAAGAGCAAACAGATCTTCTATACTGCAAAGAAATTTGTGTAACGCAAAACAAAAAATCCCATGACCGTGAAATTTTCATAGTGATAGATTATTGAGTTGTGAAAAAACACATAAAGAATCATGTCAATTGGATATGTAAAATGTGAGTTATGATCAAAACACCGAAGAAAGGTCAGGCAACGCAGAAACTCGACGAGAAAGACTTGACGAAAACAAGTAAGACAAACAAGCTACAAAAGCTCCTCTAAACTATGAATTTTATTCACCAAAGACCCAAGAGGAACAGCACAAAGTCATACTCCACGAGCTCTGGCCTCCCTAGGTTATATAGCCAGCCAGCCCTTAGACCAACCCAATCCTAACTAGGACTCCCACTCCTACTCAGTTTCATTTGAAACTTTCCATAACTGATTAAGACTCTTCCATATGCAGATAACATCGATCTTAAGACTTCCAAACATCTTAGGAACATACCAAATATTCCTAAAACATTTCGTTCTCACCACAGGATCTAACCAAAACAAACTCTAAACATTCCATAAATGAACCATACCGACCTCAGCCGCAGCATGAGGCATAAACCAGCCGGTTGGATCTTTCTGGCCATATATTGAAATCCATATCTCTTCACCACGTATTGGAACCATGTTGACATGTCCATGCACTCCTTTCATACGTGCAAACACTTTCCAAAATATCCACAATACCTTCATATGTATTGTTCTTGTCCCAAACATGTTGCGTGACCTCCCGATCAACTCAACCACAATTCCTCCCTCACTTGGTTGTTGAACTTCATCTTCTCCCTAAGGCTAGTTCAATGGATCGCATCACCAGCCATTTCTTGACGTCAAACAACACCTGCACATGAACAAACAACCATTTTTTCCGAGTGCAAGTCCGCGACTTTACTCACGTTACTCGGAAAACCACAACACCTTACGTGAGCACCTCACATAAGCATGTTGCAAACCATATCAAAATATTAACCACTATAATCAGCCATAACACATCAAAAACTTAGTAAGAAAATACTAAGCAAACTTTCCATAAGCCAAAAAGCAATTTTAAAACATTGCATGTCAAAAACAGAGTCGCAACATAATTATTTTAGCAAATAGAATTTATCGAATCGACAAAAGTGGTGCTGCAATGTAAAGCAAAAGATCAGATATTCCAACTTGTGACTCATGTGCAAATCACGTGATGGAATGTTTGAATAGTCCTAACCAAGTAATTAGTAAATGTTACTCTCGAAAACACTCCCACCACATCGACTCACGTGCAGCTCATGTGAGTAAAAGTTCAGACAACCCGAAGCAAGAAACACGTGTGATTCACGTGAGGAAAAGTTGGGACAATCCAAAGCGGGTGTTTTGGCAATATTCAAAACTTTGAATGTAAACTCTCACTTTCATCCTAATTGCCAATGTGTTCAGCACACATAGGTCTCACATGCTCCTAAAGAGTGTCATTTAGTTGTAGTAAAACAAATCCTAAGATACCTAGTTCACACATCCAACCTAGGCCTTTGGTATGCTAAAGGCTCTAAAGTTCAACCTTACGGGCTATTCCGATGCCGACTATGCAGGCTGCAAAGTCGATAGAAAAAGCACATTCAGAACATGCTGATTCGTAGGTAGATCCTTAGCATCATGGCCCTCAAAGAAACAAAATTCCATTGCCCTTTCCATAGCCGAAGCGATGTCATACTCGGTAGTTTTGTGCTCAACTCCTATGGATGCGGCAAACTCTAAGGGATTACGGTTACAATTGGACCGTATTCCACTCTTATTTGATAATGAGAGTGCCATAAAAATTGAACACAATCCGGTAGAGAACTCAAGAACCAAACATATTGATATTCGCCATCACTTCGTAAGAGACCACTCATTAAAAGGAGATATAGTAGTTTCACATGTTAGGCTCGAGAAACAATTAGCCGACATATTTACCAAGCCTCAAGATAAAAAACGTTTTTGCGAGCTTAGAATGAACTAAATATCTTTGGCACTCGAAATGTGGCTTGAAAGGTTGCATACCTGATTGTTGCTTCAAAGTTTACTTATTTTGCGAAAAATTGTCTCCTCTCTCGATTTTCTCTCAAAAACTGTTTAAATTATTAAATCTTGGTGAATTATGGCCATTGTATGGTTGTTGATTGCTTACTGGCCATAATCATCAAGATTATTTGTGAAATGATGTCCTAAAGATCAATATTAGACTTAATTTCCATCGTCCCTTAATTCCCATTTAATATGTCGTGTTGACCCTGGACTGGTCTATGGTCAACACTAGACTAGTCTGTTGTTGCATACTAGTCCGACCCTGGTTAGGTGTATCGGACTAGTCCAGTCCATTGTGGACTAGTCCGTTATTATCAGGTTTAACCCTAGCATACCATTACTCTTTCTCTTCTTCCTCCTCACAATCTCCACCACCTTCTCTCTCCTCACCCATGAACTACCAAGGCGATTTCTTCATTTCTCCACAGAATCAAAGCTTGCCTCTGTGGGATTCGATGCCCCTTTTCGTGGAGCTTCAATGCCGGACTAATACAGACCAAAAAATCCACTCTCCCCTCAGATTCCTTGCCCTAGTTTTCATCTATTCTCAAAATTTTGTTTAAGTTTCTTGGTCCCTATGGTTTTCATTCCATTCCTAAATGTATTCCTATCGTTGACCTACTAGATTGCATCATCTTTGCCTAGGTACATTGAGTTTGAATTTAGGATTCAAATGACCAAACCAGACTAGTTCGGACCCTAGTGCAGACATGTCCGATACCCCGGACAAGTCTGCACTCTGAAAGCGCACAAGTCTAGACTTTGACAATTTGGACATCTTAATTCATGTCGCGACAAACTCTAAAACCCATTCTTATTACCATACCTTTTATCCCTTGTGTCAGGCACCATGTGGAGCTCGTCGGACGAGAGCACTTCTAATTATGAGTCCGAGCGCGAATGCGAGACGTTCGCTCGACCTAAACAAAGGGGGAGCAAGAAGTGCCATCACCGTGATGCCTCAGCCCCTATGTCTGCCTCTGATCGTGTGCAAAACAGGAAGGTAGTAGCAAAGTGACCTTTAGGCAAGGATGGTGCATGCACCAGCTCAGCGGCGCCAACAAGAAGCACAAGCAAAGGCCAGGGTCTCGCTAGTAGACCCATTAGTCCACTGATGATGAAGTCGCCTGTGCAGAGGAACATGCAACCCTCAGATAATGTTTTCACTGGCAAGGGGGATGATTTGGCTTGGAAGCTCAGTAAGATCAATGTTTATGAACAAGCCAAGTAGTAAGTAGATCCCAGATTCTGGAACCATTTTCCTGCAGATTACTATGAGATAGTTTACATGAAGATGAAGACCCCAGTTGTCATACTATAAGACAATTCACATGAAGATGAAGACTCTGATTGTCATAAGTCAACAGGTCGATCTGTAGTACAAGGAGACCAAGAGATCTGAAGCTTTCTAGGAAGTCTTGAAAGCTCTAGAGGGGCATTGATTGAAGGATCTTCTCTCCTTCAGATACGACTGGACAATGAGGTCATCACCCAATTTTACTCAACTTGCTATTTCTCGGGCCATGACAAAAAGGAAATTAATTGGATGACTCATGGGTCCAAGTATAAGTTTCATATGAGGAGTTTTCTAGGATACTCCATCTAGAGGACACCTTGGATGATGAGATTGTGATCCATAACCTTAAGGGGTTGGACAAGGATGAGCTTGCAATTCTCTATGACACCAGAATGTCATACAAGCCACCAACGACAAAGTACATGAAGCCATTCTTTATAGTACTAAACAGAATTCAATGGAATACCATTGCTAACAAGGATGTATATGAAGGGAGTATCCAAGGATCTCTAATGTCCTTGATGAAAGTGATAAGCAAAAGGGGGACCTTCAATGTGTTCGACTATATCTACAATCATATAGTGAACATCTCCAGCACCCTGAACAGGTCGTGTGGCTATGCGCCATACATTATGTTTAATATTGAGAAGGTGACTAGGCTCGAATTCATGAAGGATGTCGTGCACATCGGTCTTAGGCCTCAGAAGCCTACTGGCTCATCAGCTCCAACTGCACCTCCTTCACCTGCAAGGAACAAAGATCAAAGAAGGGACAAGAAAGCTCAAGAGTACATGTAGCTACTTTTGCTCCTCCACCCTCCAATGGATCCTCTAGTGGTGTACTGAATGTGCTTTCTTCCATCTTTGCATCCTGCCGTAAAGTAGAAGTGAGGCAACATAACGAGAGTTTGGCTAGAAAGAAGCACCAGCGCTATGTGAAGGACAACATTAAAGCCATTTGTCAGAATCTAGACATTGAACCCATTGGCTCTCTGGAAATCTCAGAGGACTCATGTGGAGACATCTCAGAGCTCCTGTCTCTCACGAATGAAGAACTTGCTTTCTTTGGAGTTGGTAGCTCCTCGGTTCCTCATCCTCCTCCTCCTACTCATGAGCATGACGATGAATATGAAGATGAGGACAAGACGGAGAGAGAAAGAGAGAGACGAGTAGTTCTCCTCAATTTTTCCCTTTTGGGTGCCTTGATGCCAAAGGGGGAGAGATTGAGAGTAGTAGTAGTATTTTGAGCCTTAAGGATTTATTGATCATGGACATGTATCTTTTTATCTTTTAAAATTCTAAACTATTGTAAGTTTTATTTCGATTATGCCTATTCTGCTTTAATATCAATGTGTGAT
Source organism: Tuctoria greenei (assembly GCA_036927565.1). Classification (NCBI taxonomy): domain Eukaryota; kingdom Viridiplantae; phylum Streptophyta; class Magnoliopsida; order Poales; family Poaceae; genus Tuctoria; species Tuctoria greenei. The sequence goes on along the minus strand of JAYESD010000001.1, from coordinate 134,645,949 downwards.
GCTCATTATGATATCCTTGCGATGATTGTTCATTACGCTTATCGTATTGTCAATTATGTTTATCACAATCATTGCTCACACACACTTAATAGGCACCCAGCATAAAGAGTGCATATATGTGAGAAGCAATCTTTACTCATATTTGTTGTTCTCATATATGCATGTTTTATGAAAATCAAACTTTTACTCTTAATTGTGAAATCTCAATGATTGTCATCAATCACCAAAAAGGGGGGAGATTGAATGTGCATCTAGGCACACCCTGCTGGGTTTTGAATGATTGATGACAAAAAAGTGAGATCTTAATGAGATTTGTTGAGATGAAAGCAAGTCTTCGGAGAATGAAAATAAGAGTACACAAAAAGGTGAAAATGAGAAACAAGAAGGAAAGATCCCAAGTGAAAAATGGAAGTGCAAAGTAGTTCTAAATGTATATGATGTGTGTGAGAGACACATCCCAAGAGCTCAAACTTTTACGTAGAGGGTAAGGACTAAAAAAAATTAAAAAACACAATGAAGCAGCGGACAAGTCCGTTAATAAGCAGACTAGTCCGATTTCGTTTATGTTTAAGAATGAACAAGTCCGATAATGTCCGGACTTGTCCGATGTTCTTACTAGTGCTCAAATGGACAAGTCCCAAAATGTGGACTAGTCCATCAACACTTCACAAATTCACTATGCACCGGACTAGTCTGATTTATATGGACTAGTCCGATTTCTTCTCTGGACAAAAATGGACTAGTACGGTTCAGTAGTGGACTACTCCGGTACACTCATAAAAGTTTGGGTTTCATTGTGTGCTCGATGACTTCAGCACATGGGACTAGTTCGGTCCCAGTAGCGGACTAGTCCGGCCGTAGGTATCTCTAACCGTAACTTTTCCTAATAACTATAAATAAGTAATCCACGAACCCTAAATAGAGAACTAACAACCTAGTTCCATCACACGTTCAAGAGCACAAAAACACTCCTCTCCACACATCTAAATCCCTTAAAAGGTTCAATCTTTTCGGAATCAAGATTTGGGAAAGGGAGAGCGACTTCTACGTGACCTTGAGCACTTGGGGGTTGATCTCTCATACACTCTTGCAATTCTTGTACATATTTTGAGTTATTCAATCTGTTTTCTCATTATAAACTTGTAGGAGCCCTCCACTGTGAGGTTGCCCCGTCAACTTGGTGATTACCCTGGTGATAGTGGAAATTGAGTCGGCCTTTCTGCTTACTTGGTGAGGTAAAGGGTTGGTTGAGACCCGGTTCTATGTGAGCTCCTCAACGAGGCAAGTAGGTATGTTTTTCGGCTCACTTTTGGGGCTCGATAGTTCAGGGTACCCACTTGTCTAACAGGTCGTGGTGTTGCTACCCCTAACAAACTAGAGTGAGGGATGGATGACTTGAGATGGCCATAGTTGTGCGTACTAGGGGAGATGCTCCCCCTGACATCTCCGACTATGAATGTCCAGGTCTTAGCTCCGCGACTCTTTAGTATCCCAGTGTTGGGTAGGTTCTTGAGACACTCGAGTCCGTTTGTGGACTAGGAAACTATGTAGATGTCCCCGTGCCGATTTATGAAAGGCAGGCATTCGTGTCTCGACATACTGCCATCACTAATGAACAACGGTGGATGCTTTCCGATCGTCGCAAAAAACTAGCTCGACGGGTTTTACTTGGATTACCCGTTAGATAGCTCACCGAGCTTATGATTTAGGCACTACCTTGGGAGCTTTTTGGTCTGCGCACCCCTCTGAGCAGATGAACGGCTCGTCGGCGGGGTGCAAACAAACTTGCGGCTAACAACCTAACCTCATAAAAGGTTCGGGTCTGCTGCGCGATCTCGGCTAACATTACTCGTGTTATACATTTTATATTTGTTGTCATGACTAGGAATTTGAAAAAATTCACTGGTCCTGATCAAACTTTCTTGCTATTTTGATCTTGCTTCATGCTCACAAGTGCTTTTAATAGAACAAATTGACCAATCAATCACCCTCTTGTTATGCTTTTATGATCAAATAAAATATCGAGAGAATATGTATGCATCACACTTTTTCTTTTGTGATTTTTTATCATTGCACTTAGATATGAAATTGGAAGGAGTTGTGTATGACTAAAACTATGTCCTTAAGCTCCTGATTGTCAAATGACATAGGCTTGACTTGGTTGGTTAGAATAAGGCAGATCATGCATACAATTTCTTGCAAAGTTCAAAATTTTCAACTTGTCTATGAAATAAAAGAAAAATGTAGGAACAAGCGTCATGCCTTCAAGTTTAAAAATATTTGAGTTAGAGAGATCATGACTTGCCTAAATGGTATGACATTTTATCTCCAGCATGGCTCACATTACTTTATGTATTTTATTGATGTGATATTGTAAGTTAGTTGATAGTATGACTTGGATGAACTTTTTCTTATATGTATCTCATAAACAATTAATGTTTCTCTTTTGAACCTTTTTGAATACATTGTCAAAGGAAGAGAAATATGTCACACATTGTACATTCACAAGTAATGCACGTTCTTCTCGTGGAGAGTTCATCCTTAGGGGGAAGATTTTTTTTTTAAGTTGGGAGGTTTTTCTCTCATTTGGTTTTTGACTTTGAAATGGGGAGAAATTTTATGTGTCAAAAAGTTTCATGTGAATGAGCCAATGTTCGGATACTATGTGGTGTTGCTAATGCATTCATCAAGGAAAAGTTTGTGAGACCTAGATGTTGAATACACTGGCAAATAGGATATAAAATGAGGGTTTAAATGAAAAGTTTTGTGTTTACTAAGACACTCGGCTCTAACTCTCCAAACTCATCAAGTGTACAACAAGGCGCAAGTTCAATTTGTCCGAACCAGTCGCGCATGTGAGCTGCACATGGTTTTTGATCGAAATGTCCGATCCCCACTAGTTTAATTGCGAGAAGGTACTTTGAGATGTCCAATCTCACCATTTGCTTTAATAACCGTGCATCTTCTTTAATAATTGTGTTTTCATTTCTGCAGCATTGATTTTCACTTGTTTGGGTGATTTTCACTTATAGCACAGTATTCTTGTATTTACATACTATGTTTTTGGTGGATAATTTGGTTCAAAGCAACATGCTTTTAACTTTTGAAAGGGTTGCTCAGTACTTTTTTTTGACTAAGTTTTTGATGTGTTTTTGGCTGATCATGGTGGACAGTATCTTGCTATTTTTTGCAACATGCTTATGTGAGGTGCTCACACAAGCTGCTGTGGTTTCCGACTAACGCGAGTCAAGTCGCGGATGTTCGAAAAAGTTGTTTGTTTGTTCATGTGAAGGTGTTGCTTGAGGTCAATAATGGGCTGGTGATGGTGATCTATTGAACTACTTTTAGGGAGATGATGAGGTTAAAGAACCAAGTTTGGGAGGAATTGTGGTTGAGTTGAGCAGGAGGTCACACAACATGTTTGAGTCAAGAATAATGCATATGAAGGTATCATGGACGTTTATGAAAGTGTTTGCACATATGCAAGGGGTTCATGGACGTGGAAGCATTGTTCGGAGATGTGGTGAAGAGTTATGGACGAGAAGATACGGCCAGAAAGGTGCAACTGGCTAGATTATGGGCTCAAACTGAAGTTGAGGCGGTTATTGTTTTTTTATGGAAATTTTTGAGTTCGCTTTGGTTAGATTTTATGTGAGGCATGAAGTTTATTTGTTTTAGGAATGTGTAGGATGTTCCTAAGGTGTTTCGAGTCTTAGGATTACTTCTATCTTCATGCGGAAGTGTCTTAATAAATTATGGAAAGTTTCAATTGAATCCAATTAGGAGTAGGGAGTCCTGGTTGGATTGGTGTTGCCTAAGGGCTGGCTATATAAGCAAGGGAGGTAGAGCTTATGGACGGCACGCCTTGTAGATATTCCTCTTGTGTTCTGATGAATAAAATTCGTAGTCTGTGAGGACCTATGTGTTTTCATCAAGTTTTTCTCGTTCGGTATTTGCACTGCCCAATGTTGTTTCTGTGTTTTGATCATAGCTACTGATCCAATTGCCATGATTCTTTTTTTTTGTATTTACAACTCAACCTTATATCATATATGAAAATTTCACAGTTCTCACAGTATAAAAGTTTCTTTGCACCTTAACATATCTGTTTTTGTTCTGCTAAAACATATTGATCTTTGCTTAGGGTTTTAGCTATAACTATAGTTTTACTCGATGAGTTCAAGTGATTTTTGTTGTGCTGTCTTCGTGACTTAATGTTCTACAATATATACTAGCTTTTCATGTCCATTTAGATTGGTCACACACACAACTTTTTCATCATATTGTTTTTCTGCCAAGGGGTTTTAGTAGCTTCCACATAAAAGCTTTTAAATCTACCATTCCCCCCCTCTGTAGCTTTTTACGTGTTCTCCGCTGCTACTGTGAGACGTAGGTGTTGAATACATTGGCAATTATGGTAAAAGTGAGGCTTTACATGCAAAGTTTTGAATATACTTGAGAAACCACTTTGCACTGTCCAAACTTGTTGTGCACGTGAGCTGCACGTGTTTTTCACTTAGGATTGTCCGAAACTTTCTTTTGTAATGCATAGCAGCTGCTTTGGACCGTCCGAACTTTCTATGTGATGTATTAATCATGTGATTGCTATGTTTTAACTTGGAATGTTTCAAACATGCTTTTTGGTTTATGGGATGTTTGATTAGCATTATTTTATTAAGTTTTTGATGTTTTATGGCTGATCATGGTTGATTATATCTTGCTAAGTTTGCAACATGCTTTTTTGAGGTGCTCAGATAAGGTGTTGTGGTTATCGGACTAATGTGAGTCAAGTCTAGGACTTGTGCTCGGAGAAGTTGGGTTTTTATTCATGTGTAGGTGTTGCTTTAGGTTAATAGATGGCTGGTGACAGGATCCATTGAACTGGTCTTAGCGAGAAGATGAGGTTCAACAACCAAGTTCGGGAGGAATTGTGGTTGAGTTTATCGGGAGGTCGTGCAGCATGTTTGGGTCAAGAACAATGCATATGAAGGTATTGTGGACGTTGATGGAAAGTGTTTTCATGAGTGCAGGGGGTGCATTGACGTAGCAACACTGTTTCAAGGCGTGGAGAAGAGATGTGGACGTGAAGATATGGCCAGAAAGGTCCAATCGGCTGAATTATGCCTGAGGCTGCAGCTGAGGTGGTTATGGTTTGTATATGGAAAGTTTTGAGTTTGTTTTGTTTAGATTTCGTGTTGGTCATGAAGTTGAGTTGTTTTAGAAATGTTTCAGACGTTCCTAAGGTGTTTGGAAGTCTTAAGATTGATTCTATCTGCATATGGAAGACTCTTGAGTTATGGAAAGTTTTGGTTGAAACTGAGTAGGAATAGTGTCCTAGTTGGATTGGGATTGGCCCGAGGGCTGGTTATATAAGCAAGAGTGGTCAAGGCTCGTGAGGAGACAACGTTGGGATGTTCCTCTTGTCTATTTGGTGAATAAAATTCGTATTTAGAGGAGCTTTTTTACCTTGTTTGTTTGACTTGTTTTCGTCAAGTCTTTCTCGTCGAGTTTCTGCACTCCCCGACTTTTCTTCGGTGTTTTGATCATAACTCGCGTTTTACTATGGTTCTTTTTTGTTTCTTAAAAACACATTTATGTATCATCTGTGAGAATTTCACGGTCATTAGATTTGTATTTCTTAAGTTACACGAGTTTCTTTACAGCGTAGCAAATCTATTTGCTCTTTGTTACAATAGATTGACCTTTGCTCAGGGTTTCGGTCATAACTTGAGTTTTACTCAGCGTTTTATTGTGATTCTCATTGTGGTGTCTTCATGACTTGATTCTTTACAATCTCTACTGGTTTTTTTCATGATTACACATGTTTTGATTAGTCACACACATTGGTTTCTCCAATAGATTGATTTCTACTATGGGTTTTTGTTACCTCTGCTGAAAATGATTTAATCTACCATTCACCCTCTCTGATAGCTTTTCATGTGCTCTTCGATCCTACTGCTACACAGCATTAGAATGGAAATTTCTACACCTATAGAACTACCACACACTCCATGTGATTCAATGGGTCATGCAATTGGAGTGTCAAACACCATAGACCTAATGCACATATCAAATTATATTGAAATATGTGATGTAAACCAAAACTTTGCAAACACTTTTAAATGCCAGCCGAGGCTTGCCTTGCTGCAAGTCAAATCAAAGTTAGTGCCCGGCAAGATGTTGTCAGTGGCCTTTGGGATCTCCTTGAGCTCGGTTACTAATTGATATGGAAAACAATGCAAGTATGCGTTATTAGTGAGAATACATACATAGAGATTCTAAACGTAGTTTAGTACAGAAGATGAAGTCCAATGCCTTTGAAATTTTTACAGTGGACAACAGATAATATGAGTGGAATGTTGGCCAGGATTCAGGTCTGTTCATGAAAGTATGTTGCCTACAAAATTCTACAAGCATTTCACTTCCCATGATTTTTGTAAAAATTCTGGTACATTAACATAGGGACCAGTAGGTTTTCCTCTTAGGATTGCTCATAAGGAGTCCAACAATATAGTTTTCATATTTTCTAATGTTTGTACAGGCCGATATTGACTTTACAAGTTGCTAGGATTTTCTGAAAAATTTTCTGTTGTTTTTGAAATTTTCGTGGACATATGCTAAAGAAACACAGCTTGACTAGCTTCATTATGTCCACTGAAGTTGAAATTTTTACTTGAATTCAAAGCTGTCTGAAAGAAGACTCTGGCCCAAATTAGGATTTTTTCCATACTATAGATCAACTGGAATTTATTTCCAAAACTTCAGTTTATAGGAATTATTGAGAACATTATAGGTTATTTCAAAATGTTCATGAGGGTTCTAGCAAAATTTATTTTAGTTTATAAACTTTAGTTATACCAATTAAATTGAACCACTGCAACGTAATGGTCATGAGGCTTCTAAAAAAATTTACTTCAGAATTTTTTGTAAATTCTGCCTGCAGCTATGATTTTTCAAAGTTTTGATAGAAAATCTGGATTTATTTTCAAATTGAAAATGTTTAAACTGGTTGCCAGGACCACCCATTTGAATTGGCCACTCACAGCAGAGCCACATGGGGGCCACACATTTATTGTGTGCAGCCACACCTGATCCCACCCGGGTTGAAATGCCGCTGATAGGCGGACCCCACTGTCTTCGTCTACCTCCCAACGTGCGGCAGCACTGTTATCGCCACTGTGTTGCCGATCTGCAAACCTTCCGGAACTCGCCGCCAAAGCCTAACATGACTTGGGGAATATCACGGAGGTGTCAGCATAGGTCGTTGATGGCCATAACACAGCGTGCGACAGCGGTTGCTGAAGCTAGGGTTTCGGTGAGCTCGAACTCACCTAACTATAGCTAAAATTGCTCGGTTCCTTCTCCAAAATATTCACTTAGTGACAAGGAGTAAGAACATGGATTGCAAAACGGTGTGGGAAGAGCTGGAACACAAGGTTCCCGTGAGCTCGAAATCACCTAACTCTAGCTAAAATGGCTCGGTTCCTTCTCCAAAAGATTCGTTAAGTGACAAGGAGTAAGAACATGGATTGCAAAAGGGTGTGGAAAGGACTGGAACACAACGTTCATCGTCGACCTAGCTATTCTTTGCTACCGGTGAGAAAAACATGAGTTCCCAATTCAAAACTCGATGGTTTTTTATGCTTTTTGCTCAAGGGGATGCATACAGGTGTATGGAAGCTAAATACTAACAGTATAAAATGATTACTGAACTTGTAATCCGAACTGAAGGCAAAACCTAGCGCTGCACCTATGAATATGCTGTTGGAAAACATTGAAATAAGACGATGATGCTCAATGAAACAATGAATGGTTATCAGCTACGTCAAGCATAGGTACAGGCGCACCTTTTTGGTGTTGGGAGCAAGGCGAGACAAGGCTCGTAGCATCGGTTCACCAAGGAGCAGAGGGGCGGCAGTGGGGAGGTGTTTATGCGGGAGTGGAAAACAGAGGAAGAATGGTTGTCTTTGGTCTGGGATAGAGAGAGGTGAGTAGCCGGGAGTGTTGCACGGGTAAATGCCGTATCTTGCAGCTGCTTGTCGGGCAGGATGCATGGCCACCAGCAAGGAAGTGCGGGGAAACGGAACAGAGGCGGTGCTTTGGTGTGCTTCACTGACAGGTGGGCCCCCAAGTCCTTCTCTACTTATCTCATTTTCTCCATTAATTCTCCCACGAATCAAACTCCAAAAATGCTAAAATTTGGCAGGTATACTAATGCAAATATGAAATCCAATCTGACAATTGACCCTTAAGTCAGCTTAAAATTTGTATTGGAATTAAAACTCCCTCCAATGAATTGTTTGAATTAAATAGAAAATGAGATCCAAAATAGTGAAACTTGGCAGATATGGTATTTGAATCATGGGAAATGCATTGGTGAACTCAAATTTGCCATTTGACTATTTCTAGTAGAACTTTTGAATTTGAATCACTGGGGTTCGATTAAATTTCTTTTTCACTTGAGCAATATTCTCTAACATTTTCTTTCTCATTTGTTTCTCCTAGTTGATGGGAACACTTTATATTTTTTGGGTTTTACATCACCTACTGAATATGGCCTAGAGGAGGGTGAATAGGCCTTTTTTATTTTCTATCGGAACCTGCAACACTTGAAAACCAGATCAAATCTTGAGAAATCGGACTAGTCCGGTCGAGTGCGGACTAGTCCGTTGAGTACCGACTGGGTTAATCAAATTTGATCAATTAACTTAATCCTAGGATGTAAGCAGCGGAATTATACTTATAATTTAAGTGTTGCACAACTATGAACCGGGGTGTGTCACCATTTAATCTTAAACTTAATGTTTCAACGTAAAGTGAACACGGTTGATCGAAACCCTAGATATATATATATATATATATATATATATATATATATATATATATATATATATATATATATATATATATATATGAATGTAAGAACAATGAGCACAAATGAAGAACACAGTAATTTTATCCCATGGTTCTGTTCCCACAGAGGCAACCTACATCTACGTTGAGGAGTCCACAAAAGGACCGGGTCTTCTCCAACCCTACCCTCATCGGATCGCCACAGAGGCGAATCCTCTTCACTTATCATAAAGGGTAAATAATTGAATTCAAGGGGCCTTCTCACACGTTGAGGGCTCCCCAAGATTACAACAAGAACACCACCAAGAACACACTCAAATGACTACAATGAAAACCAAAGGAGTGTGTTAGGGAATCAAACCAAGAGCTCAAGGAGTGATGAACCATTTCTCTCCAATGATTCAAAGTGTATCCTCGAGGGATTGATCTTTGTTGCTTTTGATTTAGTGGAGAGATGTGTTTTTGAGGCTCTTGGGAGGTGTGACGGCGCAGGGGGTCGAGAGATAGAATGATGGGCCGTGTACACCTATTTATATGGGGTTTGTAAAAGTTACCGTTAGGGTTTAGGAATATCGGACTAGTCTGTGGGGACACCGGACTAGTCCGGTGTGCTATGTGTAGCAAACCCTAGGTGTCCCAAAATATCGGACTAGTCTGGCTAGAGGCAGACTTGTCCGATTTCGCTTCTGGAAATCTTCGGACTAGTCCAGTGGATATCGGACTTGTCCGAAAACGTGAAACCCTAAGTGAATTGGGGACAAGTCCGCACTTGGAGGACTTGTCCGATTTAGGTCAGAGGGTTTTTTGGACTAGTCCGTGCTAATATCGGACTTGTCCGATTTTGTGCAACTTGTGAAGTGTTTTGAGGACTAGTCCGCACATGGGAGGACTAGTCCGATTCTAGTCAGAGAGATATCGGACTAGTCCGTGGTGATATCAGACTTGTTCGATCTTGTGCAGAAAGATATCAGACTAGTCTGGTGTCAGTCGGGCTAGTCCGGTCCTGTATAAACTTGTGCAATGTGTGTGATTATTTGTGTTTAAGCTCTTGGGGTGTGTTTCCTTAACACACTCCATACACAATGATCTACTACACTTGTTCCTTGAGATCTTTTCCACGTTGCTCCTCATTCTCCCTTTTTTTTGGCACCTTGCTTTTTTTCTCAGTAGAACATGTGCTCATCTCAACAAAGTGGTTAGGATCTCATTTGCTTGTCATAAATCATCCAAAACCCACAAGGGATTCTTAGATGCACTTTCAATCTCCCCCTTTTTGGTGATTGATGAGAACCAATTGAGATTTCACAAAATATGATAAAAAGTTGAGATTTTCATAAAGTATGCACATATGAGTTTAAAACATATTAAGCAATGAAAGCATGATCCATATGTGCACTCTTTATGATGGGATGCAGAACCAAGTGTATAGAAGCAATAATCAATATGAGAATGACATAATTGACATCAACACATCAACAATAAGCATATATGTCATTCTTATATCAAAAACACAGATTTCATCGATTTCTTCATAAGTAGTTCAAAACAATGCATCACAGGACCATAAGTATCATAAGACCATATTAAAAGTTTTACAAACCACAAAATAGACAAAAGACGTAATAAAGAAGCTCTCCTCGCATCCTACAGCTAAAACCTAAGACTCCCCCTAAATCTTTCCGCCTTTGGCATCAAGACACCAAAAAGAAGGAGAGGAGGGACCTAAAGTCTTCAAGCCTCGCTGTCGGTCCTCTCATCGTCTTCATATTCATCTTCAGGCTGATGAGGAGTAGGAGGAACGGAGCCACTCGAGCCCCCAATGCCAAAATAGGGAAGATCGAAGGGAGTCAAAGGCCCGAGCTCAGTGAAATCAGAGTCAGAGTCATCAGGAATTACTGGAGATCCAATGGGCTCAATCTCCAGCTTTTGGCAAATCTGCTTCATGTTCTCCTTGACATATCTCATGTCATCCTTTCTTCTTTTGTTGAGCTTGTGGGCCTTCACCTCAGCCTTTTTGCAGGAGGCAAAGATAGCTGCCAGGTACTTGAAGATGCCACTTGGGGACCCCTTTTGAGGAGGGGCCCTAGTGGCGGGAGCAGCCCTAGCAATGGCACTGGCTCTCGCTGGGGCCTCAGGGCTGGAGGCCGAAGATGGAGCAGCTTGAACACTTGGCTTTTGAGGCATCTAGGGTCTCAAGGGTAGGTGCTCCACATCCTTGATGAACTCTATTCCTGTGAACTTCTAAATCATAAACATGAGGTAAGGTGCATAGCCATAGGACCTGTTCGGTGTGGAGGAGATGTTCACCATATCGTTCCAAATATAGTCAAAGACATCAAGTCTGTTGTCTTTGCTAATGACCTTCATCAAGGTCCCTAGATACCCCTGCACACTTCCTGCATCCCCATACTTTGGGGCAATTGTCTTCCTTAGGACCCTATTCAACACAACAAAGAAGGGCTTCATGTTTTTCCTGGAAGGAGGGTTGAACTTGGAGTTGGGTTCATAAAGAAACTTCATTCTGTCTTTCTCGATGCCACCAATGTTGTGGATGATTACATTGTCATTGCTCGAGGTGTAAAGATGCAGCATCCTCGCAAATTCTTCATATGTGATGGTGTACCTGGATCCATGAGTCATCCAAGTCACACTTTCTCCCTCATCACTTGAGAAGTGGCAAGTAGCATAAAATTGGGCAATCACCTCATCATTCCAATTGCTCCTGAAGGCAAAGAGATCCTTCAATCCATGCCTCTCAATAGCCTCGACCACCTCAACAAACGATGAGAAGCCCTTCCTCTCAAAATGCGCCCAATCGATCCACTGGCTACACACCACTGGCGTCTTCATCGGGAGATATACAGACTTGTAGAAGTCTGCATGAAAGTTGCTCCAAAACCTCCCATTGGCAGCTTGCTTCAAACGGCTGTAGCAATCAACATTTCTGAACTTGGTCGCCGTGTCACTGCCCTTTCTGTTGAATTTTTCCTCTGTGGGGTCCCTGGCCCCTTCCCTTGGAGCTGATAGCTTTAGAGGGCCAATCAGACCTGTTACAATTGCCTTGCCCTTGCCCTTGGCTTGGCAAGGGCCACCTCCAGCAGAAGCCTTGGATGCTGGCTTCTTAGCGATCACTTTCCTTCGAGCCTGGCGAGGAGAGGAAGCCGGCTTGGAAGGTCGCTCTTGGCGCTTCTTGCTTAGGCTTGTCGAGGACCGAAGCACGGCTTCATGGTCCATCTCGGCCTCCAAGTCGGAAACTTCGTCGTGTGAGTTCGACATGCCCTGAGAATGGATTGCACAAGGTATTGATGAGAATAGATGACAAGGAAATTTATTGAGGAATTGAGAAGTTAGGGTTGAGTCCAGAAAAATTGGACAAATCCGATGTACTGGCACGGACTAGTCCGGGTGACCGGACTTGTTCGTGCATGGACTGGACTAGTCCGGTATTCATCCTCAGGAACCTTAACTATAAGACAAATAGATTTGCTCAATGCAAAACTAGCCTAACAGAAATGTAATACATCAAGGACACTTGCATTAGGTGACAAAAGCTAGGCTATTCGATCAACAACAAAGAAAATGAAGATTTCTAGGGTTTGGGGGATAGTTTACCGAAAAATCGATTGAATCTCGGAGAAAGAGGGGGTTGAAGGGCGGACAAGTCCGTGGTCTTCAATCCCTCAGCGAAGGAGGTTGATTTCCACCCAAACTTTGAGATTTTTGATGGTGAAATCGTCGAATCGCCTTGGGGAGCTCGAGCGTGGAGAGAGAAAGCTTGAGGCAAGTGTGGGGTGAGGGAGATTAGGGTTTGGCGGCAGCTAGGGATAAGGACACGAAAGATCGGACAAGTCCAAAAATGATCGGACTAGTTCGAGCTTTTCCAGAGGCTATATCGGACTAGTCTATGGTTTGCCAGACTAGTCCGGCCTAACCGATGCTCTGCGGACTAGTCTACACGTGCGGACTAGTCCGTGGTCACCAGACAAGATGAGCATAGTCCATTCGTATATACTCAAAGGTACTTAATAAGAAAGGAGGGAAGCAAAACAAATCAAATAATCTTGATGAATATGATCCGTAAGCATACAACAATAAAGCAATGATCATAATTCACCAGGATCTAGTAATTGACATAGTTTTTCAGAAAAATTTAGAGAGATGATTTTCACAACTCAACCAATGAATTTTGAAGATAGCATTCAGGTATACAAGATTTCAAGCCACACTCCGAGCCTCAAGGATATTTAGTTCATTTCGGTGTTCACAAAAATGTTTTTCATCAAGTGGCTTGGTAAGGATATCGGCTAGTTGCTTTCCAGTATTGACGTGTGAAATGGCTATATCTCCCTTCATTGAATGGTCTCTCAAAAAGTGATGCCAGATGTCTATGTGTTGGGTCCTAGAGTGCTCAACGGGATTACGGGCAATTTTAATGGCACTCTCATTATCACAAATGAGTGGAATGAGGCTCATATTGTAACCGTAATGCCTTAGAGTTTGTCGCATCCAAAGGAGTTGTGCACAACAACTCCCGGCTGCAACATACTCTGCTTCGGCCGTGGATAGGGTAATGGAGTTTTGTTTCTTGGAGGGCCAAGAAACTAGGGATCTCCCTAGGAATTGGCATGTACCGGAGGTACTTTTTCTATCTACCTTGCATCCGGCATAATCTGCATCGGAATAGCCAATGAGATTGAATTTGGAACCTTTGGGGAACCAAAGGCCTGGGTTGGGTGTGTGAACTAAATACCGCAAGATTGACTTAACGGCTGTCAAAGGATACTCTTTTGGGTTGGCTTGGAACCTTGCACACAAGCATACACTCAAATAATATCTGGCCTAGATGCATATAATTAGAGTAGAGATCCAATCATGGAGCAATATACCTTTTGATCGATGTTTGGTCCATCTTCATTGTGATCCAAGTTGCCATTCGTTGCCATGGGAGTCTTTATGGGCTTCTCCTTGTCCCTTCCAAACTTCTTGAGTATGTCTTGAGTGTACTTAGTTTGGCTTATGAACGTCCCTTCCTTTTGTTGCCTCACTTGGAATCTCAAGAAGTACTTTAGCTCTCCCATCATGGACAATTTAAACCTATCTGTCATAATTTTACTATATTCCTCACAAAAAGATTTGTTAGTTGAACCAAAGATTATATCATCAACATAAATTTGACAAACAAAGAGATCATTGTCAAAGTTCTTTGTAAACAATGTATAATCTACTTTATCGATCTTAAAACCATTTTCAATTAGGAAATCTCTAAGACACTCATAGCAAGCTCTAGGAGCTTGTTTGAGGCCGTAGAGAGCCTTATGCAATTTAAATACGTGGTCGGGGAACTCTTCATCTTCAAATCCGGAGGGTTGCTCCACATATACCTCGTCCTTGATTGGTCCGTTGAGGAAGGCACTTTTCACATCCATTTGATAGAGCTTGAAATCATGGTGAGTAGCATATGCAAGTAATATTCTAATAGACTCAAGTCTAGCTACTGGAGCATAGGTCTCATCGAAATCCAAACCTTCGACTTGTGAATACCCTTTGGCCGCATGTTGTGCCTTGTTCCTTGTCACCATCCCGTTTTCATATTGTTTGTTGCGGAAGATCCATTTGGTGCTGATGACATTGGACTTGGGTCTTTCGACTAGTTCCCACACCTCACTTCTTTTGAAATAATTGAGTTCTTCTTGCATGGCCACTACCCAATCCGGATCCTTCAATGAATCCTCAATCCTGCACGGTTCCAAAAAAGGATACAAAAGAATAATTCTCACAAAAATTAGCTATGCGAGATTTAGTAGTTACTCCCTTTTGGATGTCACCACTGATTTTGTCGATTGGGTGATCCCTTTGGACGCATTGGTGTACTCTTGGGTGTGGTACTTTTTGTCTTGAATCTTCCTGATCATCTTCTTCTCCCTCTAAATGGTTGCCCTCATTGACTTGAAGGTCATTTTCATGTTCTTGAGGTTGATCTTATATGGAAGCTCCCACTTGATCATTGGCCTTCTCTTGTTCATTTTCCTCATGCATATGTAGAGGTGGCTCTAGTGGTCGAACCTTCGACTAACGCTATTCTTCTCAATGCTTGACACGGAGCTTCTTCACTATGTAGCACACATGGATCAACTTGCTCCTTTTTGGGAGCCATTAGTTTCATCGAACACTACGTCATGTGCTACTTCAACAAGTCCGGAGGTCTTGTTGAAGACACGATAGGCGTAAGTGTTCAAATCATAACCAAGCAAGAAAACCTTCATCGGACTTTGAAGCGAACTTTGAACTCCTAGGCTTCTTGTTCAAAATATAGCATTTGGAACCGAAAACTCGAAAATATGAAATATTAGGCTTGTTACTGGTGAGTAGCTCATAGGATGTTTTCTTTAGTAGTCGATGAAGATAAAGTTGATTTATGGCGTGGCAAGCGGTGTTGATCGCTTCCACCCAAAATCGATCCGAGGTCTTGTACTCATCGAGCATTGTTCTCGCCGTCTCTATGAGGGTTCGGTTCTTCCTTTCGGAAACTCTGTTTTGTTGAGGGGAGTAAGGTGCTGAAAACTCGTACTTTATGCCTTCTTCGTCTAAGTACTCCTCAACTTGTGTGTTCTTGAACTTCGTGCCGTTGTTGCTTCGAATGTTCTTGATTGTCAATGAAAACTCGTTTTGAGCTCGCTTGAGGAACTTCTTGAGTGTTCCTTGTGTTTATGACTTATCATGTAAAAAGGAAACCCAAGTGAAGCGAGAAAAATCATCAACAACTACTAATCCATATTTGTTACCGCCGATGCTTATGTAAGCAATTGGACCAAATAAGTCCATGTGAAGTAGATCGAGCGGTCTTGTTGTAGTCATGACATTCTTAGCGGGATGGGGTGCTCCAACTTGCTTCCCGGCTTGGCACGTGCTACAAGGCCTGTCTTTCTCAAAAACAACATCCTTCAAACCTTGGATGTGATCGTCCTTGAGGAGTTTTTGAAGATTCCTCATACCAACATGCACTAGCCGTCTATGCCACAACCAACCCATGTTGGTCTTTGCAATCAAGCATGTGTCAAGTTTGGCTTTACCTTTGTTGAAGTCAACAAGCACTACCAGGATTCTGGTTTATTGCAACGAAAAAAATCGTTGCAATAGGTCAAAATTCGTCGCGATAGGTTGTTGTCGCAACAAAACAGAACGTCGCGATAGTTTTTTCGACTCGTGGCGATAACAGCCGTGGCAATAGGTTATTGCGACGACTTGACATCCATGGCAAATAGTATGGTATTGCGACGACTCCACGTTGGTGGCAAATAGTATGGTATTCCAACGGTTTAACGTATTGCTACGATTTAACGTATTGCAACAAAAATATCGGTGTTGCAACGATGTCACATTCATGGCAAAAAGTATGGTACTGCAACAACTCCACGTTCGTTGAAAATAGTATGGTATTGCAACGGTTTAACGTATTGCGACGATTTAACATATTGCAACGAAAATAATGGTGTTGCAACGATGCCACATTCATGGCAAAAAGTATGGTATTGCAACGACTCCACGTTCGTGTCAAATAGTATGGTACTGCAACGGTTTAACGTATTGCAACGAAAATAACGGTGTTGCAACGATGCCACATTCGTGGCAAAAAGTATGGTATTGCGACGACTCCACGTTCGTGGCAAATAGTATGGTATGCAATAGTTTAACGTATTGCGACGATTTAACGTATTGCAACGAAAATAATGGTGTTGCAACGATGCCACATTCGTGGCAAAAAGTATGGTATTGCAACGACTCCACGTTCGTGGCAAATAGTATGGTATTGCAACGGTTTAACGTATTGCGACGATTTAACGTATTGCAACAAAAATAACGGTGTTGCAATGATGCCACATTCGTGGCAAAAAAGTATGGTATTGCAACAACTCCACGTTCGTGGCAAATAGTATGGTATTGCAATGGTTTAACGTATTGCAACGAATAGTACGTTATTTGCGACGATTTCACATCTGTGGCGATAAGTACAGTATCGCGACGATTTCATACTCGTGGCCAATAGTATGGTATCGCGACATTTTCACATTCACGGTGAATATTACGGTGTTGCAACGATTTCACATCCGTAGGGAATAGTACGGTATGGCAACGTTTTTACATTCATGGAGAATAGTATGGTGTTGCAACGATTTCACATTCGTGGCGAATAGTACGGTATCGCGACGATTTCACACTCGTGGCGAATAATATGGTATTGCGACGTTTTCACATCTGCGGCGAATAGTATGGTATCGCGATGATTTCACACTCGTGGCGAATAATATCATATCGCGACATTTTCACATTTGTGGCGAATACTACGGTGTTGCAACGATTTCACTTCTGTGGCGAATAGTATGGTATCACGACGATTTCACACTCATGGCGAATAATATGGTATCGCGACGATTTCACAGCCGTGGCCAATAATATGGTAATGCAACGATTTCACGTTCATGGCGAATAGTACGGTATTGCAATGATTTCAAAACCGTGACAATAATATTGTATTGCAACGATTTCTGATGTGTGGCAATAGGTTCGTAATGCAACATATTCAAATATATTGCAACAGGGTCGTAATCCGACGTTCTCTGGGTGGTGGCAGTGGCAGTCTAGTGCAACGCTTTTTTGGTCGTAGCCAAATGTTTGTAGTGCAACGTTTTATAATTTGTGGCAATAGCTAGCTTCCTATTGCAACAGTTTATTTTCGTCGCAATAATCTGTTAATGCCAAGTTTTATAATTAGCGGCACTAGAATCCTAATGCACCAGGTTTGAAAATTAGTGGCAACAGAATCAATTTATTCGCACACGATACGTCTGTCGACTTAACAACAAACATCCAGCAATTGATGCAATGCTCAAGGACCCTTGCGTCGTTGCGAGACGATGTTATTTACAGTTTTTTCAGGTTGCAACATTGTACCCATTAAAATAGCACCGCGACGAGTTGTAGTATTAGGAATAGTTTCTTGAACATCCAGCTTCGACTTGGTGCGAGCAGAAGCCTTTTGTGGAGTTGCTGCTAGCCGTTGTTGATTTTGCAAGCTCTCCATCATTCTGCGCATGTCTGCTAGCTCCTTTTCTTACCGTGCAGAATTGGCTGCCATCTGATCATGTAAAGCTTGGACTTCCTGGTTGAGGTGTTCATTTGCCTGGACGAAGCCATCCATCTGGGAGGTCATATAATCATTTATTCCTTCCAACTCTTGCACCTGAGAGCTAAGGTCTTCATTTCTATTTTGCAGGGATCGAACTTGTTGGCTGAGCTGGTCAGACATCTAGATACGCAATCTTTCAGAAACATTAGGTTTAGCCATGTAACCACGCCCCCGAAACTGTGATCCTCCAGAATCGGTTGCGGATATATAAGTAAGCTATAAGATATTGTTTCTTTCCTCATCTGGGAATGGGACACACAGCTCAGCTTCCTTGACGTTGATTTGGGCACGTGCCTGGGTCTATATACAAAAAGAAAAGTCACATGTATGTTGCAAATATTTATTTAAATGGGGACTGTTTGAAGTGTTTCTCACATGTACAGCTTCTGCCTGCTCGTTTTCCCATTGACCGTTCTTCACATGGCTTGCCTCCCACAGTTCTATGTCATCTGGTTCTTTTCCGGTCTCTGGGTCTCGCTACATCAAATACAAGTAAAATTTGATTGAATGATTGCAGTGCAAAGTAAAAGCATGATTTAGTTTACATACCTTCTCGTAACTAAGTTGGCCGTAGGATTTCGAGCCAAGCAAGTGTTTTGTCTTTTGAGTACTTCGATTTCGTGAATTGGTTCTGCTTATTGACTGCAATTTTAAGAATTAATTTCACGAATGGGTATTATCAAATAGTTTTTGTAGGATATGAAGGTATTAGAAAGCTAGCTGACCTTGAATCGCTCGGACCCAAAATAGTCCATAAGCGCCAACCAATCGGAATCTGCTACGTCAGCAGGCTTGTTTTGTATATGTTCCTCATCGGTCGAATACTTCTTATAGGTGGCATGCAATATTGATCGCCACCCCTTGTAGCGCTCACCAGCAATCTTCAATATTTTTCTTCTGGTAGCATCTGTGTCCTCCAAGTCCCAAGCATTATGTACATTGTATATCACACTGTTATAAACGTACAAGATGGAGGTTGCTAGAAAAAAAAATACTTATGTGGGGTGTCACAACACTAACCAGAATGTCTCTCACTATATCGCTCTTCGAAGTATCGCCAACCTCTGCCCACTTCCTTACACCAGCGAGGGGTGCATTTTTTTTTGTTGTAATAACCACATCATCGACAAAGTGCCGCTGATTAGGACCAACCGCAGCACCCAACCTATCGGACCATTGAGTTTGTAGCTTCTGATTCTGATCATTCGTTCTATTTGCAGATGCTAGATAGCGCAATTTAGCAATCTTAAGTCCTTTAGCCACCCCTCTTCCAAACTTCTTTCCTTCTGTTAGTGTC
Source organism: Tuctoria greenei (assembly GCA_036927565.1). Taxonomy (NCBI): domain Eukaryota; kingdom Viridiplantae; phylum Streptophyta; class Magnoliopsida; order Poales; family Poaceae; genus Tuctoria; species Tuctoria greenei. The sequence continues at coordinate 134,626,615 of JAYESD010000001.1, read as the reverse complement.
ATTTAAACGGTAAACATTTAAAGCAAATTAGCAACTGACCAGGCCTAGTATCATGTACAAATAGTGTGAAAGAAGAAGAAGTCTGATGTTTTGCCATATTCATGACGAGTGCGGCAAATACGAGCGTGGGAACACCGCGTCGCAACAGCATTTTGCTCCATATTGGGTGATGCATCGACTTGTTGACTTCTTTACTACTGTTCATACCCTACAATCAGGCATCAGGCAGTAGTCAGTGGCGCTACAGCATCCATAGTACTGCAGGGGATTTTCAGTCCAGCTACGAAGCAGGCAAGACAGTAGCTGGCGATGCTAGAGAAAGAGAGGGTTCGTCGGGTGCTCATCCTCTGCAGTACTGCCGGTTCGGTCTGACCGACATCAGCAGGAGCGCGTCTCGAGGCGAATTGGTGGTAGGGCGAGTCCTGGACGTCAGCGGTATTAGCAGGTAGAGGATGCAAGACAGATGAGGCGGGCAGCTTGCGACGTTTAACAAAGCTAGGGTTCGGTCTGGCAGTGCAGTGACCACATGTAAGTCAGAGGATCGACGTCCAGATCACACCGGTGATCTCACGTGACTTACGTTTTTACTGCAGGCGATGCAGTAAAGATCCAACGGTGTGATTCCGTTGGATCTTTACTGCATCGCATGCAGTAAAAACGTATAAGTCAGGTGATCTGCGTCAATTGATATCACCCTGGAGCAAGTATCGAGGCTAGGAGGACAGTGTGGCAGATCTAGGAATTAGATTTAGGTGGATTGCATACTGATATTTTGCTCTGCATGTTAGCATCTCGCCGTAAAGTGCTACTAGAACAGATACATGAATATAATCTTGCGTTAATTACCAGACATCAGCAACGCATTTGGCAGTGTAAAAAACCGAATTGAGATCATATAAGCAGCAATGAACCCTCATGTACATGCATCTCTAAACTATATGATACTAACATTTCTTAGTGGACAGGGGTTAATGATATTGGACTATTTTTTCCAGGGTATGCCATGTCATATGGGGCATAGCATGTAGGTACGCCGTAATGGCCAGGGGTTTGCGGGCGGCGGGGTCATCATGGCACGTGAACGATGGGACGTGGAGGTGGAGGGAGACGTGTCGGGGAGGACAGTGAAGTGACCACCAGTAGGGCGTGGGCGCCGGCCGGTGCCAGAGTGACCGGCGGCGACATGGATTTGTGGGCGGCAGGTTCATCATGACACGCGAAGGATGGGACGTGGCGATGGTTGAGGGAGACGCGTTTCTGAGGACACTGAAGTGAGCAGCAGCTGGGCGTGGTCGCTGGTGCTGGAGTGGTGTTGGTGAGAGAGCCCAGCGTGCGCGTGTAGGCATCAATAAATCACGCCATCACATATACTAACTAGCAGGGCGTGGGCGCCGGCCGGTGCTGGAGTGACCGGCAGCGACAAGGGTTTGCAGGCGGCGGGGTCATCATGACACACGAAGGATGGGACGTGGCGATGGTGGAGGGAGACGCGTAGGGGAGGACACTGAAGTGAGCAGCAGTAGGGTGTGGTCGCCGGTGCCGGAGTGGCCGGCAGCGAGAGAGCCCATCGTGCGTGTGTAGGCATCAATAAATCACGCCATCACATATACTGATTAACTGTTAACTGGGACTAGGAAACTACAATCGCAATGCTAAAATATTTAGTAGAGCCCCGTACATATTTATACTCGTAGTACCAGCATGGGATGACGAATCTCGGGGTTCCTGAGCATCAGGTGCTGCAATATTCTCTGCATACGATGCAAAGGAATCAACATGTTATAAATATGTGTATTTTGATAGTAAACACATTTATAGTTATACCAGGTGCTTGTTGCCCATCACGATTACTCGTAGACGACATGACGGTTTGGTGTCTTGTTCCTAAAGTAAAGAGTATATATAGTAAGTAACAGTGATAACGTCAGATTACATGAGGATGTGTATTTTAGACCGGGCGGTGTGGTTGCTATGAACTGAAAATGTTTGTTTTGAACGGAGGAATTAGAAATGAAGGAGTAGGAAAAAACCGTACAATCCGAGAAAGAAAAACAAGAAAAACGTGTATAAACCGTGGGAATTGAAAATCTTAGGAATACAAGTTTGGAACACAGGAATGAGAGTACAACATTGGGAGTGGTTGATAAGATAACTCTGGCGTCATTTACTTCTAAATCAAGAAATTACATAGTACATGCGGTTTTTAATAGTTATCTTTCCTGACATGGAAATGTACTAGAAATACACTACCATAAACTGTCGGAGCAACGTTTATTTCGGGGCAGAGGTGTAGTGTTTTTTATATACGGAAAAAAGTAGAATGCAATCAGATGCTAGGGTAAAATAAAAAGATGAATCGACTGTAGGATGCAGATCTAACGATTGAGGATAGTTGATTGCACGATTGTACCATTAATCAGATTTTATACTAGACATTCATGAAACATAAGAGCATATAAGGAGTTGTGACGACAACTAGGAATGAACTGGCTGCAGCTGTTGGGACGACAACTAAAGCGATAAGGAGGGAGTAGCTCTATAAAAAGACGACATGGATCGTGTAGAACTTACATAGCACAAAACTGGAGTCCGGGATGTCGCAGGGCAGGGTCGGCGACGAAGAGGTTCGGTAGAGCCTGTCAAACTTGGTCGCTCGATGTTGTACCCACAGTCACCATCACCACTCACACGGAAATTTCTTAGGAATGCAAGTTTGGAACACAACACTAAGAGGAGAACATGTGTGCTAGGAACAGAAGCCACTACGGGATTAGAGGGAGATGCACATTTATATTCGTTGTGGCTAGCTACAAATGGGCGGGACTGGAAATTTGGGCGCACGGAGTGAAGTTTCAATTGTGAAAATCTCAATTTTGCGTGCCAAGAAGAACGAAACAATTTTCGAGGGACCGCTACCTGCCGTTCATCTTTGTTTTCATGGAGATGTAAAAGCAGTCATGTTGTAGTGGGACATTCCAAAAAAAAATTTGAACAAAAATATGAATCGCCAAATGTATCATTGTGCTAATGCAAACGACATGCAAATACAGAACACCCAAGTCCACGAAAGGAGGACGGCAAATCCATGGTCTAGTAAAAGGTAAACAATCAGCATTTTATATATAACATTCGTCGCAATGAAATGATAACATATATAGAGTATATACTACTACAAAAAAAAAATTCCTCTGTGATGTCTAATCTTCAGGCCGTCGATCCAAAGCCGCATGTGATACGAGTATCACAGGTACATACGATATATATATCAAAAATGTCATCGGATATTAGTTACAACGGAAAAAGTACTTTTCATGCACCTGTTGCATCAGGCAATGGACTAGTTAGCAATTTAGATGACGTAATTTCCCAATCAAGTTAATCATGCATCATGTCTGTTGTTAGTTCTATTACTTGTAAGGATAATGTTTATCGGATTTCATTCATTCAGCCACAAGAAATATAGACAGTCCCAAGTTACAAACATATAGGAGATGTTTTCGATAAAAGAAGTTTTTCGATACTACATATATAGAACACATTGTTCATGAACATAAAGACATATTTCATTAACAAACAAGTAATAGGAAAACACGTAGTAGACAGCAAGAACAAGATAAACTACACCTAATACTACTCTACTCAGATATCACGAAATAGATAAACTACTCCTAATACTACTCTACTGGGAGAAAACCACGTCCTCCTCCTCCGTCGCTGCCGCCTCCTCCGCCTCCACCGCTGGTGCCGCCTCCTCCTCCTCCTCCTCTGCTGCTACCGCCGCTGCTGCCGCCTCCGCCTCCGCCGCTGCCGCCTCCTCCTGCTCCTCCTCCGCCACTGCCGCCGCCTCCATAGCCGCGTCCACCTCCGCCTCAAGAGACGCCTCCTGCTCTGCCTCCTCCGCTGCCGCCGCTTCTCAAGCCGCCTCATTCTCCTCAACCTCCGTCACAGTTCGAAGCTTCCCGGCGACGCGGTGCTTAGTCTTCAGGAGACCCTCTACCCCAGCAACCTCTGCGATCGTCTCGCGGAGGGCATCGAGACAACCGGCCACAGTCATCAACCCGTAGCAGTAGTGGCCCGCGGTGTCCATGCTCGGGTGGAGGGGAAGGGTCCCAAGACCCAGACGGCGACACGAGCGATCTGTGTCGGAAAAGACCTTCCATGCCACTGCGTTGAGCGCTAGTGCGCTATGAGCAGCGGCGGACTTGGAGTCGGTGGCCACCTTAATGCGTCGATCGATTTCGTTGATGCGGTCGGTGAGGAGTCTGAGAGTCTGCTCGACCCAACCAGGATGAGGAAGTGCAGGCGCTGCGGGCGGAGATGCGGGCGCCGCCATCAGTTCCACCGGCATTGTCAGCGGTGATGGAAACGGAGAAGGAGGTTCGGAGGACGTCGATGGCCTAGAGCGCTTCGATGCGGGGCTACTCATTTGTGTGGTGACGGAGGTGCAGAGAAAGAGCAAGAGGTGGTCGATGGTGGCGGGGGGAGAAGTTTAGAGGCTAGGATCTAAGGAGTGGTGCGGCGGAGAAGCAAGAGGACGGTGAGCCTTTATAGCGGGTCGTCGTCTAGGCGGGCGTGTCGAGATGATCGGACGCTAGAGGAAACCGTGCTTAATTATGAATCGGTCGGTGGCCCCGGTTTCCTCGAAACCGCGGTTTGCATCCTCTCGGTCCCAACGGCTCAACGCGTCCCATTAGGAGTAAATTTACACTGACCTCAACTTTCCGTGGTGGGACTAATCCTTCACACCTGTTCCATATGTTCTTTTCTTCTCTGTCTGTTGTCTAATACTATTTCTGTTCTATGTTCAACATGCATGTGCGACCTCGATCCACGATCATGTTTCATGATGTTATACGTGTGTTTTCTCTTTTTGTTGAAAGATCGTCATGTACTGTTTGAGGTATATATATATATATATATATATATATATATATATATATATATATATATATATATATATATGCATGCATGTTAGTGTTGTTAAACATGACCGAGGTCAGTGGCAGAGCTGCAGTTATACCATTGGGTTCAGATGAACCCAATAAAATTTTGTAAAGCAAGCATGATTGACTAATTGCTACTAGTTTGAACCCATTAGATTTAGGTGACTCATACTTAATCCACACATATATTTTTAAGCGAACCCATTGGAAAAATTTTCTAGCTCCGCCACTGACCGAGGTGTTTTAATTCTAGCTATGTCTAACATGCACGGACCGCAAACATGATCAACCAATTACACTATGTAAGAAACCCAAATAGGAGATAACGATGGGCGACAGATCGGATGTCCATCGATTACAAAGCGATGCGAGACACGCTTAAAGTCATTGTTTGTCTCCTTTAGCTTTGCAATTACAAATCGAGACGAGCTTCAAACCCTAAGATCTTTTGTTTTTGTCAAATTTGCTCAGTTAACTTGTGACAGATTAACAAATCACTAAACTTAAAGCACATTCACTTGATTGAAATCCAGAAATTCTAACACACCAGTATTCATTAACACGAATGAACACATATATATTACAAAACACAAGAAATATGTACAATAACAGAATTGAAGCTAAACATGTACAAGAACTCCTAAAACTACAAAAGAAATATGTACAAGACTCCTAAAATCTACTCTGCCGGCCTCGCCTCCTCGCCCTCTCCCCCAACTTCTCAAACCACAACAAGCGGTCCTCCTCCTCTTCGTCGTCGTCGTCGTGGTGGTGGTGGTGTTCGCCGTTGCCGTTGTCATCGATGTCTTCATCGTCGTCGTCGTCGTCGTCCTCCTCCTCCTCCTCCTTCTCCTCCTCCTCCTTCGGCGACGATGCAGCAAGAGAGTGGGTCGGCTGCTCCGGCTAAGCCGATTGCTCCGGCTGCACCGGCGGTGGAACCCCGCCGCGACGGAAGTTCCTCTCCGTCACCGCCACCAGGGCACTACGGCCCTCGGCACCGAGCATCGTCCCGGACAAGATGTCCAGGCGATAGGCCACACCCGTGAGGGCATAGAGGTAGCGGCCAGTGGTATCCATTCCCGAAAACTCGAGAAGGGTACCAAGACCCAAGGCGTCCAAGGCCCGAGATGTACTGTTGTACGCCTCTCGAGCCATAATGAGGCGCTGGTCATTGTTCACCCTCTCGGGGGAGCTGCAGCATATCCACTTGCAGGGTGGCTGCCTCGACGGGCTAGGAGGCGGAAGGTTGGCCATGGCTGTGGTGGTTCGTCGGTGCCGGGCTAGGAGGTGGAACGATGGAAGAAGAATAAAGGAGTGCAAAAGTTTTATGCTTGTACATAACCAACGACGCGCCTTATATATGGTCTTTGCAGAGTAGACGAGGGAGCGGTTCGTTTCCCCCGCGCATTGAACATCGCGCACGCGTCCCTGCACCACGGCTTCTTAACTTCTCCGCAGACCTCGTGTGGCGTACACGTGTTAATTTTCTCTTATGCCGATGGGACGTGTCGAGCCATTGGGACTGTGCAGCATATATATCCGCCCGTGATAATTGTCTTATCAGGGTCGGGTCTTGCAGCATAACTAACCGCCTATGATAATGGTGTTATCACAGACAGATGTTTACCTACATCAAGCCGTCTATGAAGACCTTTTACCGCAGCCGGTTTCTACCATAACAGTAACCGCTTGAGATAATTAGGTTATCACAGATGGTTCTTTAGTTGTACCTAGCCGTCTGTGATAATTGTTTTTCACAGACATGCCTAGCCGTTGGTTAATAACCGCCTGTGATAAGGTATAACATATGCAGTACTGCTGCTGTTATTTCTAATTTCCAGGTCAATTCAATATAATCACAGAATAAAAATCAATAATATCATCACAGAACAAAAGTCAACAATATTATCATCACAGAAGTCAATTTCACTAAAACAATATACATATGTACAAGTTACAGATACAATTCATCTCAAAGATTACAAGTTTTCACTAAAAACTGTTTCTATTGACATAGTCGCAAAGTTATGGCATATCAGCTACTGCACCATCCTCGTCAAAGAACTCCCCTCTTTTGTGCAAAATTTCATGATGAATGAATTGACAGAGTTCAACAGCAATCCTGTCGGCTCCTCCACTAGGAATACTTCTACAAACCGCCATTCTTCGTTCAGATTCTTCGTGTGCTGCAATATAACACATAACAAGGTTTAGAATGTATTGGTTTGAACAATCTCAAAGTATAGATCAAAGTGAGAGTATACAGGAATCTATTTGGTATTTTTGGAGCGGTTGTACTATGAGCAATTGAATTTTGAAGTTGGAATCAAAATATGAAAATAATGTTTCTGGTAATATTGAACAGCAGAGAATATAAGTATTAAACTATGCTAGTTACAATGAAAATGAAACACAAAAGTAAGAAAATAAGGTATCGACATTAAGGATAACTTACATCCTCACGATTCACTCTATATACGTCGGCGGTCCGAAGATGCTCGCATACATAATACCCTCATAAGACACTCCCAGCAGGCTGCTTCGGACAAGCATAATACGTTTTAATGTCCAATGCAATCATATTGGAAGGTCTCTCACTGCCAAGCCGTTCCGCGTAAAATCGCCAAGCGCTGTAATACAAGAAATGTCATATAAAACTTGTCAACACATTCTAAATGTGCATAAATTAAAATTCTTGAATAAACGTACTATTTCAAAATGGAAAGGAAATCTTTGTAACGATCTGGTGAGAAATCGGCCGAGTCCAAGACTGTTGCCATTCCCTGCGTTTGCTTGATGAAGATCATTATGTAGTGATTACTGCAAACATACAAACACACGTGTTAATGTTTACCAATAATTTCTATTTCAATGTCATGTGTCGAACTTACTCGAAGTGGTACGGAGCCTTTACAAGGTCCTTGCCGTCTCTGACAAAGTTAAACATCGCATGTCCTATGTAAGCTGCAACTTCTGTCCTTTTTTCCTTCTTAAGTTTTGCGATTGCTTTTTCAAATTCTTTTTTTTTCATGTGTTTGAACTGTGCTGAGTCTCGATCCGCTTGGACGTCGAATAGCACCTTTGCAATCCTAGTAGGGTCAAGGATACCTGTCTTGCGCTCCAACTTTTCATTATCCGTGTATTGCATCCTATTGAAGAAGTCCGGAATTGTTATAATCTCATGAAATGCATATGCGTGTAGTAAGAAAAGCAAATATAAAATATTAGAGCACTTACAAGCACCAGTCGAGCAGCAGGTTGATTTCGAGCATGCCCCGATGGAAAATGGCATGCAACTCTTCAAATAAAATGACTCATCTATCCACTCCAGTGCTCCAGAGTGCTTCTTTTGGAATACGAAATGTGACGCAATTAAGACCATATTTTGTGCTGGCAAGGATGTACCACTCATGCATTCTTCTGAGCTGGACAGGTTGTTTGCTAAGTTGTACGTATGTCATGAATGGCTTCCCATCCTTAAATTCAGGAGGAACATCCTCAAGCTTGTATATTGGAACTCCTGGTTTAACTAAAGCCATCCGACGATTATACATGACATCGTATTCTTCCCACTCCTCGATATCTCCTAATGATGGCTCATGAGAAGAACGAGATGCACTCGATTTTATAATATTTTCCTTCATAGTTTCCAAATATTTTGACACTTCTGATGAAGGTTTCTTATTTTCGTATGAGGTAACTTTGATAGGCACTGATGATCGAGGAGTAGTCATCAGAAGTTGGACACTAGCTTGTTGTTGAACCTGTTGTTCAACTGATTGCTCTTTACTCCCAGCATTTGGCTCTAGTACCACTTCAAGTCGTTGCTCAACTGGTTGCTCTTTACTAGCAACAGCTTGCTCTGGTACTGCTTGAAGCTGTTGTCCAACTTGTTGCTCTTGGATATCATCCTTGCTGAGACATAGGGGGAGTGGATCTTCCTGGACTGGGAGTGGATCTTCATGCACTTTTGCCTTAGAAGATGGGGTTGCAGTATTTGGAGATGCGACGGGGCTAGAAATTGGCTCATCGTCCAACACGATATCGCGTCGGTGCCAAAGGATTAATTGGTTGACAGCCTTCCCCAGAGTCGCGATCCCCTCAGGTGTGCCGTGGTCTATTTCATAATCTTCATAATCATTATCAATGATCTGAAGAACTTGCACCACAACAAAATACAACGGAAGTTGATTCCCGTTGAAGTCACGATCAGGCTTTGCCATAGCAGTGGCAACGTGTTTGGTTTTGTTCCCTGCTCTGCCTATCGAGACAAGAAGACGACAAGATTTGTCGTTAGCAATATCATCGACAGGGAACTTATGGGTTGACCCTGAGCCTGGCACGGAACCAACGTTGCTAGGGTAGGCAGCTGGAGATACTAATTGCTCCTTTTGCACCGGAACCATCACTGTACTCGGTGCCACTAATTGTCCCGATTGTCTAAGTTGTTCCATTATTTCTTGCATATTTTCTTTGACCTTTTGAGCAATCGTTTCATCAAGTGTTTTCTTAAACTTATCACGTCTTCTATATGTGTCTTTATCTTTAAGGAAACCATCTAGCCAAGACATTTGAGAAGAGACCGCTCGAACCCGTCCGCTGTGTTCAGGGTTTCCTAAGATAGCGGTAAGTTGGTCATTCTCCCTCTTCGACTTGAAGAGACCCTTCTGTTGCTTTTGAATTACTTCTTTCATTTTATCCTCTACTTCATTCAGAGAGCCGGGCTTTTCAAGTTTGCCCTCGCTGGTCAAACCTGACCGAGCAAAGACCCAACATTGAGTTCACTCATCGCACCCTTCTAATGGGTGAGGATTGCCCTTACTGGTAATTTTGTCTAATATCTTATTCCATTTCTGGACTTTGGGGGCATATCTGGCAGACCCCAAGCGATGAAGGTATTTGTTCTTTTTTGCAAGCTCTGACCTAGTTGCACTTAGAGCTTTAGCATCAGGTGTGCTCTTTTGACGAACAAACTCTTGCCACTGAGCTTGTGTGATTTTTCCCATCTTCCTCGGGCTAGGGACCTTATCGGCCTTAACATAAGCACTCATTTCACTCTTCCAGCATCGAAACTTATTGCCGCAAGAGACCAATGTTGCTTTCTTTACAGTTTCTTCTATGCCTTTCGAGAATTTGAATTGTTTCTTTATCATCTCCCACATCTCATTCTTGGTCTGCTCGGGTAATTTCCTCCAATTCTCGGTTGTGATCGGCACAACCTCTCTAACAAGAAAACCGCATGCATTACGATACTTGGTAACTGAATCCAGTGGTTCTTGGGGAAGCCCACCTTGACCGACCCTTGTTATGTACATGATGCGGTCGAATTGACCCTTATTGGGACCTCGTTGCCCGCTTGAGTGAAGTTTAGGATTCATCCATTGGAGAACCTTCTGCGGTTTTAGGAGTCGATGTCACCTCATTGTCTTCGCAATTAATCTAGGTAAAAAAAATTATAAGACTTCGTATACTTGACAACCAACATTAACTTGAACTACTGAAGTTAAGATTTGGCATCCATACCTCATCGGCAGGATCATATTTCTGGTCTAGATCCACTGAAGTCTTTTTAATTTTTATATTCAGAAAAGGATTCGATGGACTGTGATAGGAGCTTGAACTGCTGGAGTCAGTAAACTGCATATTGTCTTCTTTATTGTTACTACCAGGACCAGTCTTGTTAGGGCTTTCCATGCTAGAACTAATAAGACAAAAAATATAATAAATGGCATATTAACTCTACATGAAGTGTTGCATGAAGAAAAAGATGGAAGCCTTCTAGGATTTGATAAGGCATTCTAGGGTTTAAGGCGACTGACCAAAAGGTTCCTATACATTGCGAGGGTGACAAGCATGTTAAAGTTGCTCACCAGCAATGGCAATTTTATCTTCTTATTCTAAATAGGCTAGCTTCATTCAGAGTGGCGACCACGTTCTTGAGGTTTACTAGGCGGCGCCTAGCTCCGGACCTATAACTGATCAAGCAAGGGACAAAAAGCAAATCCTCCAGCCTTTTTCTAGTATCAAGAATCACAAAGTGTGGCACTTGGATTTGGATGGTGAGGTGAGGCGAGGCGAGGTAGCTGCAGGCGAGAAGAGACACTCTTTTTCAGCGATGAGGGCGTACCTGGAAGTGATGAGGGCGAAGCTCGGTGGCGACGGCGAAGCTCGGCGGCATACCTGGAAGTGACGATGGCGAACACTTGGCGGCAAACGAAATTTTTGCAGCCTAACGACGTCTAAGTGTTTCGCCCGGGTTAGGTTTTCCTACACTGACGAGGGGTATACATAAACTCCAATTTTCTCAGGCAGATTTTAAGTACCGACTGCCTAAGAAGATGGTTACCCCAGATGGGTTTTACTTACCAACCGCCTGAGAAGATATTTACTTCTTCTTAATTAATATTCTTGATTAAATGTGGGTCCTTTAAAAAGGCAAAATTCCACTTTCTTGTAATATTATTGATGTGTAAATGTTACCATTAAATTTCACTTCATAAATCATTTGAAATTGGTCAGAACATAAAAAACATACAACAAATGCTATTTTTCATTTTTCTATCTTGATGAATTTTTTATTTATTTTTTCAGTGGACATTTTTACTCATCATACCAACCTCTATGAATTTTTTCAGACTTTTTAAAATTTTTTTGAATCAATGTGTGTTCATAATTTAATGAACGCCTACATAAAGACCCCTAACCAACCGCCTATGAAGACATGTCGAAGACCGTGCGCGACCTTTCTTTTCCCCGAGGCGCGACCTTTCAATGCGCGGTAAACCAACTGCTCCATCTTCCACTCCGCGCGGCCTTAAAGACGCGCTATCACCCGTTAGTTCTCCACAAGCGCGTTGCTCACTTTGAATCCTCTTCTTTTCTTCGTCTTCCTCCGCTCTGACGACCCAACACCACTATGGCCGACCTTCCGCCGCCAAGCCCTCCGAGGGAGCCACCTTGCAGGAAACCATGTTGCAGCTCCCCCGAGAGGATCAACACCCAGCAGCGCCTCCTCATGGTGCGAGAGGCGTACAACAATACGTCTCGCGCCATGAGTGCTTTGGTGCTGGGTACCCTTCAAGAGTATCCTTGAATGGGTACCATGGGCCAATACCTCTATGCCCTCACAGGGGTGGTTGATCGTCTCGATATTCTGTTCGCGACGATGGCCCAGGTTCTTGGCCCCGAGGGCCGCATAACGCTGGTGGAGGCGACGGCTAGCAACCTCGGAGTTGCACCGCCGGTGCAGCCGGTGCAACCAGTCCTGTCTCCTATTGCACCAGCGCCAGAGTCGCTGCCGAAGGACGAGGAGGAGGAGGAGTAGGAGTAGGAGTAGGAGTAGGATTTAATTAGTTTTCTTTGTTGTTTTTAGTTGCTTCTGTTTTTTAAATATTGTTAATAAATGAAATGTATCTTTGTTCATCTATGTGATTGAATATTACTTGTGTATCTTGTGTGTTCTTGTGTGCTCTTGTGTAAATAACGTGTATCTTGTGTGTTCTTTTGTGAGATGTGTGATTGAATATTGTTAATGAATGAGTATCTTGTGTGTTCTTCAACTGTGTGAATGAATGAATGTGTATTTTGTTCATCGTGTTCCTTAGACACGGGTATCATAAGGTAATTATCTCAGCCGGTTGGTAATTCAAACTCGTCTGAGAAGAAGATTATCTCAGGCGGTTGGTAAGTAATACCCGTCTGAGATAAAAATCTTCTGAGAGGTTATTAAGTACCAACCGTCTGTGAAGATATTTACTTCTTCTTAATTAATATTCTTTATTAAATGTAGGTCCTTTAATAAGGAAAATTTTCACTTTCTTGTAATATTATTGATAAGTAAAGGTTACCATTAAATTTCACTTCATAAATCTTTTGAAATTGGTCAGAACATAAAAAACATACAACAAATGCTATTTTTCATTTTTCTATCTTGATGAATATAATGCCTTTTTCATTTATTTTTTTCACTGGACATTTTTACTCATCATACCAACCTCTATGATTTTTTTCAGATTTTTTTAAATTTTTTTGTATCAATGTGCATTCATAATTTGATGAATGCCTCATATGTATAGGAGCATTTAGTTAGAATGGTGGATAATTTGAAATTTGACATGTTGGAATGCTTTTAAAAAAATTAACAAAATTCATACATGTATAAATGATACAAATATGTTCATACAAACAAATTTGAGTGAAGGATCTTTTTTTTATGAGATACACAAATGTGAATAATATGTGAGTAGAAATTCATTTGATATTTACCAAAACATTACAATGTCAGCTATACAAGTTTTAAAATATTTTGTTTGGATGGTAGATGTTAATTTTATACAAATGTAGAAGAAAGAATCATCAAATTTGGACACAATTTGCATAATCTAAACATGTTTGAGTATTTATATTGGAATATAAATAAAAAAGAAGCAAGGGCTAAGGAAACTAAAGAACAGTATCGGGCATTATCTCAGCGGTTGTTATGTAATATCCGCCTAATATAAACATCTTCTCAGACGGTTATTAAGTACCAACCACCTGTGAAGATATTTACTTCTTCTTAATTAATATTCTTGATTAAATGTGGGTCCTTTAAAAAGGCAAAATTCCACTTTCTTGTAATATTATTGGTAAGTAAAGGTTACCATTAAATTTCACTTCATAAATCCTTTGAAATTGGTCAGAACATAAAAAACATACAACAAATGCTATTTTTCATTTTTCTATCTTGATGAATATAATGCCTTTTTCATTTTTTTAGTGGACATTTTTACTCATCATACAAACCTCTTTGAATTTTTTCAGATTTTTTTAAATTTTTTTGAATCAATGTGTGTTCATAATTTGATGTATGCCTCATATGTATATGAGCATTTAGTTAAAATGATGGATAATTTGAAGTTTGGCATGTTGGAATGCTTTTAAAGAAAAATTAACAAAATTCATACATGTATAAATGATACAAATATGTTCATACAAACAAATTTGAGTTAAGGATCTTTTTTTTATGAGATACACAAATGTGAATAATATGTGAGTAGAAATTCATTTGATATTTACCAAAACATTACAATGTCAGCTATACAAGTTTTAAAATATTTTGTTCAGGTGGTAGATGTTAATTTTATACAAATGTAGAAGAAACAATCATCGAATTTGGACACCATTTGCAGAATCTAAACATGTTTGAGTATTTATATTGGAATCTAAATAAAAAAGAAGCAAGGGATAAGGAAACTGAAGAACAGTATCGGGCATTATCTCAGCGGTTGGTAAGTAATATCCGTCTGAGATAAACATCTTCTCAGGCGGTTCTTAAGTACCAACCGCCTATGAAGACATTTACTTCTTCTTAATTAATATTCTTGATTAAATGTGGGTCCTTTAAAAAGGCAAAATTCCACTTTCTTGTAATATTATTGATAAGTAAAGGTTACCATTAAATTTCACTTCATAAATCTTTTGAAATTGGTCAGAACATAAAAAACATACAACAAATGCTATTTTTCATTTTTCTATCTTGATGAATATAATGCCTTTATCATTTATTTTTCAGTGGACATTTTTACTCTTCATGAATTTTTTCAGATTTTTTATATTTTTTTGAATCAATGTGTGTTCATAATTTGATGAATGCCTCATATGTATATGAGCATTTAGTTAGAATGATGGATAATTTGAAGTTTGACATGTTGGAATGCTTTAAAAAAAATAACAAAATTCATACATGTATAAATGATACAAATATGTTCATACAAACAAATTTGAGTAAAGGATCTTTTTTTATGAGATACACAAATGTGAATAATATGTGAGTAGAAATTAATTTGATATTTACCAAAACATTACAATGTCAGCTATACAAGTTTTAAAATATTTTGTTCATGCGGTAGATGTTGATTTTATACAAATGTAGAAGAACGAATCATCGAATTTGGACACAATTTGCAGAATCTAAACATGTTTGAGTATTTATAATGGAATCTAAATAAAAAAGAAGCAAGGGATAAGGAAACTGAAGAACGGTATTGGGCATTATCTCAGGCAGTTGGTAAGTAATACCCGTATGAGATAAAAATCTTCCATGACGGTTATTAAGTACCAACCGCCTGTGAAGATATTTACTTCTTCTTAATTAATATTCTTGATTAAATATCTTATCAGGCGGTTGGTAAGTAAAACCCGCGTGAGATAAACATAAAAACCGCCTCTAAAAAACCGACGTCGAGACGGGGACCCCTCACCACACGCCCGCTATTAGACGACGACCCGCTATAAAGGCTCACCGTTCTCTTGCTTCTCCGCCGCACCGCTCCTTAGATCCTAGCCTCCAAACTTCTCCCCCTGCCACCGTCGACCACCTCTCGCTCTTTCTCTGCACGTCCGTCGCCACACAAATGGGTAGCCCCCCGCTGAAGCGCTCTAGGCCATCGACGTCCTCCGAACCTCCTTCTCCATTTCCATCGCCGCCGGCAATGCCAGTGGAACTGATGGCGGCGCCCACATCTCCTCAGCTCGACTGGTTACAGGAGACTGTCCGCCTCTTTACCGCCCACATCGACGAATTAACGCGCAGAATTAAAGATGTCCAAAATGATGTGTCCTCCGCCGTCGAACATGCAAGAGCGCTGGACACAATGTCGCAGGATGTATTTAGCAATACATCTCTCATCTGTTGTCGTCTGGTCTTGGTTGGCTTCCCCAGCTCCCCAGCATGGACTCCGCCGGCTACTACTTGTTCGGGTTAAGCTTTGTGGCCGCTCGTCTCGATGCCCTCCACGAGACGATCGCGGAGGTTGCTGGGGTACAGGGCCGCTGGAAGATTCTGCACATCGTCGCCTGTAAGCTCGGTGTGGAGACGAAAGTGGAGTCGCCGCCGCCGTCGGAGGCGGAGGCGGAGCCGCCGGAGGATGCATCGGCCGCGGCGTGCGCGGCGGCGGAGGTGGACGAGGCCTCCGAGTAGAATAGGATTAGGAGTAGTTTTGTTCTTGTTTCCACGTGTTTTTCATCCATGTTTTCTTTACTCTTGTTTGTAATATATGTGTTGGTAGTATGTTAATTTAATATGTCTTTTATGTTCATGAACAATGTGTCTGATGTATTATCGAAAAATTATCCTTTTATCGAAAAACATCTCCTTTAACGACGCCAAGTTTTAACCTTTAACCCACTTCATGCGTGAATCGAAAAACATCTCGAGTCGTGATGTTGTGTTTCTCTTGTTTTTATTTTGATATTTTTTCTTTTCACATTTTGTCATGTTGTTTTCCTGCAAAAATCTGAACAGTCGCGAGACTCGCGATGTTATTATTGCACGGACTGGATAATCCACTTGACATCCCTCGAAGCCTTGTTCTCAGGAGAGGCAACGAAGTTGGCAGGGAAGGACGTTCATGGACTGTACCAGTTTACGTCCTAGGTCTTGATTTTGTGGACCACCTTCCGGATGATGAGGAGGACCCTCCGCCTTTCAATGGCAACCCCCACCCTTACCACGGACCAGTCTTGCCCGGTCCTTATCCTGATGATCAAGGTCCTCCGCCTGCTGCCCCAGATGACTTGGGGCAGAATCATCCTGGCGACCAGAATAATGAAGCGTCGGATATGTTGTCCACGGCGCAAGTAGCATATAATATCCTAATCTTTCTCCTCATATATAGTGTGTTAACTATTTTTTCGGCCCAAAATGATCTAGAAAAATTACTCCAGATTTGATGATGCCATAAACTAATCGCTGCTGAAAACAATGACGGTGGTCCAAGCAAGGTTGTCGTGATGCAGGATGCATGGAGGTAGACCCAAGCAAGGTGGTGGTGCAGGACGATGCATGGAGCTAGGTTACGGACTGAAGGTGCTGCTTGAAAAGATGTGGTGCGGACTAGATGTGCCAATTAGTTTATTTTGTGTTTTTTGATTACGTAAGAGCTAGTACTGTCAAATTAGTTAGTTTGTTGCCTGGAATGGTACGTTGAACACTATTGTTTGGTTCCGTCGATGTTTATATCTAGTATTTAATCCTTGTTTATATCACTGAGTTGTTGGTTGAAGAGATTTTATGTGTATGCTTTATTTTAATCCTTGTTTATATCATTCTGTTTATATATAGTAGTACTTAATTACGAACCTGCATAGAAGTAGCAATTTATACAACTTTATTATTAGTGAATCCAAAATTTATAGAACCTAGATTTTTAAAGCACATATGTCACTTCCGGAGGAATCCATTCCTTTAATCTGCCCCGTGAGTTTACTTTGATGCAAACGGGGCTAAGCAAAAGACGAGCGCGCATAGGGGAAACACAACAAGTGCAACATTCATCAGAGACGAGCATGCATATATAGGAGAAACACATCAACATGCCTTATACAAGTCTATTTATATACAGTACTCCCTTTGTTCACTTTTCATTGGCGTTGGGAGAACTAGGGGTAGCGCATCCAAAAGGGAATGGAGGGAATATAACCCATAGAGTACAACATGTTATGGCGGAATAGGTCATACTCGCGCTCAATCCTATAGTTCTCAGTACAGAAGACGGTCCACTCGTACCACCCTCGCCGGCCGCAGCGGGCAGGCCCCTGGTTCCCCGCTGTTGGGCAGTGGCAAACGTAATCGTCAATTTTGGGCAGCACCACCGGCGGCGGTCCCGGAGAAGGCCTACGCAGTAACCTCCAGCTCACGAAAACGTCGAGCCCCTGCATGGCTTGATTTCGACACCGGCAGCACTCCGTGTTGGTCCTCTTCATCGCGATGGACCCGGCTGCGTTGTCGCCGACGTGGGCCTCGCCTTCGGCCTGCCGGATATACTCGAGGGTGTCGCGGTCCCCACGGCCGGCGTCATAGCGGAGCATGGCGAGGATGTAGGCCGCCACCTTGTGGCCGTTTGCGGCCGCTCGGGCAAGGAACTGGGTGCGCCACTTCGCCTGCGCGGCCGTAGTTGAAGACGAGGTTGAACCCGGTGACGTAGCACGCATGAGGGTTGCCCACGTTGGCCAGGCGCTCCACGAGGGCGTCATTTCTCCCGTTCCCGTGCCGTTGAAACCACTCTCAGCTGCTCTCCCACTCCAGCACCACGCGCCTACCGACGGCGGGATCACGGCACGCCGCATGCATGGCCTTGCAGATGGCGCGCGGACTGAAGAGGTCGTCCATGGGCTGGGTGGAGGTTGCGGCGACCCACCCCGCGATCAGGACCGCAATATAGTGCGGCAAGGGGAACTCCATGGGCTTCAAAGGGAAATAATGAGGGCGCGCGCGACGGAGAGGAAGAGTACGCGCGAAGAAGAGGATGGTGTGTGTGGAGGAGTAGAGGATGGTGTGTCGTCTTACTACTCTTTATTAGTGCGCGCGGAGAAGACGATGAGACGCCCGGTGATTTTTAGTACGCGCGGAGAAGAGGGATGGTGGTGTGTGGGCAGTTATTTCCAGCCAATTTTTTTGTCCCAGCTCAACTTTACTTTCACTGTATGGTCATGTCAGCTGTGTGCTCTGCTCATTTTCAGCTATTGTCCTTTGTTGCCGTAGCAACTTGCTGGCATTGAATGGAAAGTGGGAGGATATGTATTGATGAACGTTGCTAGGGTAATTTTATGTGTTGACTAATGTGCGGTTTGAATTCTAAAAATAGAGTTCACTTGGGACGGAGGGAGTATAAGATGGTCACCTGCGCCATCGTCTTTTCCGTACAGCCGTTCCAACATCCTCTCTTCTCTCCACAAAACCTAGCCGCAGCTAGTATACAGCAAATGCTTTCGAGCTCGAGCAACCCTCCGCCACCGAGCCCGCCGAGGGACCCGGCTAAGGGTAAGCGGCCGCGGCTGGACCCCCCCCCCCTCACCGCCGTGCGTGAAGCATACCCTCCTGTTCAACATGGCCCAAGATGTATTTACGGATACATCTCACTCCTTGGAACGCCTTGGGATCGGTACCCTTCCACAAAGTACTGGAATGGACACCACGGGCCACTACGTCTTCGGCCTCTCGCACGTGGCCTCTCATCTCGACTCCCTTTAGGAGACGATGGCGGCCGAGCTCGGCATCGCGGGTCGTCGCAACCTCATCGTGGCGGCGGCCTTGAGACTTGGTCACCTTCCGCCGCCGGAGCCCGAGGCGCTAGAGGAGGGTCAGGAGCCCGAGGACTCACCCGAGGAGGAGGAGGTGGAGGCTGAGTAGAGTAGTATTTAGGTGTTTTCTTTTCATGTTTTTAGTTGTAGTTTTTTGTTTCATGTTTTTAGTTGTAGTTTTTCGTTTCATGGTTTTAGTTGTAGTTTATCTTTTCTTGTGTTTGTATTATACTCCCTCCATCCAAAGCGACAAGTATTTTGGGACGGAGATACTCCCTCCATCGAAAGGGACAAGTATTTTGGGACGGAGGAAGTAATGTTTTTAAGTTAAATGTACTTGGTGTTCTTGTTCATGTATGTACTATCTGTGCAAAATTAGTTCGAATTTTCCGATCGCCAAACCCTCCTTGTCCCCAAACCGGTGGAGTTGTTAGGAGATCGCCCGCAGCGGGGCCTGCAAAGCGGTCTGTAAAGTAGTAGTAACAGGAAAATTCAACAGGCCAGTAGCTAGGACTGGAAAGAAAAAAGTGAAGACAATACGAGGAAGAAAATGTTTGAAAAAAGGAAGGACAACTGAAATGTTAAACAGGAAATCTTTTCACGGAAATTAATCCAGTCGTAATCCTCTCAAACATAGGCTCCCTTTGAAGGATATGATTTGTAAAGGATTTTTAGTTTCCATAGGAAACGTAACACATGAGCTAGGACACTTTGGTAGCCATACTAAAAGAGCTGCTTATCCGACTCATCCACTTCCCCACGCCGCAAGTAGAATCTCTTCGGCCGCGGGAAGATGTCCCCCGAAGAGTTCGAGGACACTGAGGAGTGTCCGTCAGAAGAGTCGCCTGATGACGAGGAGGCCGGGGAGTTGGGGTGGACCAGCGGCGTATAGTCGAAGTAGTGATCCAGGTGGATGATGAGCTCCGTCGTGAGGCCACCAGGCCGGACCACTGCGGCATGGTTGAAAGGTTCTGCCGGTGGCCCATCGTCACTCCCAGTCCGACCATCACTTCCTGCAAAGAAGGTGGCCATTTTGGCCCGAGGCAGGAGGCTTGGGTCTTTCATCCACCCAACGACCGTGCACAGGTCAGCACGCTCCCGGTGGTAAGTGGAAGCATCGATGTAATCAAAGAGGAAGACGTCACCCAGAACATGTCTGATGCCCTTTGCAGACCAGACATGCAGAAGGAGGTTCTCGATGACAAACTGCACATGGAAGAACCACCCGATTGTCGGCATACCGACGCCAAAGATACATGGCCGGAAGTAGTGGTTATCATCCGGCATGGAGATGATTGTCGTCTCGATGGCGAGCTCCCGATAGTCATCACAGGTGAACCGCACCAGGAACTCACCATCCCCAAACGTGGACACGGTGAAAGCCCAATGCGGGATTTCAGGTTGGTCATGGATGTCCAGGGTAATATCCATGGGCGTCGCCTCGCTGGGACCTCCTATGGGTCCCAAAACAGCTACTTGGTCGCGCAAACGGATAAACTTCATCATCATGAGGCGGTTGTTGACCACCGTGCATTGCACCTCACGAGGGCGCAAGGATGGTGAGCCTGCAGGTACCTGCTCGCGTCTAACATGGTTGCGAGGCATGGCGCTGCGACAACAGAGGCAAAGGACTTCTCAGGCAACACACGGGAGCATGGATGGGAATCAGTCGGGAACTTGAGCCTGGAAGACATGGGGGGGGGGGGGTTTAAGAAGGCGAGGATGAAGAGGCCAAACATCGGAAGCAGCGTCCCTAGAGGATCTCACAAAAATCCGGTGATAGGACAAGACCTTTCGAGGCCTTCGGCTCTGTGCAAGCGTCATGAATGCACGAAGGCCCAGCTTGAATATAAAGTGAATCAGCGCAGTTTCAGCCCACAAATAACAAGCGGCCCAGCTTTTTCATCCTGCCTGCCTGCCTGCCAGCGGCGGGAAATTTTTGTCACGCCGAATGAAGAAGGAAAATAAGAAACGAAAATAATATTTTATTACGGTACCCTTCGACCCACAACGCCGGCCCCCTCTCTGAAACGCGCTTGTAGGAGCATCCGTCGGCTGCCACGATTGTAGGAGCATCTGCCGGCCGCCACGCTTGTAAGAGCATCCGCGGGCCGCCACACTTGGAGGAGCATTTGTCGGCTGCCACGCTTGGAGGAGCATCCACCGGCCGCCATGCTTGGAGGAGCATCTGCCGGCCGCTACGCTTGGAGGAGCATCCGCCGGCCGCCACTCTTGTAAGAGCATCCGCCGGTCGCCAAGCTTGGAGGACCAACCGCCGGCCGCCACGCTTGGAGGAGCATCTGCCGGCCGCCACGCTTGTAGGAAAATCCGCCGGCCGCAGCGCGTGGAGTAACAACAGCTAGGTACAATTGCTCACATAATGTGTTCTTGTACATCTATCCTCTTACGGATAGGCTGATGGCTGATTGAATTGTAGGAAGCGATGTGAGAAGATAAGACATGGATGGGAAAAGACAGGCATATGAGGGAGTGGCAGGATGGAATGAAGTCATTTTTAAATTTTGCATTTCAGGGCACTCGTGAAGGAGGAACTATGCTTTGTCCTTGCACGAGATGTCGTAATATTTGCCACAAGACACGCAAGGGAGTTCATTTACACCTGCTCGGAAATGGGATGTTATTGGATTATACTTGTTGGATACACCATGGAGAAATACGAGTTCAGGAAAATATTGTTGAGGAATCAGCAAATAATGAGGAGATAATTTCTGATGATGGTGCTATGCAAAATATGTTGTCCAGACTAGATAGAGGTACTGATCATGGTGGTACTTCAGCAGATGTTGATGATCAAGAAAATGCTATAAACTAGCAGGAGCCAACTGGGGATGCAAAGAAATTCTATGACTTATTAACTGATGCCAAAAAGGAGTTGTATCCAGGTTGTTCGCAGCTGACCCAATTATCCTACATTGTCAGGATCTACCAGATAAAGTGTTTAACTTGTATGAGCAAAGTAGCTTGTGATATGTTACTTGAACTATTCTCATTTGCACTTCCAAAGGGCCACTGCATTCCTAATACACTTGATAAACTTCAGAAGGTTGTTCGTGACCTCAGGATGGACTACCAAAAGATTGATGCATGTGTCAATGACTGTCTGTTATTCTAGAAGGACTATTCTCTGCTGAATAGTTGCCCAAAATGTGGTGAATTAAGATGGAAAAATAGTACTGCTGGGGATGCAAGAGAGGCTTTACCTTGTGGAAAATCCAAGAAGCTTGTAGCACGCAAGGTTCTACGTTACTTCCCTCTTATTCCCCGTCTACAAAGGTTTTATATGGGAGAATCAACGGCATCAAACATGCGCTGGCACAAAGAAGGTCCTGCTGATTATGGAATATTACGCCATCCCACCGATTCGAAAGCATGGAAGCATTTTGATAGCATTCACCCAAATTTCTCATCTGATCCTCGCAACATAAGACTTGGTCTAGCATCTGATGCTTTCAATCCTTTTGGAGTAATGAATGTTTTTTACAGTACATGGCCTGTGATTCTAATCCCTTATAATCTACCACCTTGGTTGTGTATGAAGCAGTCTTATTGGGTGATGTCAATGCTAATTCCTGGGCCAAAGTCACCTGCAAACAACATTGATGTGTATCTGCAGCCTTTGATTGATGAGCTACTGAAATTATGGTCTGATGGTGTTGAAACATATGACAGTTTAAAGAAAGAGACATTTCTCATGCGAGCTTCTTTATTGTGGACAATAAATGATTTTTCAGCATATGCAATGCTATGTGGATGGAGCACAAAAGGGAAGCTAGCATGTCCATACTACCATATAAACACTGACGCCTTCTGGTTCAAATATGGATGAAAGCATTATTACATGGGTCATCGTCGTTTCCTACCTCAGGATCACAGATGGCGTCGAAACAAAGGTTCTTTCAACAACAAGGCAGAGAATAGAGAGGCTCCAACATCACTCTCTGGTGACAAAGTACTCCAACAATACGACTGTTTTGATCAAGTGAGTTTTGGACCGACGAATAATAAGAGAAAGCACACCGAGGAAAATAGATGGCATAACTGGAAGAAAAAAAGTATATTTTTCGACCTCCCTTATTGGAAGACATTGCTAATAAGGCATAACTTGGATGTCATGCACATTGAGAAAAACATTTGTGATAGCATATTGGGGACATTGCTTGCTATGGATGGTAAAACAAAAGATAGTCTACAAGATCGTCTTGATATGAAGGATATGGGTATATGGCCAGATCAACATCCGAAGTTCATAAAGAGCAAGTACACATTCCCACCAGCATTATATACTCTGGGCAAAGATGAGAAGACCACCTTGTTCAAGTTTTTGGGGGAATGTGAAGGTGCCCGATGGTTATGCCTCAAACATCAAGAGATGTGTGGACATAAAAGCATGTAAGGTATCGGGTCCAAAAACTCATGACTGCCATATTATATTTCAGAAGCTCCTTCCTATTGCAATAGGTAACATATTGCCTGAAAAGGTTGTTGCACCTTTAATTGAGTTTAGCACATTCTTTTCTGGAATTTGTTCTAAAGAATTGGCGGAACCAGATTTGGACAAGATGAGCAAACAAATTCCTGAAACAATTTGTAAGCTTGAGATGTTGTTTTCTTCCCACTTTCTTTGATATCATGGTACATCTTCCAACCCATCTTGCCGAAGAAGCACGGTTGGGTGGACCTGTTTCTTACAGATGTATGTACCCAATTGAGAGGTACCTTGGTACATTGAAGGGGTATGTACGTAACAAAGCTCACCCGGAGGGTTCTATAGCTAAGGGATATATTGCCGAAGAGTGTATGACTTTCTGTGGTCAGTTTTTGGATAACATCAGCACCAAGCGTAATAGGCCAGAACGTCATGAAGCTGCAGCTACAAATGAACCTCCTGTTGATAATTCTAACATATTTACAAAAGTTGATAATTCTAAAAAAGGGTATAAATGGGACCAACTTACTATGGTGGAACTACATAACATCAGGCATTATCTTATTACTAACGTTGAAGAGGCCGCTCCATGGATCAAGTAATAACATATAACTCAGATGTTGTATACCATATATATGGCTTATTGTAGATGGCTAATTTAATTTTGTACCCTTTTCAGTGAGCATATTGAAGAGCTGAAAAATATTCATTCTCGTGATGTTGATAAACGCCATAGAGATGAGTTTGTTGATTGGTTTCAGAAACGAGTAAGTACATGCAAGTTTGCACTTAGATGAAATATTGAACAAATATGTGTTCTAAAATTGGTTTGTCATCGATAACCCCTGTTATACTAATGTGTACAGATTATGACATTACACAAAGAAGGCAAAGCAACCGATTATCAGTATGCATTATCTAGAGGACCTGATCCTCGGGCACGTTTTTTTAGTCGGTTATTCATCAATGGCTTCTTTTTTCGAACTGCAGATGTCGAAAAAGATTTACGGACCCAAAACAGTGGTATTATTGTTCGGGGCACTGATCATGATTGGTTTGGAGTAATCAAGAAAATCATTGCTGTTGATTTTGAAAAAAATCAAGAGGTTCTGTTATTTCAGTGTCAATGGTTTGATCGGCCTTTTGGAAGCAGTCAGAACCAAAGTAGAGGATACAAAAAGTATCAGTACGGAATGATAGATGTTGACACTACTCTCTTTCGATTCCAGTATGAGCCTTACATTCTAGCCACCCAAGCAGGACAAGTTTTTTATGTTCCAAGTGTGAAGCATCCTAAATGGGCTAGAGTTGTTAAAACAAAGCCACGGAACCTTTTTGCCATGCCCCCTGGAGACAGTGAAAATAATGTGATTGAGACGATGGAGGCTAAGACATTTCATAATGATTTGCTTACTGATGATATCAATAATGAGGATACGACCGCATGGGCTAGGAATGACATTGAGGGATCCAGCAGCGATGCTTCCACTCTTATAATGACAACGTCAGGTGATCGGTTTGAGGTAGATGGAGTTGCATCAGAAAATGAAGACGACGACGACGACGACGATACATATACCAATGATGGTCATGTAGCTCCATTGTGGGGGGACGACAGCGAAGATGATGATTTTTAGTATAATTAAGTACGTGACATGTAGCTCCACAATGAATTCATTCGTCTGAACCCGACATTTATTTTCCAGTTATTTATATTTGCTACCAGAAAAGTACCCGATACCCGATATTTCGGTCTTTTCAGTTCCGGTCTCGGTTTTATCTTTTTCGTTTTTTTGGTCCCGGTTTATTTGCCCACCCCTAATTTACGTAGTAGTAGCATATATATGGGATATATATATTTCTCCTGTATGTTTTTTTTTTGCAAAACTATTTAGTGATATATCCTATGTGCATATTACATATGTAAAACTAATGTAAAGTATAAAACTTTTTCAAAGGGAAGTCTTAGGTTTCATCAAATCTATCTTTCAGATTTACGCAATTTTGATCTGTTTTAACAATACAAGAATTGTACTTTTAGATTCACCATGGAAATATTTCCATAATATACAATCTAGTACTACATGTTATTGAAGTTAATAAATTCCATATAAATCATTTGTCAAAGGTAATTAGTTCGACCAAAACAGAAATAGAGTTGAGTTGGGGCGAAGGAAGTATTATACGTTGCTGTTTGCCGCATAAGGTTTCGTCCTTCGTTCAAGCCGTAGCCATTTGTACAGGCGGCTGATGCGACTGGGCGCACCGAGCTTACGTGCGCGCCAGTCACTGAGGCGCCTTAGACGCGCGTAGCGCATGCGTTGAAATCACCTGCGGTACTGCAGGTGCAGTAACAGACACTGACATGTGGGTTCGGCTAGCCGTGGGGCCCACATGTCAGTGACTTTTACTGCACCTGCAGTACTGCAGAGGTTATGCATCCTGCATGCGCATCTTTCAATTCAATTGGAACCGCTCCGCGTCCCATCACTGCTTTATCGTGAACCACTGCGGATGGTCTTAAAGGCAGACCCGGCTCTGGGCCTAGGCGGGCGGAAATAAATTTTCTACGATCCCCGAGAACAGATTGAGGGGAAGGCTCATTGCCCATAGCAGTCGTGTAGCTTCCGTCCCCTCGATCCGTTGGCGATGAGCCTTCTCCTCATCCGTTCTCGAGTTCGTGGCGGCCACGACGCCGCTTCTACCCTGCTTCTGGACTGAGGACACTGATGATCCGCAACATACTTTAACATCTGCGCGTTGGTATTCTCCCCCTCATATTTGTTGATGCATTAATACCGGATGTTTTACATCGTTGAGTATGTTACGGATCATCAGCGTCGTTAGTCCAGCACTGAGTCGTCAGGAGGCAAAAAGTAATGAACATCATTGATCAGCATTGCGCCGAGGAGAACGCAAAAATTGTTTGCTAATTCGTGGCAATAGATCCTAATGCAACGAATGTGTTTTGTGGCAATAAAGTTGTAACGCCATGAACCAATAATTCGTGGCTACAGATCCTAATGCAACGATTGTGTTCCATGGCAATAAAGCTGTAACGCCACGAACCAGAGTATCGTGGCAACACATCCCAATGCAACGATTCTGTTTCATTGCATTACAGTCCAAATGCAACTGTTTGCTGATTCGTGGCAATAGATCCTAATGCAACGACTATGTTCCATGGCAACAAAGCTGTAACGCCACGAACCAGTAATTCGTGGCAACAAATCCTAATGCAACATTTGTGTTTCGTGGCAATAAAGTTGTAACGCCATGAACCAGTAATTCATGGCAACAGATCCTAATGCAACGATTGTGTTTCGTGGCAATAAAGTTGTAACGCCACGAACCAGAGTATCGTGGCAACACATCCTAATGCAACGATTCTATTTCGTTGTATTACGATCCAAATGCAACTGTTTGCTGATTCGTGGCAACAGATCCTAATGCAACGACTGTGTTCCGTGGCAATAAAGCTGTAACGCCACGAACCAGTAATTCATGGCAACAGATCCTAATGCAACGAATGTGTTCCGTGGCAATAAAGATGTAATGCCACGAACCAGTATTTCGTGGCAACAGATCCTAATACAACGACTATGTTCCGTGGCAATAAAGTTGTAATGCCACAAACCAGTAATTCGTGGCAACAGATCCTAATGCAACGACTGTTTTCTGTGGCAATAAAGCTGTAACACCACGAACCAGTATTTCGTGGCAACAAATCCTAATGCAACGATTGTGGTCCGTGGCAATAAAGATGTAACGCCACGAACCAAGAATTCGTGGCAGCAGATCCTAATGCAACGATTATGCTTCGTGGCAATAAAGCTGTAACGCCACGAACCAGAGTATCGTGGCAACACATCCTAATGCAACGATTCTGTTTCGTTGCATTACGGTCCAAATGCAACTGTTTTCTGATTCGTGGCAACAGATAATAATGCAATGACTGTGTTCCGTGGCAATAAAGCTGTAACACCACGAACCAGTATTTTGTGGCAACATATCATAATGCAACAATTGTGTTCCGTGGCAATAAAGCTGTAATGCCACGAATCAGTAATTCGTGGCAACAGATCCTAATGCAACGATTGTGTTTCGTGGCAATAAAGCTATGACGCCACAAACCAGAGTATCGTGGCAACACATCCTAATGCAACGATTCTGTTTCGTTGCATTACGGTCCAAATGCAACTGTTTGCTGATTCGTGGCAACAGATCCTAATGCAACGACTATGTTCCGTGGCAATAAAGCTGTAACGCCACTAACCAGTAATTCGTGGCAACAGATCCTAATGCAACGACTATGTTCCGTGGCAATAAAGCTGTAACGCCACGAACCAGTATTTCGTGGCAACAGATCCTAATGCAATGACTGTGTTCCGTGGCAATAAAGCTGTAACGCCAAGAACTAGTAATTCGTGGCAACAGATCCTAATGCAACGACTGTTTTCCGTGGCAATAAAGCTGTAACGCCACGAACCAGTATTTCGTGGCAACATATCCTAATGCAACGATTGTGGTCCATTGCCTTATCATCCTGACGCCACGAACTAGTGATTCGTTGCAACAGATCCTAATGCAACGATTGTGTTCTGTGGCGATAGATCCTAGTGCCATGAACTAGTGAATCGTGGTAAAAAGCCAAGCTTACTGCAACGATTTAGTATTCGTTGCAGTACAATCGTTGCAACAGGTCGGAACCCTTGTAGTGAAGGTAAAGCTTTCCCTTTAACATACCCTTTAATGCAATGGAACCATCACTCTCCTAGAGATGGTCACACCCTCATTAGTTTACAAGCAATTATAACCTTTGTCACATAATTGAGATATGGGCAGCAGGTTATAATCTAAGGGTTCAACATGTAATACATGAGAAAGAGTGTGTTGTGGTGATATGGCAATTTTACTAGTACCGAGCATCTTTCCTTGAATATTGTCTCCAAAATAGATGCCCTCGCTTGGATCCTCATTTTCTTCATACTCAACAAACATCCTTCTTTCTCCGGTCATATGGTTAATGCATCCATTGTCTAGCACCCATTTTGATCCACCGGAGGAATAGGCCTGCAAAAACAAATGATGCCTTGGTTTTAGGTACCCAAGCTTGCTTGGGTCCTTTTAGGTTAGTCACAAGGGATTTGGGCACCCACACGTGAGACTTGGTGTTCCCATGGCGTGGCCCAACATAATGAGCATAAGCTTTGCCAAAATTACTTCTATTTAAGACATAAGATGCATCGAAAGTTCTAAATAGCAGATGTTGTTGTTTATACACAGGGGAGATCGGACTTGTTCGGATCCCGACCGGTCCGATGTTCATGTGTGTTCAATGTGTTAACTTTAGACTATCCAGTTTGAGAGGGTCTTCCCTTTACAAAGGCATTGCTCTCCTTGTTATTCTTATGGCTTCTAGCATGTTGCTTTTCACCATAAGAGTAACCAAAGCCATATTTGACATTTGGAGGTCTTGTGACCAAGTATGCACTACGTGCATATTTGATCTTCTCTTTGTCAAATATGCCATTTTGTGAAGGATGCTTGTCCTTGGTAGAGGTTGACTTGTCTTTCAAGCTGGTGTCAACTTTACCACATGTACAAGTAGAAGCAACTTCAGTTTTAATGGGTTGAGAAGGTGAACATGAAGAGGATGAAGGGTCACCTTGCTTGAGTGACTCAACTTGCACTTCAAGGATCTTGTTAACCTTGATTAGGTTAGCAAGTTCGTCCTTGATTGTAGCAATTGAGTCGCTTAACTTCAAGCAAGTTTCCTTGCTTGAAGCTAATTCAAGCTCTAGTGACTTGCTTCGCTCCTTTTCAAGTTTTAGAAGCTTGTCAAGTTCAACATATTCCTCCTTTTGGGAGATAATCATGTCTTCTTGACGATGTATCAACTTCTCCTTCTCAACAAGTTGATCAAGTAAAAATTTCATTTTTGTGGCTGTTTTCTTATCTAACCCAATGGGCATATCTTCATTATCACTATTAATTCCACTATCACTGGAATAGGAATGCACGAAAGAGGGTTTTGTTGTTACCTTGCGTTTACCTTCCTTTGCCATGAGGCAAGTGTCGTTCCCCTTCCATGCGCCGAGAGTAGGGAAGAGAGTGGACTTCTTGGATGTCTTTTCGATGGCTATGCTAGCCATCTCCTCATCTTCTTCGGATGAGGACTCATCATTTGAGTCTCATTCTTTCCCAAGATGTGTTTGTTCAACTTGCTTCTTCTTCTTGAAGAACTTCTTGGGTTGAGTGTTCGCTTCTTTGGTCTTCTTATTGTTCTCTTCATATGGGCAATCAACTATAAAGTGGCTATACTCACCACAATTATAGCAAGACCGCCTCAACTTTGGTTTTGATATTTCCTTGTACTTTCCTTCACTTGATTTAGCACCTTGTCTCTTCTTCATCATTTTTTTGAACTTCTTCATGAATAGTATCATGTCATCTTCATCCAAGTCGCTGCTCTCATCGTCACCTTCTTCTAGTTGAGCTTCTCGAGCTTCTTTAGACGAGGGCTTAAGGGTGGACTTTAGAGCAACCCCTTCTTGTTTGTCGAGTTGAGATCGGCAATTTCATTACTATGTTTGGATTGTTTTTCCATCATCTCAAAGTTGATGATTTTCCCATGTAGCTCATTCGGGGTCATCTTCTTGTACTTGGGGCTTTCTCGTATCATCGAGCACAAGGTAACATTGCAAGGCATGAAGGCTCTAAGAATGAGCTTCACTACCTCTTGGTCGTTTCACTTCTTGCTTTCGTATGCTCGCACCTTGTTGATGAGTGTATTTAGTCGGTTGTACATGTCTTGTGGCGACTCATCTTCTTCGATGGTGAATCTTCCTAGCTTGCCTTCAATCATCTAGATCTTCGCTTCCCACACATGACGATCACCTTCATGTACGGTTTGCAACATATCCCATATCTCCTTCGCGATCTCGAGTCCATCCACCTTTGTAAACTCATCCTGACTGAGCGATGAAGTAATGACTGCAGAAACTTGGGCATTTTGATGGATTGCTTGCTCTTGGCTAGGTGTGAGCTCCTCATCATCATCAGGGATATCTATTCCTGTGCATACTATGTGCCACAAACTTGGATTGAGAGAAATCAAATGCATTTTCATGTTTTGCCTCCACATTGAGTAGTCATTGTCGTCACAGTGTGGGGCTTTTCCAAGTGGAATAGATAGATAATGATTATTGTTAGAATTTAGGCAAACATAATTAAAAGGATATAGGGAGTAGTCGGTGTGACTACTCCCCTTCTTTTTCTTCTCATCTTCGATTTTCACCTTTCCCTTGGAAAGGGTTTTCTTCCTTAGGAGCGCCTTAAGTTCCAGCGTCTCCTCGTCGTCATCCTCGAAGTCTTGAATGGCCCCGAGGAGCTTCTCTAATTTTTGGTTCTTGTCTTCATCAACCTTCTCTTGGTTGTTGCTCTTGTGTACGTCCTTCATGTCCGACATGATCTCTTCGAGCGATTAGTCTCCTTCTTGAAGAACGTTGCTCTGATACTAATTGAATGTGACCTAAAGGAGGGGGGTGAATAGGCCTTTTTTATTTTCTGTCGGAACCCGCAACACTTGACAACCAGATCAAATCTCGAGAAATCGGACTAGTCGGGTGAAGTGCAGACTAGTCTGTTGAGTACCGACTTGGTTAATCAAATTTGATCGATTAACTTGATCCTAGGATGTAAGTAGCGGAATTATACTTATAATTTAAGTGTTGCACAACTATGAACTAGGGTGTATCACAATTTAATCATAAACTCAATGTTTCAACGTAAAGTGAACACGATTGAACAAACCCTAGATATATATGAAATGTAAGAACAATTAGCACAAATGAAGAACACAATGATTTTATCCCGTGGTTCGGTTCCCACAGAGGCAACCTACATCCATGTTGAGGAGTCCACAAAAGGACCGGGTCTTCTCCAACCCTATCCTCGTTGGATCGCCACAGAGCCCATTCCTCTTCACTTATCACAAAGGGTAAATAACCGAATTCAAGGGGCCTTCTTACACGTTGAGGGCTCCCCAAGATTACAACAAGAACACCACCAGGAACACACTCAAAAGATTACAATGAAAACCACAGGAGTTGGTTAGGGAATCAAACCAAGAGCTCAATGAGTGATGAACCGTGTCTCTTCAATGATTCAAAGTGTATCCTCAAGGGATTGATCTTTGTTGCTTTTGATTTCGTGGAGAGATGTGTTTTTGAGGCTCTTGGGAGGTGTGACGGCGCAGGGGGTTGAGAGATAGAAAGATGGACCGTGTACACCTATTTATATGGGGTTCCCAAAAGTTACCATTAGGGTTTAGGTATATCGGACTAGTCTGTGGTGGACACCGGACTTGTCTGGTGTGCTATGTGTAGCAAACCCTAGGTGTCCCGAAATATCGAACTAGTCCAGCTAGAGGTGGACTTGTCCGATTTCACTTCTGGAAATCTTCGGACTAGTCCGGTGGATAGTGGACTTGCCCAGAAACGTGAAACCCTAAGTGAATTGGGGACAAGTCCGCACTTGGAGGAATAGTCCAATTTCGGTCAGAGGGTTTTTCAGACTAGTCCGTGCTAATATCGGACTTGTCCGATTTTGTGCAACTTGTGAAGTGTTTGGAGGACTAGTCCGCACTGGGGAGGACTAGTACAATTCTAGTTAGAGAGATATCAGACTAGCCTGTGATAATATTGGACTTGTGCGATCTTGTACAGAAAGATATCAGACTAGTCCGGCGTTAGTCGGACTAGTCCGGTACTGTATAAACTTTTGCAATGTGTGTGATTATTTGTGCTTGAGCTCTTGGGGTGTGTATCCTTAACACACTCCATACACAATGATCTACTATACTTGTTCCTTGAGCTCTTTTCCACATTGCTCCTCATTCTCCCTTCTTTTTGGCACCTTGCTTATTTTCTCATTAGAACCTGTGCTCATCTCAACAAAGTGGTTATGATCTCATTTGCTTGTCATAAATCATCCAAAACCCACAAGGGATTCCTAGATGCACATTGACCTAAACCAAAAACCAGCCAATAAACTAGAATCGGTATCTAACGGGGTTCTGTACCCGGCTACTGAATAGCGTGCATCGATGACCGAGCTCTGAAAAGATACGGTGCACGGCCTTATCTGATTACTAGCCCGAACAACACCCGACACCCAAACCCCAGCCATCGCGGTCAGCGTCAGACATGCCCGAGGACCAATTGTCAAGATTGGTAGCGAGGACGCCCGAGCCCGGGCTCGAGGGTAGGGTAGGCAGCGGAATTCAATATGGCATGGGCAGAGCATATGCCTTCATTGCTGAGAGAGCATCTGCACTCGAACGTCCTCCTGACAGAGGCCATAGACCCTGTTGACGCCTTATGCGTCCCATCCCATCCGGCACAGTGGCGGGTGTGCGCTGCAATACATCGCTGATAGGAGACAAGATTGGGGGAGGCACGATGGTGACCCCGCAACCCGACCCCGATTCGGGACATGCCGAAGGATACGCCATAGAGAAAAAAAGCATTGTGAACCCCACCCCATTTATGGGGAAATTGGGGGTAGATAGTGCAATTAGACATCACATGACCGAGTCGCCTATAAAAGAGGCCAGAAGGCCACCTTCGCATGGATGATTCACAGACACACACACACACAAAAGACATAGCTCTCAGACACCGATCCCTTGTAACCCTGTAACCTTATTTCCATATTTTGATCAACAATGAGCAGGAGATCGACACTGGATGTAGGGCACTTGCTCAAAACAGTATAAACACTTGTGTCTACATAGCTAGGCCACGTCGAGAATGAATGCATGATGAATTTGATAATCGTCAGTGGTACATATAATGATAGCCGGCGTGCTAGGAAGGGGGACTGCAAAGCACTCAACTTCGTATCCTCAATGGCTTCATCACTCTCAGCCTTTGCACTCGAAATGAAGGTACACTTCAGCGACAGTTCACCACCACCTGTGGCGGTGAGCTTGAAGCTATCTCCATCTTTCCCAGCACCAGACTCTCCGTTTTGGGATCCTGGCCTTCTTCACTAGCAACGATGGCACACTTCAGGTCTCCAATGGGAGATCCATTGTCCAGCCTTTTACGAGCATGACAGTTGATCATATCGACAAGGATGCCACCGGTAGCATTTCAGCATCGTCCTTCATGAGGATGGTCGGCTATGCATCATTGTCCCTTCACCATGTCCAGGAGGGTGACCTGGTTTTGACTTCATCTCCAATGACAACAACGAGGGGAGCCAGCATCCCTCTCGTGAGTGCCACACCGTCGAAGCTGGCAACGGATCCACCTTCTACAGACCTGCAACCACCCCACCACAGATCAACCCTGAGTAGCAAGAGGCCTAGCTCACCCAGCTGGCTCACCATCTTGAGGTGCGACGTGTTGCTCTCGAGGCCAAGCAAGCTTAGTTGGACGTTGATGCTGCCACATTCGTGGTGATGTTGGGTCCTTGGCCCGACATGGACAGGGCGCACCTTCGTGCACGGAAAGTCTAGCCCAACATCACCAACGGTGTTGATGGCCCCCGCACTTCGAGCAAGGCTAGAACATGGGAGCGAATAGCAATGCTCAATGCATGTACCAGAGCTCAAACCCTGCTGGATAGGGCCGCCGCTCAACAGGCAGATAGCTCCCTGGCTCGGTAGTGGGATTCATCAGCCCCTGGCAAGAGTCGAGGGTAAATAAAGAGCGGCATGAGCCTTACAAAGATTCGTACCCCAAGCCAAGTGATGGGGGTCGAGAGGGCAAGATGGGCAACCCCCTCGTGCAACTCGTTCCTCGAGCACTCGGGGTCGTCCAACCTCCATCAAACCCTCAAGGATTGGTGTAGAACACGGAGAGGGGTCATGGACACAACTCAAGCACCCACAACACTGACCTGTCATGGTGGCCGCTATGATGATGATGAGGATCGGAGCCCGAGCCCAATTCCCTCTTGCCCAAGGTGTTCGAGAGGCAGATACATAACACCCCCATTCGGCTCGCTTCAGGGCCCCGACCATCATTGGGAGGTACAACAGTGAGACGAACCATAGTGTGTGGCTAGAGTACTACTGCCTGGCGTGAAGGGCCACTGGGGTCAATGATGATTTATTCATCATGAATGTGAGGACTAGGGTCCAGACAAACCAGGAATCACATTGAGTAGTGCCGTGCGATGCGACACCCAATAGCACAACACATAAAAGAACAAAGAACTCATAACATAAGTGAGCAACTTACATTAATCTCAGAATTTTATACAAAATAGCTTACATCAGCAGAAGTCTTCATACTACTCTCCTGGACCTACACTACAGCAGTAGCAGTCGTATCCAGCCCGCAGATACTCCACTCTAGGATCACAGAACAAATAAGCAGCGTCCAGGGCTTCCATTGGCTTTAAACCGCGACGAGGGCAAAGCCTAGGAACCCGTCATATCTATATATCTGCAAAACTCGTATAAATGCAATCGTGAGCACAAGGCTAACCAAGACTTAACTGTCTCACCGAAGCATGGAACTCTACATGTTGGGAACCTGAGACATGAATTTAAACTACAGTAAGTAAATGTTTAGTGGTTCCTTACTTCAATTTTATAATAGCAGGTGAAGATTTTTAGAATCATAACTTTAGTTCTACTATCAACTACCTCAACCAAGTTGCTTAACCATACAACAGGTTCCACCGAGTTCCAGTTGTTACTACATCACAGAGCAAAGAACAAGTATGCTCCCTTCCGCGAGCAACGGTGATTTGAATCAAGATACACCTGGCTTGCACGACATACAAGCCCGTCTGAAAGAGGGGATCAACCAATTCCGTTGACGTTGTGTATGGCCACCTCTCACAAGACACCCAAGCATTGAACCGGTGCCACAGTCCTGGTAGCAAGATTTACGTGACGACCTATGCCGCAGTGATCTCGGCTCCTCATGACGTGAGTGGTGATGTCTAAGACAGTGGGGTATGCCTTAATATGCAGGTTAACAAGTTACATAAGATTGCTGGGTCCACTAGAGCCAGTATGCAGAAAGTAGATATTCAAACTTGCCCAGCAGGACAGCACACGGTACGGTCCTTAATCGACACAGAATGGAACTACTCACAGGACCATGTCCTTGAGCGTCCTAGCCTTCCTGCCCGGTTTGAGATTAACAATTCCATCCCATTTCTTTCCTCATCTTTCTTCCATCCATATTCCTTAAATTGAATATCACAGCTGATATCATGTAAAGTCCTATTCTAGCCATACTCCAGGGATTCTTGGGTCATGCATGTGGAGTATCATACATCCCTAAACTTAATGCACAATTACCATTGTATAGATTATAAAAGCAAAACATATTAACAACTTAAATGCAAACCGGGGCTTGCCTTAGGTTGCGACTACATAAATATCAATAGTCAAGGCTTGATCTTCCAGGTGTAGCTTCTTGTCATTCTCCTTATCTCTTTGTCTTTATTGTTGCTTGGACAAATCTTGTGCTTGTATGTTGCTTGGGCAGATTCTTGCTTGCAATGTAGTCCATGCTAGTCCTTCTCCTATGAGTTATGCTCCTTGTCGATCATCCTCGTCCTGCATCCTACCGATATGAATATGCATTACAAAATGTAATTAACTATCTTCAATTAAAGATGATTATCAATTAAAGGATAGTTCATAAACTAGTAAAAAATGAAGATGAGGTTCTGCTGAGTCTCAACAGAAGGTAAAGAATGTTCATTTTGCTCAACTTGATTATGAAGGAATTTCATTCATGTGTTTCTAATATGCTTAAGGAGGGGAATTTGGGATGCTAATGCTTCTTTAGTCAAATGATTAATATGAAGGAATAATTCTCATGTACATAAAAGTGACCTAGTTAGGATTAGAAGTCCTAGTGTTGCTAGAAGGAGGATTAAGATCAATAAGGATTATGCTTATGGAAATTACCATGTTGAATCAATTATACAAAGTACCTTTGATTAGCTAATTTCTCAATGTCCTGTTCATCTACTGGTCATGAGGGATTTATTGAAGATGGAGGACTTGTGGAAGAAAGGTTTCACCAATTTAGAAGATTTATAGAATTATTTTTATTTATCTACAATTTAACTAACCTAGATCACTAATCAATTTATTGTTCCAGCTATATATGCCAAACTGATCTGGAAATTTTACTATAAACTCTAGAGATGCTAATAGGATGACTAGACAATTTTCAGTATTTTCTAGGGTTTGTATAATGCAGAAGAATTTCCCCAATGTTTATGTTTCTCAAATTTTTAGAGACATTTACAAGGTTTTTCGTACCAATTAAGATGATCCACTGCGAAGTTCAGATGATCAGGTGTTCATAAAATTTTATTTCACCTTTTAAGGAAGTTTATATTATTTATAGTGGTTTTTAGAAGTTGTGCACCTCTTCTGCATTTTTATTTTACTGGAAAATTGAGTACTGTGGCTGACAGTGGGTCCACCAGATAGGTGCTTCTTCAACCTCTAGAGAGGTTCAAATGGGCGCTAGGGCAGTGGGAGCGCATTCCCATTCCAGCACCAGCCGGCGACAAATAGCCGCGGTTCAAGTTGGAAACTAAACCTGGGACCTGGGAACACACTTCGGGCAACATGGCGGCCCGCGGTGACGACCGGAGCGGTACCAGCGACGGCGGCGGCGGCACATGGTCCGGCGGCACCATGGTTTGTGCTCAGGGATGGGTAAAATCGATCAAAGTTTGCATGGGAAGCATCGTGGGGACTTGGAGAACAAGAAATTGAATACCAATCGTGAAGAAAACGATTGGAAAAGGAACTTCGATGATAATCTAGGGTTTGGGCCGAAAATGTGGAAAATTTGGTTCCCGGCTTGATTTGTTTATAATGTTACGATTGATCTGGCATGGGTTGGTCTCTAAAAAATGTATAATATAAATCATAAACGGATTGAAGATTAGTCAAGCACGCTAGAGGTATTTCCAGGATTAACAGCCACGGTTTAAACGAGCTCAATTGGGGAAATTCTAAAGTCGCTGTGCGGGGCTTATGGCACGACAAATTGAGTGCGGGGATATCAAGAGGAGGTGAGCAAGAACCTTAGAGTGCAGTTGATTGAACGAGAACGACATTTATGGTGCGGAACTACGTTGAGGTGCAGTGGCGGCTCGAAAATTGGGGACCCGACGGAACTTCCACCTCGGCCCCGCATGGGGATGAAGAAGACGTCGCAGCAGCATGTCGGTGAGGATGAGGTTGCCATGGCGCAGCTTGTGGCGCAGGATTGGATGCCCGAGAGTAGACAGAGGCACAGCGCGATGGTATTGTGGCAGTCCAGCAGCTCGTGCTGCTGTGAGCCGGGACGGCATGGGGAGGCTGCGCTTGCTTGCGTCGCGGAGGGAGGAAGAAGACCGGGCGCACGCCGTGGAGGCTCATCCTTGCGCCGGAGATGACCAAGGCAGGGTGTGAAGCAGCAGCAGGGGCATGGCGTGAAGCAACAGTGAGGCGGCCATGGCAGAGCAATGGGCGGGAGCATAGGGCCACACGGCAACGAATTGGCACTGTGGTGAGCAAGGCACGGTGCTGGCGCAGCTCGCTCAGACGTGGGCGAGAGCAAGGAATGTAGACCCTATGATGCATTCATGCGATAGGGGAGACCGAAGAAAAAGATTAGAGCGACCATCGGTTAGGGACGTGGAGCGGTCGCCCCCTTGTGTGGCGCGCCCGCAGCAATCGCGCTAGGACTGACTGGTGTGGCCCGCTGACAGGTGGGGTCCATCTGTCAAGCACCCACAAATAGCAGCAAACTTTGAAGGTCAAAATAATATAGCAAACAAGGTGTAAAAATCTCTAAAATTTGCTGTTTGACTATCTTGAATAAGAGAAATGCAATGGTGCAATCCACTTTGCAGTTTATCTGATTAAAATTCAAAATTTAATTAGCAGTGATAAATCCTCTTCCTATGTGCCTTAATTCGTATTTGAACTTTCTGAATACAAGCTGAACTGGTTTATAGTTTGAATCTAAGTTCTTACATTGATTTTTAGTTTTACATAACTAGGTCATATTGCAACAAAGTTGTAAGGTTTTTGCAAGTTCAACTGATGAAGTATTAATAAGAATTTTGTGGTTGTCAATTCAATTATTGGCCTACGTTATATTTGCAAATTGGATTTTTGGTTTAAATTTATGCCTAAGCATAGTGTTGGCTTTTGACTAAAGTTTTAGGCTTGACATTAACTATCGGTGGTTTTGATCCGGCAGATCTCCCGACACTACTAAAAGTGTTTGCGGAGTTTGAAGTTCGGTGTGGGCGCGCGGAGATTCAAGAAGGTGAAATGTAAAATGACACAGGAGACACGAAGATTTACGTGGTTCGGGCAGCCTGAGCGTAATACCCTACTCCACGGGGTGTGTTGGTGTTGTATTGGATGTATGAACTCAACTCAAGTAATGTGAGTTGAGAGCACGTGTGAGCCGATCAGAACAGATCAGATCAGAGAGCCGAGAGAGCAGAGAGAGCCCTCTATGTATCGTCGGCCTGTCCTTTTATAGTACAAGGACAGGCCGTTACAAGTTGGCCTGGCCCGACATGTGGCCCCGGCGGCTACTAATATTGATACACATTTGATGCGCTTAATTACCCTTAATGACCGAGTTATGAGCTTTGATAGTGCCGGTACTGGTAATTAAGGTCGTCCGATCGTGTGTCATTAACATAGTATTAATGACACTTAATCGGGTCTTGAAGTCCTTGATTCCCCTTTAAAGATTCGGAGCCGTTGTGGAGTCTACCGGAGGTTTGAGGCTGAGGATCCAACGGTTGGACTCGTGGCAGCTTTGGAGCATACTGTGGGGAACAGATAGGTCTGGTGCCACCAGACGCGTGTCAGTTTCGGAGCTTCCCTCGGTCTGGGGTTAGGTCCGGGGGGGCCGTTATGGTACATAGCTCGGAGCTTCCCCCTTGTGGGCGGTATCTCCGCTTCGATGGTACACGTGGCGACCCTGGGACTAACCATGTTGGGGAAGCGGGTCCAGTTATGTCTGACATGTGGGCCTCCGAAGGTCTTCAAATCAAGTAGATGACATTTCCTTGAGATCTTTGCAATCTCAAGGGGTATACGGTACCCAGGGTACCGACAATGGCCCCTGGGCCCACCTCTGGGGAAGACCCCTTGGGTGAAGTCATTCCGCCAGAGGTGGGTCCATCCTTCGACTTTCAAGCCGAGTCTTCAAAGGTCTTCAGATGTGCCATTGGCGATAGTTTTGGAGTTAAATCCTCGCCGCGTGGCATATCCCGGGTGCAGCAAATGAGATCTTTGGTGTGCGGATCTCACACAATTGAAGGTCGTTGGTTCCCGATACGAAAATCGTATCGGTTCCGCGCGCCTTGTCAGGCTGCCGCCTTCGGGCTTCCTGCCTTTCATGATGACAACCGTTCGCCTGGGTAAGAACCTCGACTTGATCGTCAGGGTGGTCCCGGGCCCTCTTGTCATCGGCAGGGTGATATTTTTGAATAGTATCTTCGGCTTCCCTGCGGTTTCCATCCAAGCGTTGCGGGGGCTTACTTAAGAAGGAAAGCATGCATCGTCTAGGGTTCTTTACGCCTCTCATCCGAACTTGCGCTCGAACTCCCAAACTTGTGCTTGCTTTTCCTCCCTTGCCTCGTTGTGCTGCGATGGGGTTGGGTCTCCGCAAGAGCCGCTTGAAGACCGAAGGTGACCTGAAGAAGGTCCGGGCCCTCATGGGGTGGTCCTCGGACTTCTTCAACCACCTGGTCCGCACCGGGGGAGAGCTCTCATTCTAGAAGGAGCACGCCGGCGAGATGGTGTACTTTTCTGCATACGCCATGGTGGGGTTGATCCCGCCTTTTTCCTCCTTTTTCTTGATGCTGCTAGACTTATATGGTCTGCAGCTGTACCACCTTGGCCCCCACTCCATTCTTCTAGTGTCTGTCTTTGTCCACTTCTGTGAAATGTGGGTGGGCATCCCCCCTGCATTGAGCTTTTCCGGACCTTCTTCACCGTCCATACCACCGGAAGGAGTAATGATTACCTTGGCTTCTACTACTTTGTGAAGCGCAAGAAGTGCCCATTCAAGTACCTTCGGTCGTTTCCCTCTGGAAAGTGGGAGGATTGGAAGAAAGACTGGATAGTCATCCGGGTGGAGGAGCACGAGAAGTTGGAGCTGCCCAAAGGCCTCCCCAACATCGACACTGCAGTCTGGAGTGATGCTCTGATGCTGTCGGATGCCTTCAACCCTGCTCTGACTAGGATCTGCCATTGTGTGCAGGGAGGATTAACTCCTCAGGCGGTATTTTGCAATTTCTTTGTCAACAGGTGGGCACCGCTGAAGAGGAGAGAAAAACTCGCTTGGTCCCTCAACAGTGTCATGGACGACGACCGGGTCGAGACCGGGCTAAAGTCCAACATGGAGGGGACGACCTTGGAGTTTTATCTCAAGAAGTTCCAGCACGGCATCGACGACGCGGGTGATGACTTGACCCCGCCACCATCTTTCCTCCCTCTGAACTTGGAAGTACAGCTCAGCAGGGAGCTCCGGCGGACGATGCCGGTGCTTGACGACCTCAGTGTTGTCGAGAGACGATCGACTTCCAGGGTGGTGATCCCTGGGGCTTCTGAAGGTGGCTCCGACCCTGCCCCGAAGCCAAGGACCGAAGTCGTTGGCAAGGGCAAGGAGCCGGTGGCCGAACCCTCGAGCCGGAAGAGAAAGCTAAAGCATGCCGACGGAAGGTCCGTTAGGCCTGCACCGTCTGCAGCGGCTCCTTCTCCCTGGAGGGGGAGGTCCTCTACAACTGCGGCGACTGTACCTGCAGCAGTGTCTTCCTGAGGTGCTAGCCCCGGGCATGTGACTCCAGTACCAGGGCCAGCTGAGGCCCCTGGGTCCGGAGGTCCTTCCCGGTCAAGGGGGGGCCTCGACTAAGGAAATGCCCGCGGCTGCAACAAGTTCCGGGGGGCCTTCCGGAGCTACCACGCCGGCAGCAGCCATGGTCAGTCCAGAACGCCCGGGAAAGAGATTCCGTGCAAGCTGGTGCGGAAGCCTTCCGAGGTAATTTTTAATCTTTACCTCAGACAGTTGTTTTGTTGTAGTAACTGTT
Organism: Tuctoria greenei; assembly: GCA_036927565.1. Taxonomy (NCBI): domain Eukaryota; kingdom Viridiplantae; phylum Streptophyta; class Magnoliopsida; order Poales; family Poaceae; genus Tuctoria; species Tuctoria greenei. Next base: position 134,585,056 of record JAYESD010000001.1, on the reverse strand, counting down.
TTTTAAGTTTCTTCATCCATCATCTGCAGCGTCCCCAAGAAGAGGAGTGAGGCTCCTCCCTCAGCCACAGCAGCTGAAGCTATGAGGGCAGAGGCTTCTACTCCTATCCTGGTGCCGTCCCAAGTGGTGGCTGAAGCTGCGGCAGCTCCGGCTCCAGCTGTCGTGGTCATGGACCTCGACTCATCCCCCGAGACTCCTGTGCTAGTGCCGGACCACGAGAGAGAAGATGCACCAGCGGCACCTGCCCTGGAGGTTGAAGCCCCGGGTCTTGATGCTGACATGTTGGAAGCTTCTGCCGCTGAGCCGGAGGAAGCAGTGATTCCGGCCCCAGAGCCAGAAATTGTCGAAGTTTGGTGGTTGAGCCGGAGGTTATTGAAGTCCCGGTGAGCGAGTCGGATGTTGAGGAAGTCCCGGCGGTTAAGCCAGCTACCTCCGAAGCTCCGGCCTCAGAGCCGGTTGCCACTGAAGCTCCGGCTACAGAGTCGGTTGTAGTTGAAGACCTTCCGGTGCCTGAGCCGGTTGAGGTTGAAGCTCCGGCCTCAAGGCCAGTTGTTGCGGAGGCATCAGCACTCGAACCTATGATGGTCGAGGCGCCAACACCCGAGCCACCAGCGGATGAGGAGCCCAGGCCGGAGCCGGAAGTAGCCCCTACCTGGAAGTGATGACGACGGAGGTTCCTGCTGCTGAGCCAGAGTGCCCTCATGAAGTCGCTGGCCCCCTGCCTGAGGGGGCAATTGAAGACCTGGCGGCAGGGCCTTCGGAACCACTTCCAGAGGTCGGAACTTCTTCTGCGGGACCCTCCTCAGTGGCGACTTAGGCTATACCAGAGGGCGGCCCTAGTGTCGTGGAGGCTCAGGGGACCACTCTTGTGGAGTGGGACCCAATTTTTGTAAGCGAGAACCCGCTGGAACCAGCAGATGAGACCCCAGCTGGTCCGGACCCTATTCCCCTGTCGTTGTCCATTGACAATGCTTGCTCTAGTCTGCGTCAAGTCCAGCTGGCGTTCTACCACGACAGCAAGGCTCTTGAAGAGGAGCGCCAAACCCTTAGGCGGTAGCGTAATCGGCTCTACTTCGAGACCAAGCTGGCGCAGTCGAGGCTGGCAGACGACAAGGAGTGGATCAAACAGGAGAAGGTCCACCTGGAATACTGGGGCAAATTATTGGATGATAGGGAGAGCTTGACTCGTGCCCTCGACACTCAATCCCGGGCCATTTATGAGGAGGCCAAGGCAACTAATAGTGCGGCTGATGATCGCCAAGAAAGGCTTGAAGCCATTAACACTACTCTCATCAAGCGTCGGGAGGCATTTGAGGAGAGGGAGAAGAGGCTCGAAGACGAAGAGCAAAAACTCCTGGAGCTGTGGGATGATGTCTTGAAGAGGGAGGAGGAGCTCACCGAAAAGGTGGCTCTGGCTAACAAGGGCCTCGAGGAACGCGCCAAGAAATTGGAGGAGCGTTGCGTTGAGGAGGAGGAGAAGGCGTGGGTGCGAGGGCAGGAACTCTACAAGCAAGAGTCTGCCATCGCTGCTAGGGAGAAGAAAGTTAGGGGCCGGGAGAAGGACCTGGTCGACTGCCAGAACAAGATCCACCTCCGGGAGGAGGAGCTCGGAAAACTCGAGAAGCAGGTTGCTGAAAAGATTCAACACAATGCCAAAGAGGTTGAGCGCCTTGCTCGTGAGAATTCTAAACTGGCGGCGGCCAAAAGATCCTTGGAGGAACTGAAGGGCTTGAGGACTATGGACTCCCTACAGGTTTGGGAGTTCCTGAGCAAAGCCAACGACGCGCTGACACTAATGGGCTTCAGTCCCGTGCGTCCGGATGATCCAGAGCCGGAGCCGGACTTGGCGTTGCAAGCGTTGAGCTCGGCGGGTGGCAAACTCTCCAAGGTGGGTGACGTCATCGCGGACCAGTTGGAGGTTGAGGGGCAGTCCCTGGTGAAGAACGTTGCAGAGTATGTGCTGACGTGCTACACCAGCCGGGATCCCCAATTTCCTGGTGAACCGGTGCTTGAAGGTCCCGTCGAAGGAGAAGGTGAAGCCACCCGAGCCAACGTGTCGGAGGTTGCTCAGAAGGTCGCCCAGTTCTTCCATAGGGTCTAGGACCATCTCTGTAGCTCCCACTTGTATTCTCTCTTTTTCTTCCCCAATTTTGTAATCCCTTGTCTCCAGATGAATGAAATCCAAATTTTTGTGAATTTCATTTTTTGTCTTCAACACTTTTGTCTTCACTTGGCCCCTGGTAGATGTACACAATTTGATTGTGAACATGTACCAAGAGGATATTGTGTTTTGATGAAGACTCGTTTACTTCGAACTTGTAGAGTGTATGTCCGAAGTCTTCGATAGTGAAGGCCCCCTGAGGTTGTCGGAGCTCAGAAGCTCTGGCATTGACTACCGTCGGAGCTTAGTAGCTCCAGCAATAGTCCCTATCAACGCGTAGAACACCTGGATAAGGCTGCAATCCAGGGGCCAACATTGACATGAATCCCTGATGTGGAGTATACGCTTGACCACTCTGGGAGCCCTGGGACAAATATGATTAGTATTTCATACAATCAGACGAATTAATAAGAAATGCCATTATACCTGTGAAGAAGAGCCAACTTATTATCCGGGCCACATCAGACGAGGCATACCGAACTGCTATCCAAAGCCACTTTGAGGGAAGAACTACATAAAGTAAGAATATTCAGTTACTGACTTTAACACAAATATGGTAAAAAGTATTCCAACTTAAGTAAAACAGTAATTTACCTGCGACATCATCTCGAACTGAGGTTGTTTGGCATATTGAACTGAGTTCCAGTGTTGCCTTGACCCGAGAACTACACGAAGGAAATTATTTGTAAAATCTTAAGTTGAAACAATTTGTAAATGAAGAAACTATTCAATTGTTAAGATTACAAGTTACCTGTGTCATATATGGATACTGCATCTGCTGCTGTTGCTGCATCTGTAGTTCTTGTATTTGCTGTTGTTGTTGCTCCACTTTCTCCTCGTACTGTCTTAATTTTTCTTGCAATACCTCGTCTGCAACATGGGATCAACTCAAATAGAAGTAGAATACCGTCGTCCCACATAAGCGTCACACTCCAGATAACCGTCGCCTAATCCAAGTCTACAAAAAACACAAATGTGATGAATCAATGGTAATTAACCTTTAAACAATCATTATCTTTGCACATAACACCAATGCGGTACGCCTCCGCCAACTTCGTACGCCGCGCCCACATCCAATGGTGCTCTTAGATAATCTACATCATCTCCATGCTTTTTCTCGAGACACTCAACATATATTATCTGCAAGAATAAATTGAGTTCATGAGTGGATGTCATAAAAGATAGATTCAATTCATAGATAGAGAGCAGTCAACACTCTTACCACTTTTAGTGTTGCCTCCTTGTCACACAACTGCTCCAAGTGTGCCGAATTTGCGCCTCTGTGCCCTTTGAGGTGAAACTCGATAAAAAAAATTAGCGACACCGATTTTAGCTTCCTGCAACATCAGAATACAACATTAGTTCAATCAATGCCATTTTTTGAAGCAATTTACAAGTGATTATGATAGTTCATACCATTCGTTGTGCCATCCGCACATGTCCATCTGTCCCATAACGTTGTAGTCCAGGCTTGCTCTTTCCGCTGCTTCAGTTTCTCTTTGAAATATGTTTGAACTCCTTCTACGCCCAGTATTCGCATAGCCATTCCCAAGCTACCTGATCTACATAGATCCAATCCACACTACTCTCCATGTACTCATGCTTCTGCAGATAAATTGTAGCCGCTCGCTTGTTTGTCATGGGCTTACCCAACCTGGTCTTGTAATACATAGTCACAACCTTGATCCGTGCATTAGAGAAGGAGTCCTTCGTGAGCTTTCTCGCCGATGTCTCGAAAACAGACCTCAAGTATGCTGGAACCAAACCTTCCTCCAATTTATGTATGCCCTGCATAAAACCAACAACTCAACCAAAGTAAGATGCAACGTATTTTAAACAATGAAAACAATCTTACCCAAAAAATCTCCAAAACTTTGTCCTGACAAGTACCGCAGTGCCATATGGTTTTAGGGCATAGTGATCCCAATTATGCGCGGCAATAAGTTGACCGCCCACAAGAACCATCCCCAGAAAGCAAAACCTGATGGCATTTCCCAACTCTGTGTTAACGCATCATCTATGCCCCCTGCCATACCAACCAATCTCGATCCAGCACCTAGTACCCTTTGGCCTTATAACCGCACGCATATCGGGAGTTTTATTTGGAGTACATAAAAGGTGCCTCCGCGGCCTGTACAAATAACTTTGGTTAGTTGACAAGAAAACCAAATGTATAAGATAAATTATCAAATAATTAAAAAAATACCTATAAGGGCATCCATCACTCTGCCCCTCTGCTGCCTCTTGTAACTATGCTAATCTTGCCAACCTTGCATCTCGTTTCAGATCATCTTCCTCTTCACTACTCTCTTCACCCTCAGTACTACTCTGTCCACCCTAAGTACCATCCTGTCCACCCTTAGAAGACGAAGTCCCAAAGACCTGCGCCAGAACCTCCTCTGCTCCTAAGCCTCCTCCTTGCTCCCGAACCTCCTCCATTGTGCCTGCTTCTGAGCCTACTTCTTGCTCCTGAGCCTCCTCTGAGTACACACCTAAGCCTCCTCCTGAACCCGGTGTTAGTTGGCTTGATGCCTGCTCTGTCACACACCCCAGAAGCTGTCTCTATCTATCTGCACTCACAGTCGTGCAGTAGAAATGCAAATAAACCTATAAAAAATAGTAAATAGTTGATTATGATATTGAAGTGTTTAACAAAACAAAGTACATGTGTCAGTACCCTGCATACCGTATACCCCTTGGGATTACAAAAAGACCGAAGGAACTTCACCTGTCTGAGTTGAAGACCTGCGAAGACCCCACGTGTCATACGGGACCGGACCTGCCTCCCATCTATGGTTAGTCCTGGTGCTGCCACGTGTATACTACAACCAGACCTACATCCCACACATGGGATAGCTCCGGGCTACAACCAGACCTACATCCCACCCATGGGATAGCTCCGGACCTAACCTTCGACAGAGGGAAGCTCCAGTACTAACACGTGTACATCTACACCGGACCTACCTGTCCCAAGACGGATAGCTCCAATGCTGCCACATGTCCAAACGCCGGACCTTCAGCCTTAACAATCAGACTGGTGGACCCCCAACGGCTCGGACCTTTAAGGGGCAATCAAAGACTTCAAGACCCGATTAAGTGTCATTAATACCATATTAATGACACACAATCGGAAGGTCCTTAATGCCGGTAACGGCATTGTCAAGCCCGTTACGATGCTATTAAGGGTAATTAATCTCTTTAATTGTGTATTAAGCATCAGTAATCGCCAGAGCCACATGTCAGGCCAGGCTAATGGTGTAACGACCGGTCCTTGTACTATAAAAGGACTGGTCGATGATACACAAGGGATGGCTCTCTTGAACCCTCCCATAGACAGATTTGATACCCAATATAACAACTACACACCCCGTGGAGTAGGGTATTACGCTATGGCGGCCTGAACCACGTAAATCCTTGTGTCCATTTGCCATACTCTTCGAAATATCTGCGCACCCAATACCGAACTACAAACTCCGTGAGCTATCAACGGTAGTATCGGAAGAGTTGTCGGAAAAACACTCTGACAGTTGGCACGCCAGGAAGGGGGGCGTGCCCGAGATTTCAAAAATGGTGAACTCAACTGCTGGATCGTCCAATGGCAACCCCGCCGCGCAACCTGCTGGACGCAATCCCTCCAACATGCAACAACCACCAGGTGTCGCGGCTCCAGCAGGAGTCATGCCTCCGCCACCACCGTCTGCACCAGCAAATCAAGCTGGACAACGGGACGGGGCATCTGCATCGGTCACAGCGTCGGCGAATAATAACAATCCTGAACACACAATCCATGTTGCACGTGCTCTTCTCCAACGCCCACCACCTTCGGGTGCATCCCAAGGTTCAATGGAGCAGTGGAGGGCTGATGTGGAACATTTGGTTGCAGCAGCAGCCAATCGCATCAGCAACCAAGGTCCTCCCCCCTTGGGGCGGGCCCCATCGCAGCATCGGTCTTTGTCGGGCAGACTTAGTCCGCACGCTTCCCAAAATAGGAGGCGTGTTGCGTCTCAACAAGTGACATCGCTGCCTTCTGGGGCGCGACACACCCATACAGTAACCAGGCTTTCAACTCATGACCTCCGGGCGGAGCTTGATCGCCATTACCATCAACAGGATGGCCGCGTCCATATTGAGCATGCTCACAAAATGTGAGAAGATCGAGACAGTCCTGCACCCCCTATGAAAGCATCTAGGCCCCCACGAGGTACGGTTTCGGTGATTAATGACAACCGTTATTTACTACTAATGAGTTTGTGGATGCGAGGTTTCATGTACAATGAATCAAACGTCGATCAATCAATCATAAATGTCATCTACTGCTCATTGGATGCAAAAGGAGACCCCTCAACGAACTAACCTAAGGGGTTAATCGGAAACAAATGAAGAACTCGTACAACGACGCAACCTTATCAAAATTGGCAACACAAGAAGCTTCATATCCATCAGAAGAGCCATACAAACAAGTGTTCAAGAGGTCACAAGTCCAAAATCCGAAAGATCAGTCCAACTCAACTCGAAGGAAACAAATTGTACACACCGGATCATCCGGTGATCTGAAGAATGACTGCATCGGTCGATTTGGACTCAACAGAAGAAGAAGACCTCAGAATGAAGTACACACCGGATCATCCGATGTGTATCAAGTGAACATCGGATGAATACAACAGTAAGCAAATTTTCTGAAGTGTTCTGAAGGACTGAACACCGGATCATCCGATGGTGAAGGCAGATACACATCGGTCGATTACAACAGAAGCAAATTATCAACTCAACCAGACTGAAGATCTATTCATCGGATCCTCCGATGATGAAGAAGGTGAAGCATCGGTCTAATAACGGTCATTTCTGACAGAATGACGTCAGCTAATCAAATTAGACCGATGCTCTTAAAAGGGGGTCATCGGATCATCCGATGTACACAGAAAAAGTAATCAGCCCACTTTTCCAACGGCTAATTCGGTTGGGCTGAGTATTTAACCCCCTCACACCAGTCATTTCGATGAGGCTGAACAACAAGAGCACCACTACACATTCCCCAAGTGTCCAAGACTTAGAATACTCATTTTCACACTCTTGTAATCCTTTTACACCTCAAGATATAGGCTAGTTCCTCTTAGAGTTAAGCTTGTGTGCGTCCTCTCTGGGTGAGTGGAGACTCTAGAGTAGGGAGAGCCGTGAGGAAGTGCATTATTGGTGATTGCACTCACCATTGTATCAAGAGGAGAGTGAAGAGATCGCTCCGGAGCTTGCCGAGACCATTGTGGAAGCCCGGAGGATCGAAGTTGTACAAGGCTTGAGCTCCACCTTGCCAAGGATGGCGAACGGAGGAAGTTAGTGGATTCCCTCGTCTCGGTGACTTGGGAGTGGCGATACCCTTAAGTGGGTGCCACAACGTGGACGTAGGTGGATCCTAGTGATCTCACCGAACCACGGGAAAAATCGACGTGTCCCCGTGTCTTCGAGCGTTTGCATTCCTCCTCCCTACTCCCTTTACGATTACACAATTCTCATTTCCGCACTTAATTCTCTTAATTGCACTATTGGCTTGCTTAGAGAATTAGATTTTACTTAAGCTTTAAATTGACTTAAAATTTGAAGTAGCCCAATTCACCCCCCCCCCTCTTGGGCATTCGATTGAGATCCATGAGGGTTCCTCTCGTGTCAAAGAGCTCAAATATCACTTGCTTAAATCCAAGTATGATGATTTTAAAATGCTTCCTCATGAGAATGTTAATCAAATGTTTTCTCGCTTAAATGTACTCATTGAGGAAATTAATGCTCTTGACATTGCTTCTCTTGGCAAGGGACTCATCAACCGCAAGATCCTCATGCTACTTCCCAAGCCCAAGTACAACATCATCAACTCCATGCTCCAAAAGGAGTCACTTGACAACATTGAGGTTTCGGAGCTCATTGGAGAGATACATGCTCATGAGATGAGTGTGCTTGGAATGATGGAGGAGTCATCATCATCAAAGACCATTGCTCTCAAGGCCTCAACCAAGAAGACACATACCAAGAAGAAGAAAGTGGTTGAGCCTAGCTCAAGTGAGGAAGAACAAGCTACAAGTGAAGATGATGATGATGAGCTTGCATTGATGATGAGGAAGTTTTCACGTCTCAACTCAAAGATTGCCAAGAAGGGATACTCGTTTGATCCCAAGAAGAAATCCTTCTTGCCAAGGAGAGATGAAAACAAGACGTGCTACAATTGTGGCGATCAAGGCCACATATCATATGATTGTCCAAGACCGGACAAGAGGAAGGACAAGGGCAAGCATCGCAAGCTAGAAGAGAGTGATGATGATGAAGATGCAAAGCCCAAGCGCACCTTTGGAAAGAAGAAACTTGACAAAGGCAAGAAGACCAAGCTCTTTCCAAAGAAGAGAAGAGGACCTCAAAAGGTCTTTATGTGCGAAGCAAATGAGTGGGTCACCGATGAAGAAACAAGTGATGACAGTGAAGATGAGGAAGAAAACTTGGCAAGCCTCGCTATCGTCAACAAGGATGACTCACCCCTTCCTCCACCGCCTATGTGCCTCATGGCGAAAGGTAACACAAAGGTATGTGATGACTCAAGTGATGATGAACTTTCTCCCGATGAACTAGCATCTATGATTAATGAATATCATGCCATTATCAAAAGGGAAAAGGCTAAGGTTAAGGCACTTGAGCTAACTCGCGCTAAGCTAGAGGGTGCCAACCTCGATTTGCAAGACAAGTATGTCACCATACTTAATGAGCATGAAACGCTCAAGTCACATGTCAAGCAAATCGAGGAGGAGAAAGCTCAAATCAAGCTTGAATTCCATGAGCTTGACTTAGCTAACTTGGCACTATTGGCTAAGCATAACGAGTTAGTTCAAGAGCATGAGACACTTAGTCTTTCCTATGAAGCAATGGAACTAAAATTGAATAACTTGAAGAAAGAAACTCTTGATGGCAAAACACCCGCTAGTTCACATGCCACTAACAATTTGCATGAGTCGTTGCCATTGAAAGCTAATAGGGAGAAGGAGCTAATGGACGAGATCGAAAGTCTCCGCACTAGTGTGGCTAGACTTTCCAAGGGAGAGGACAAGCACAAGGAGATCCTCTTCCAACAAGCTAAAGGCTTCAACAAGAGGGGACTTGGGACCTTCCCTACGCCCAACAAATGGAAGGTGCCCTCACCGGAGCTTAGGACAAGCTTCATCAAGGAAGTGGGATCCTATTGCCAACATTGTGAGGTCACCGGACATCACACTAGGGAGTGCCCTCTTCCCACTCGTCCTTCTCCAAAATTACCTCCTAACTATTCGTCTACTTTCAATGATTGTCACTATCTATTGAGCAAAGTAGGTGGAAAGGTGAAGGCGAAGTTCATTGGCAAAAACATCAAGGGCATGAAGGGGAAGCTCCCCAAGCAACTTTGGGTCCCAAAATCACTTGTATCACACATACAAGGACCTAAGTTGGCTTGGGTTCCTAAACTCAAAAACTAACTTCATGTGTGTAGGTGAACTACAAAGCCGGAGGAAAACATTGGGTACTCGATAGTGGGTGCACTCAACACATGACCGGCAATGATGGTATGTTCACCTCCATAGAAGACCCCGGCAATCATGAACAAGTCACCTTTGGTGATAACTCAAAGGGGAAGGTAATTGGTTTAGGTAAAATTGCAATTTCTAATGACTTGTCCATTTCGAATGTGCTTTACGTTAAGTCTCTTAGCTTTAATTTGCTCTCTATTGCTCAACTTTGTGATCTTGGACTAACGTGCACATTTGACAAAGATGGTGTTGTGGTGTCTAGTGTAGCTAGCAAAGAGCTAATATTCAAGGGTTTTAGGCATGGTCATCTATATTTGGTGGACTTCTCCAACAAGAGCGCAAGCCTAACCACTTGTCTTTTCACCAAGACAAGTTTGGGGTGGCTATGGCATCGGAGGATTGCTCACATAGGAATGAGCAAGCTCAAGAAGTCCTTCAAGCTAGGGATGGTGACCGGCGTAAAGGACGTGTCGTTTGAAAAGAACAAGCTATGTAGCGCATGTCAAGCCGGGAAGCAAGTGGCTTCGCACCATCCGATGAAGACAATGGTGTCTACCTCCAAGCCGCTCGAACTACTTCACATGGACCTCTTCGGACCGTCCACCTACCAAAGCCTTGGCGGTAATCTCTATTGTCTCGTTATTGTTGATGACTACTCTCGCTATGCTTGGACCTTGTTTTTAGGTGACAAGGGTGAAACCCCGGAAGTCTTCAAGACCTTTGCAAAAAGAGCTCAACGGGAATTCCAACTTCCCATCATCAAGGTCCGGAGTGACAACGGCACCGAGTTCAAGAACTACAATATTGGGGAGTGGTGTGACCGTGAAGGAGTCAAGCACGAATTTTCGGCTACATACACCCCTCAACAAAACGGTGTTGTTGAGAGAAAGAACAAGACACTAATCACCCTCGCGAGAGCCATGCTTGATGATTATGGGACGTCGGAGAAGTTTTGGGCGGAAGCGATCAACACGGCATGCCATGCCGCAAATAGAGTCTACCTTCATCGACTTCTCCAAAAGACTCCCTACGAGCTCCTCATTGGGAGAAAGCCCAACATCTCCTACTTCCGGGTCTTCGGATGCAAGTGCTACATCTACCGCAAGAAAAGACTTGGTAAGTTTGAAAGAAGGTGCGATGTTGGTATTTTCCTTGGTTATGCGTCGAACTCAAAGGCATATCGAGTATTCAACCAAACCTCCGGGTTAGTTGAAGAAAGTTGTGACGTTGAGTTTGATGAGACTAATGGCTCCCAAGAGGAGAGTTTTGGTCATGATGATATAGATGATGAGCCTCTGCGAGAAGCTATGAAGAACATGACCATAGGAGACATCAAGCCCGAAGTTGAGGAGAGCCATGATCAAGGGGGAGCTTCAAGTCCGAACATCAACACCTCCATGGCGCCTCAAGTGGATGAAGAAGAAGACAAAGATGATCCATTGCCTATGCAAGACCAACAAGCCACACAACACCAAGAAGAAGATGAAGTCCAAGATGAAGTCCAACCACAAGACGAGCAAGATGCTTCACCACCACCAAGTGACTCACAACCGTTGATGAGACATGGGCGCATCTCCAAGGCACATCCAATGGATCAAATCATTGGAAGTCCTTCACGGGGAAGGAACTCAACAACTTCACCCGCAATGAAGTTTGGGTGTTGGAGGAGCGACCCAAGGACAAGAATGTGATTGGAACGAAGTGGGTCTACCGCAACAAGCAAGATGAGAATGGCGTGGTGGTCCGCAACAAAGCTAGGCTTGTGGCGAAGGGATTCGCTCAAGTTGAAGGTTTGGATTTTGGGGAGACATTCGCCCCGGTAGCACGGTTAGAAGCTATCCGCATACTCCTTGCTTTTGCTTCTCATCATAATATCATGCTTTATCAAATGGATGTTAAGAGTGCATTTCTCAATGGCTATATTAATGAACTTGTGTTTGTTGAGCAACCTCCCGGGTTTGAGGACCCAAGAAACCCTAACCATGTCTATAGGCTAAACAAAGCACTCTATGGACTCAAGCAAGCTCCAAGGGCATGGTACGAGCGCTTAAGGGACTTCCTCGTCATGCAAGGTTTCAAGATTGGGAGGGTGGACACTACACTCTTCACCAAGGACATCGACGGAGACTTATTTCTTTGTCAAATTTATGTCGATGATATTATTTTTGGCTCAACTAACAAAGCTCTTAGCCATGAGTTTGGCAAAATGATGTCTAGGGAATTCGAGATGTCAATGATTGGAGAGCTCAACTTCTTCCTAGGATTTCAAATCAAGCAACTTCAAGAGGGGACCTTCATCCATCAAGAGAAGTACACTAAGGACCTCTTGAAGAAATTTGAGATGGGAGATTGTAGCTCAAGAAGCACTCCAATGGCGACAAATTGTCATCTCGACGCGGACATGGACGGTAAATCTATTGATCAATCTCATTACCGTTCCATGATTGGTTCATTGCTATATCTTACCGCATCTAGGCCCGATATTATGTTTAGTGTGTGCTTGTGTGCTCGCTTTCAAGCGGCACCTAAAGAATCGCACAAGAAGGCGGTCTTTAGGATACTTCGGTATCTCAAGCATACCCCAAGTGTAGGTTTGTGGTACCCCAAGAACGCTAGTTTTCATCTCTTAGGTTACTCGGATTCGGACTTTGCCGGATGCCGTGTAGACCGCAAGAGTACCTCCGGGGGTTGCCACCTACTTGGGCGTTCCCTAGTTTCTTGGTCGAGCAAGAAGCAAAATTCCGTGGCTTTGTCCACCGCGGAGGCGGAGTATATAGCGGCCGGTGCATGTTGTGCCCAAATCCTATATATGAAGCAAACCCTCTTGGACTTTGGAATTAAGTTTGGTTGTGTGCCTCTCCTTTGTGACAATGAAAGTGCGGTTAAGATAGCTAGAAACCCCGTTCAACACTCCCGCACTAAGCACATTGATATTCGCCATCACTTCCTGCGGGACCATGAGGCTAAGGGAGAAATCTCTTTGCAAGGTGTTAGGTCCGAAGAACAATTGGCGGATATCTTCACCAAACCACTTGATGAGAAAACTTTTTCTAGGCTTAGAAGTGAGTTAAATGTGCTAGATGCATCTAACGTCATGTAAATTGCCATGTTCATGTAAGGTTGCATGTCATATAGGTCTTGCCTAACTCCCAAAGGATAGGGGTGAGCTAGAAATAGTTTTTTCCCTGAGGAAGCCTTTGGAAGGTTTAAACTTGGCAAGATAGATTTATTTTATGCCTTGCATGATCCCTGCCATATAAACTTGCACTCATTTAATCTCTTGCACAATAATTTGTTTGGCATTGCATACGGTAGAATTGTCACAAAGGGGAACCCACATCATGAGAAGGAGACTTGTTTGAAATGCAATATCTCAACTCATATGATGTGGAAAGAGCAAAATTCTAAAGGAACATGCTTCAATGAGATAGAAGTTTTCATACTCTACCTCTCAAAGCATGGGCCTTACATTTTATTTGGATATTTTTTCTCGGTGTTCCATTTGCATTAAGGTCTAGCCAAGCTATTGGCATATTAGCTTCTTGAGGGGTAAGGGGTTGCCCAAAAAGTCCTAAGACATGTGTTTCTCTTTGATTGCGTGTTTGGTCAAAGGACATATATGGGCATTCTTAGTTTTTCTGTAGTCATCGGATTATCCGATGCTAGGGTCAGCAGCTACATCGGATCAATTGGTGCTTCAGTTCATCGAGCAGATCAGTCAGAACCAGAAATCGACCGATGAGTTCATTTCAGGAACCATCGGAGCATCCGATGTTCAATCCTCTGTTACCCTGATGAATTCGACCGATGATTGACGTAGCAACGTCGGATCATCCGGTGTGCAAAGAGAGTTTTTGGACCAACTCTCTGTTGAACTCGACCGATGACCACCTCCCTTGCGCATCGGTCGATCCGGTGTTCGCGTAACGGCTAGGTCATCGGGTTCCTATTAAAAATCGTACGGCCGCCGCTTCGACTTCCTCACTCCGCGCCGCCACTCCTTCATCGCCGCGCCTCCTCGGCCGCCTCGTCTCCCGCACCGCCGACGCGCCTCCAGCCGCCGCCGTGCCTCCAGCCGACGCCGCGCCTCCAGCCGCCGCCGCGCCTCCAGCCGCCGCCGCGCCTCCACCGCCGCCGCGCCTCCCGCGCCGCCACCTCGGGCATCGCTGCCGCCGTCGCCCTCGCCGGCTGTCGCCACCGCCGCCGCCGTCGCCCCTGCCGGCTGTCGCCACCGCAGCCGCCTCGTCGCTAGGGTTCCCACGAACCACGCGACATCGTCAAAATCGCTGCGTCGCCGTTCGTCGTTCATCCTTTTCGTCGCTAAGGTTTGTACCGTGCCATGCGACATCCGTCCTTGTTTCTCATTGATCATCTTTCCGCTAACCCTAGCCCTCTTCGTGCATCAAGATGGGCCGTGATCGCAAGGACAAAGGCAAGGCCATCGAGGAGCCCGCAGCGAAGAAACAGAAGCTCTCGAAGGAAGCTCGCCGGGCAGAGTTGGCCGCTCGCGCCGCAGTGGAGCGTGAGCGCGGCCGTCGCGGCTCCTTGCGGATCCGCGAGTCTCGGCAGAGGCAGCAGCGGCCCACAGTGCAGCTCGTGCCGCCCGATGACTCTGAGGACGAGGAGGAGACTGAGGTGACGCCACTGGTTCGCCGGCGCACCGTCAGGACCCGAGGGGGAGGTCAGACCCCCACTGCGAGTCAGCGTCCCACTGCTGCCGACCGCGCAGAGGATAGAGAGGCCCAGAGGGCCATCTACGAGATGGATACCGCTGCCAGAGTTGCTGAGGATGTCAGGCTTACAGATTATCGCAAGCTCAAGGCAAAACAACTGAAGAAGCTCAGATGGACAGTATTGCCAGAGGAGTGGTTCCCGCAGCCCAGGGACACTAGGGTTGATCCTCGCTTTTGGACCCTGACACAGGCGTCCCTGTACGAGACGTACAGGCGTCGGGGCCATAAGCTGTTCCAGCACACCTACATCGACTGGAATCAGCTTGCCACAACAGTTGGCCACGGGATCAGGCCGTTCTTCGAGAGGTACAGAGGCCTTGTGGACCTGCTCTCACGCCAGAGGAGCGCTTACGTGGAGGAGTGGGTTCGAGTCTTCTACGCCACTCTCTATATCTCAGAGGGTCGGCGCTCGATTCACTTCATGTTTCTGGGGCAGCAGCACACCGTGTCTCGAGAGCGACTGGCACAGCTACTTGGAGTGGACACGCACCTCACTTGCCTACACGAGGTGGTCTACGGTGGAGCCGACCCGCCGAGGAGGCCGCTGACAGGGGGAGTGTCACCACCGTTTGAGGAGATCAGAGGTCTGTTCACCGCTCCGTTCACGCCAGACCAGCCGAGGGTGCCAGCTCTCCTCACTCCAGCCGCTCGGACAGTTCACCACATCCTCAGGCGTACCCTTCTACCGAGGTCCGGCTACCTAGAGGGCTTTACGAGCCTCCAGCAGACCATCCTGTTCTATGTGATGAACGGGATGGAATTTGATATCGTGGACATCTTGATCTGCGAGATGGAGGACGTGATCACTGACGGAGTCGGGATGTTGAGGCAGTTGGTCTACGGGCATTGGATTTGCCGTCTGCTGTTCCTGCTAGCACCTGAGGACTCGCCAGCCACTGCTCCCCTGACAGAGCTCCACGCCACTCGGTTCGGCCACTACCGAGTGCCTACTCCTGGAGATCGCCGCCTTGGCCGTCCAGTCGAGCGTCAGGTCAGAGCTCGTCTCTCTGAGGAGGACTGGACCGAGTTAGCTCAGGAGGATGAGGCGCTCGCTCAGGCTGAGGCTCAGGGAGGTGGACTTGAGCACGTGTGGTCAGACAGTGACACCAGCGACAGTGTTGAGGAGTACTTCCCTCCTCCGCCTCCTTCTCCGAGGCAGCACGACGCGGAGGCGGGAGTTTCCACTGCTGCACCACCGACGCCTCCACCAGTGTCAGAGGCTCAGGTGTCCCAGCCGTCCGAGCTCACCACACTGCTCCAGCAGATGGTCGAGCAGCAGCGGCAGGACCGGCTTGCAGCCGAGCAGGCCAGGGCAGAGCAGGCTGCGCGGCTCGCAGAGCTTCAGAGGCAGCAGACAGAGATGCAGCTAGAGATGGCTCGCCAGAGGCGCGAGGACACGGACCGGTTCACGAGCTTGGTGGATCAGATGCACCAGAGGACCCTGGACCAGCAGCAGCAGACTCAGCAGGCTATGATGGGCATCCTGGGGTTGATCACCAACCTCTACCAGCAGACCGGGATAGCCCTTCCGCCCCAGCAGCCGGGTCTTGGTCAGGCTCCAGCAGCTTCTCCACTGGCACCCACTGCAGCTCCAGCACCGGCGTCGCCTGTACCGAGCTTCAGCATGTCCCCTCTTCTAGCCTCGTCAGTGCCGTTCCAGTTCTCACCTCTACCGGCAGTACCTTCTCCACCGGCGCCAGCAGCCCCAGCAGATCCCCCAGCGGCGCCAGCAGCCCCAGCAGCGTCAGCAGCTCCAGCTCCTCCCGCTCCAGCGCCAGCACCTGCGACCTCCACCTCGAGCAGCTCCGACGACAGCACCGCCGACGTCGACCGCTTCACCGTCGCCCCGAGCGCTCCGGAGTCCTAGGTACTCCTCTTCCCTTTTTGGTGTCTTGATGCCAAAGGGGGAGAAGAGTTAGAGTTAGGGGGAGTGTCTTGGGCTTAGGGGGAGTGCTAGTTATCTATTTGCTTTCAGTCTTGTTATTTGCTTCTATTTGAGACTTGTTTGTTATCATTTGCTACTATTTGTAATTCAGTATGCTACTTCACTCTTATGATTTATATTTGATCACTGTTTGAGCCTTCGAGCTCCTTGTGTTGCATGTTGTTCCGATTACGTTTCTTTATGAGCATTGTGTTTGCATTTCAAATTCCATTACTTTTGTGCTCTACTCGTTGTGTTGTCATCAATCACCAAAAAGGGGGAGATTGAAAGCATCTAGGCCCCCACGAGGTACGGTTTCGGTGATTAATGACAACCGTTATTTACTACTAATGAGTTTGTGGATGCGAGGTTTCATGTACAATGAATCAAACGTCGATCAATCAATCATAAATGTCATCTACTGCTCATTGGATGCAAAAGGAGACCCCTCAACGAACTAACCTAAGGGGTTAATCGGAAACAAATGAAGAACTCGTACAACGACGCAACCTTATCAAAATTGGCAACACAAGAAGCTTCATATCCATCAGAAGAGCCATACAAACAAGTGTTCAAGAGGTCACAAGTCCAAAATCCGAAAGATCAGTCCAACTCAACTCGAAGGAAACAAATTGTACACACCGGATCATCCGGTGATCTGAAGAATGACTGCATCGGTCGATTTGGACTCAACAGAAGAAGAAGACCTCAGAATGAAGTACACACCGGATCATCCGATGTGTATCAAGTGAACATCGGATGAATACAACAGTAAGCAAATTTTCTGAAGTGTTCTGAAGGACTGAACACCGGATCATCCGATGGTGAAGGCAGATACACATCGGTCGATTACAACAGAAGCAAATTATCAACTCAACCAGACTGAAGATCTATTCATCGGATCCTCCGATGATGAAGAAGGTGAAGCATCGGTCTAATAACGGTCATTTCTGACAGAATGACGTCAGCTAATCAAATTAGACCGATGCTCTTAAAAGGGGGTCATCGGATCATCCGATGTACACAGAAAAAGTAATCAGCCCACTTTTCCAACGGCTAATTCGGTTGGGCTGAGTATTTAACCCCCTCACACCAGTCATTTCGATGAGGCTGAACAACAAGAGCACCACTACACATTCCCCAAGTGTCCAAGACTTAGAATACTCATTTTCACACTCTTGTAATCCTTTTACACCTCAAGATATAGGCTAGTTCCTCTTAGAGTTAAGCTTGTGTGCGTCCTCTCTGGGTGAGTGGAGACTCTAGAGTAGGGAGAGCCGTGAGGAAGTGCATTCTTGGTGATTGCACTCACCATTGTATCAAGAGGAGAGTGAAGAGATCGCTCCGGAGCTTGCCGAGACCATTGTGGAAGCCCGGAGGATCGAAGTTGTACAAGGCTTGAGCTCCACCTTGCCAAGGATGGCGAACGGAGGAAGTTAGTGGATTCCCTCGTCTCGGTGACTTGGGAGTGGCGATACCCTTAAGTGGGTGCCACAACGTGGACGTAGGTGGATCCTAGTGATCTCACCGAACCACGGGAAAAATCGACGTGTCCCCGTGTCTTCGAGCGTTTGCATTCCTCCTCCCTACTCCCTTTACGATTACACAATTCTCATTTCCGCACTTAATTCTCTTAATTGCACTATTGGCTTGCTTAGAGAATTAGATTTTACTTAAGCTTTAAATTGACTTAAAATTTGAAGTAGCCCAATTCACCCCCCCCCTCTTGGGCATTCGATCCCTACACCCTATCTGGTGCAATTCTTAAAGTAAAAAGAGGCAGGCAGAGCCGGAGGCCTATACAACGGAGGCCACACGACTGCACATGATGCAGGGACGGAGCCCATGAACGCGTGCTTTAACTTCATACTAAACAGGTCTTGCTGTGACTTCATATTTTGTTTAATGTCACGACCCAACATCTATTGTCAGGATAGGTCCTAAAATTTCGACAGCATAACGCCACCTATTTAACACTACATCCCCATATCCGGTGCAGTTCTTAAAATAAAAAGGGCAGGCGGCGCAGGTGGCCTAAACAATGGCGGCCATGCGATGCACATGACGTCAGGGTTGGAGCGCCTGCACGCCTAAGCGGTTTCTAGGCGTCGCCTAGGCGACGCCTTATGGCGCCAGATTTAACTTCGTACTAAATGGGTCTTGCCGTGCCGCCAGTCGTGCCACCTGCTGTCACCGGGTGCCATGGCGTTCCTTTCCAGGTGTGCCGTCACTGCTCCTCCGCCGTGCGCCGCTGTCCTTCTCATGTTCGCTTCCCTGCGCCGTTCTCTCCTATGCCATCCGCCTCCTCCTTCCTCAATGCTGGGATTGCGCCGTTCTTCCCTGTCCCCTCCGCCTTCTCCTTTCTAAACGACGGGATGATGGTACTCCTGGCTTTGTTTCCTTAGTGTCGACTAACAACACTATTCCCTAAAATACGTTGGACGACTACGAGGTTGACTAGGGTTCGACTACGGTCGACTAATCGCCCTAATCGATGACTAATCGCCTAGTCGATCCTAGTCGCCTATATTTAATAACATTGTATATAAATATAGTACATAAACAATAAAAATTTTCAAATAAACATAACTGAACCCTAATAACTAACATCTATGATACTCAAGTTAACATACACATATATGAATAAAACGCAATACAAAATTGCATAAGTAATTATATAGCAATTCATACACTAATCAATTTAAAAACTTAATGCCACACTTATCGGAATTCAAAAACCTAATTTATAGACAAGTTCAAAGTTTAACCTTATCCGAGGAGCGGAAGAGCGGAGGCGGAGACGCGTGGACCGGGAGCGGTGGCCTGTGGGTCACTGGGCGGCGAGGCGGCCGCGCTGGGGCGCCGGGGCGCGGCAATGAGGCGCGGGGCATGGCAGCCGAGGCGCTGGACGGTGGGGCGCGGCGGCTGGGGCGCTGGGAGGCGGCGAGCGCGGAGAGGCACAGGCGGCGGCAGGGTGGCACCGCAGGGCGCGGGCGCCGGTGCGGGGCGCGGGCGGCGGGGCAGTGACGCAGGGCGCGGGCGGCGGAGCGAGCTAGAGACGAGACGGCGGGTGCGGGGGCAAGTGAAGTGTTAGGTTTTCCCCGTGCACGCGATGTGAAGGGCGTTAAAGTTGTCGGTTACCTGGAGCCGATGATCTTAGTTTAGGGCTGCGGGACCCATGTTATGGCCGTCGGCCGAAGCGCTATGACCGACGGTCATAACTTAGGCGTGTGGGGCCCATGCTAAAGCCGTCGGCTCTAGAGTTGGGGCCGACGGTCTTATAAGTCAGCGGGAACACTGTTTTTTCGGAGCATGGGGCCCATTCTATGGTCGTTGGCCCAGAAGTATTAAACCGACAACCATAGTTAAAGTCGTCGGCCATGAAGTTGTAACCGTCGGTTGTATTTAAAGTCGCCGGCCCTCGTCGCGAAGCCGATGGCCATAACATTATAAGTGCCAGCTTCTTTAAACTGACGTATTTAGTAAGCTTTAAGTCGTCGGGGCCGGCGATTATAGTTTGGTTGCTCGATTCTTGTAGTGTGAGGTGTACAGTAACGAGAAGGATCAAAGTGGAAACATAGGAGTGGATATGAAATGGGTATGATTATTCTTGACGTAGGGAATATATCAATCAAAATATGGGTTTCCAAATCAAATGAGAATGAAATAATTTTACAGTGGCTTGATATGGTCAGATATGGAGTGCTAGAGAGTTAACAGTTTCTACTAAAGAGAATCAGTGCCACAATAATCTTCAACGGTCTATTAGTGAAAAGGTAAAAGAACAGATGACTCTTTATAGTAAACCAACTCCAGTGGCCCTTGTATATTTACAGTAAGTATCATAGAACATATGTGAGATGCTAGTAAAGTTTCAGCTACCGAAGTGATAGAATTTGGCTACAAAATTCTACACAGCTGTAGGCTTCACAGAATTTTCATGACAAATTGGAGCTTTGACATAGGCAAAAGTGGATGATCTAGTTCGGAGAGGTTAAGAGGTTCCAATAAATTGGTTTCATAATTTTTCAAGCATTCAATAGAGAGATATTGCTCTTAGAAGTTGGGACAATTTTCTAAATATGCTTCTGGACATTTTTGAATTTTTCATGTGCATACTGTTTGAAAAAACAAATATGACTTAGAAAATTAATTCAAATGGATTTGAAATTTCTACTAGAGTTCAAGTGAATTAAAAGGAAGTATCTAGTCAAATTTTAGATTTTTCCAATGAATTGACCATCAGAAACAACAGCCTTTTTTCTTTAGGGAATTATGGAGGAAATAATATGGATTTTAATACTGATTTCACTGTACCACTGGAAAGTAGAGATAATGAGTAGTTTAACCAATTTTATTTGGGATTTGTTGGCCAAATATTCGAGGAGCTATGGACTTTCTAAATTTTAATCCAAGCTGGAATTATTTTGTATTAAGAAAGTTTAAATAAAGTCTGGGCCCAGGGATTTAAGACACCCAATGAGATTTAAGCCACACACGGGTAATAGGATTATAGGCTGTGGACACATGAGATCAGAATGCCACAGAAGATCCGTCCGAGAGGGGTAATCATCTTCCTCCTCTGGCCTGACGGCGGAAATGGCGCCGGCGGCCAGGGTGCGGCGGCGTGGCACGACCGAGATGGTTCTAGGGCAGGGATCATGTCGTTCGTGGCCGCCAAAGGGTTTTCACATATGGGGAATACGATGTTGGTGTGCAATCAAGCCGGCGGTGTTCGTAACAGGGAGTACGACGGTGGTGGCACGTCCTAGGATTTCAGCCATGTCGGTGTAGCTCTCCGGTACCCTACTTCGCACGGATTGGCACTAGAAGCTTCCTGGAGACCTAGGGAGCATGAAGGTGGGCACCAAATGGTTGAAAAGCCTCGGAAACAGATGGATGACTGTGAGCCGACGGGTTGAAGCCGGCGGCCAGGAAATTCCATATTCCGGCAAGGATACTCGATGGAATTTGATGGTTTTTTGTCTAGGAGGCGCGCACGGTCATCTAGAAGATAAAAGATCACGGACACATGGCTTAATCAGATGTGGAAAATGAATTTAGCTCGAGACCTAGCTTCGGCTCAGAGATGAACTCGATGGGAGAACTCGAAATAGGGAAGCTAGGGTCTATGCCATGGTGTGAAAAATTACCAGAAGCTACTAGAGAGGTAGACGGACCTTTTTGCTTAAGGGAGTTGCAGGGCACAGTGGCTGTAACATTGGCACGACGGTGAACCGAGAGCGGCAATGTAAGAACAGAGGACGGTGGCCACCAATTCGTCAAGCATGGCGTCGGGTTGCTCAAGCTGTGCAAGAAAAAATCAATGGGCTGCGCCAAAGGTTTGTGATGACGAAAGGAGAACGAAAAGTGAGTGAAACTGGTTGCCCTTGCTGGATGAGGTGAAGAAACTCGGTGAGCTCCAGCTTCTGTGCCCGAGAAAGAAAAACAGAGCCGCAACTCAACTTGGCTCGGCATAGATAGTAGAAAGGAGGAGGAGGGGAGGATCAGGGCGAGTTTGATATTTGTTGAAGTCGGTTGCATGGAGAAGCAAGAGGTGGCACGGTGAAACAGCTCAGTGGCGTCCTGGGAGGGGAGAAGAAGGAACAGAGCACCCTCTCCCAATGAAAAGTGGGTCCCACCCGAGCAACAATTCACCCTCACAGTTGCTTTTAAATGCTACACAAATATGCTCTACAAATTCTGAAATTTGGTAGACAGAACAAGACAGAGATGGGGAATTGAAATATGAAACTTGATTTCGCGAATAACAAAGTTTATAGGGGAATTTGAATTCGAATTTGAATTTGAATATTATCAAATGGAGTGATTCAAATAGAAAGTAATTGTGGCTCAAAGGTAAGCAAACTCGGCAGAGATGTAGTTTGAAATATGGGAATGCCATTATTGAATTCAAATTTGGAATTTTGACAAAATTGAATATGATAAATTAATTTGATTTCAAAACTCCCATTTCAATTCCCTAAATGAGCTCAATTTCCTATTTCCACTTTTCTTTCTTTATTTGATCCTTAAGCTGAAATCTTCATTAAGGTTTTAATGGACTTCACCTTTGCTTTTATTTAAATTTTAAACCTGCATTAGAATTTCAATTTGTATTTTGAATTGTATTCAGATGTTTTCCCCTGTTACTAATTACTTAGTTAGATGCAACTACACCTAGAAAATCTCTTTCATACTATGAAATTCTAAGTAGTCCTATTTTCACTTCATTTATTAACTAACATGGCTCATGTATGTTTGTAATTCCTTTTTTTAGAACTTAAAAGTTTTTAAGTTCACATTTTTGCTTCTTGTGTTATTCAAATGTGGGCTTTTACACAAAAAATAAAATAAAGGGAAACTTTACCAGTGTTAGATTAACCGGTAAGTTCACTTTATTAAATATAAAATTGGGGGTACTTACATTATTGAATACAAAATATTGGAATAAAACAAAGTAAGCAAACTAAGGGGAAGCACCCAATGGCCTAAAGGGACATCTACTCATGGTGCCTTGTATAAGTCGGACATCCCTATGGCCTCGCATAAGCGCTTGACTTTAGCACTTATGCCACGGCGGACACCATCTATCTCCTCTTTAAGGGCATCAATCTCATCCTTTTATTTTGCCCTCTCGATGCATGCTTCAGCCACAATTCATGCTAGCTTTTTGTTCTCCAATCGGAGATTTGCAATTTCCTTAGCTAGCTGCGCTGCATCAGCACAAAGAGATTTCTCATCACTGCTTTGATATTAGCGTAGGGGCCTTTTCATAGCATGTGGTGAGTGGTGAAGCCTCACCCTGAAGGGAGACGGGGCCGTTGATTTCTCCAAGGTTACGTTGTCCACACACTTGTCAAGACCTTTTCCATAACATTTCGATGTTCTCACGCCTTGGATTATGAAACGGTCATTAGCGGGCTTCGGCGAGCAACGAGTTGGCAACTCGTAGTGGTGGCTCACTATGTCACCATTCTTTGTTTTGAGCATGATCGTGTACTTCTGGCTAGGCTGGAGCGTGGGACGGAGTTCATCTTGTCCATGGAAAAGACGAGTCACTGTTGGTATTTCTTAACACCATAGAGTTATCCACAAGCGCACGGAAATACCGTTGTAGAACTTCCCCTTAAGGAGTATTCCCAAGGGTATCGAATCCAAAGAACGCGTGTGCTAATCTTTCGAACTAGCTCACCCAAGGGCACAAAGTTGATTGGTAGGCAAGGAGAGGAATTCAAAGTATTGATCCTAATTCAAGGTAGTTTGCAGTAGATGCTTGCTTCGGGCACGGGCTTACTCGTAGAAATACTAGGACGACTCCCGCCAAGAGCCTATGGCATAGCCGAACGTGGAGAATTACGAAGGACAGATTGGGTTGTCACCACCTACTGCCTACCTCTTCAATCCATGGGTCTACGAGATATCCACTGATGATTTATAATCTAAGCACCATGCTTATGTTCTAAATCACTACTCTAGTTGTTTCGAACACAAAGCTACAACTAGAGCCTCTAATGAATTAAAGCAGTGAACTGACAAGTACTACTTGTGCAAACTACTAAGAATAAATGTTCAAACTTGTATTGAATTCACAAAGGCTTACTTGATTGAGTAAAACCTTTGTAGGGGTACAAGTGTAGAATAGGGACTTGACAAGCCCAAGCCTCCTTCTCCTAGACTCTTTACCACACTCTCCTTCTACTTTGGTAGCCTCTAGGACTACTCTAAACCTTTGGAGTGTAGCACTATTCTCAACTTTTGGTTTGTGTGAGAAGTTAGGTGAGGGGGTCTATTTATAGGTGGAGAAGGGTCGATTCCCGCCACAATTAACGCGCGAATCAGTCACCATTGACTCCAGGGAGCCGGGAGGAGCCAACATGTGTCATTTGACCGGGTTTGGCGCGAGGAAGGGGTCATTTGAACCCCTGGTTTGGCCGACCTGGTCAAGCCTACCCTTGGGGAGTGCTTCCTCCAGGTGGCTTCCAGGTGGGCTCCCTTGATGTATATGGGTGCAACACCGTTGGATCTCCTCGTATTCTTCTGTTTGTGGGCCATTTGATCCATGTGTTGCCACATGTCATCGCCTGATTTGTTCAAATCCATTTTCATGGATTCATCCCTGCATTTTTTGGTATTTTGGGTAATAATTCACCTGCATACAAATAGACACCAACACTTGTGGAATTGGGTTAGTGTATAGCCCTACCACTATGTTTTGTGTTTCTTTTATGCACATTATGAGGTGAATTGATGGTCAAAATATGGTACTTAAGGACCATGAACAAACTCCCCCACACTTAGTCCCTTGCTCGTCCTCGAGTGAAGGCAAGAAGAACTAGAGTGTTGTCTTGAATTTGCTATAAGGTAGAAAATAAGGATACTAGATATTTCAACTTATACCTGAATTCATGGATCACCTTTGTGTATGTGTCTACCACATCAATCTTGGGTGTTTGAAAAGTGGAATGGTTAGAATGAAGTTCCCTTGGATAATTCTCCGCTGAAATGATTTGGCAATTGCTATATTTGAAAGTCATAGGAATATTTGCCCTTGCCTTCTCGATCGGAATATCTCAAATCTCTCAAAGTGTTTGAGTCCTCACCATGGCATGTTTTGCCAATTCTTGTCCCTATACTAAAAGTGGCTATATCTGGAGCTTGGTAGGGATGAATGTGGCACACATTTGCAATTCATATGTTACTAAGTCAAAAACTTGATCCTATGAGAGACTTATGCAATGAACAAAGTGAAGGGAAAATTCTTGTGCACATGAATGGAATGGAGGGGTGAGGTGATAACTCCCATGAATTTGCTCTCTTTTAAGGATGAAACATAGCTACTTTTTTTAGCACTCTTACTCTTTTTCAAGAGTGGATACCTTTTCTTTTTCTTATAGCCATGTCTTCTACTCCTTTTTTATTTTTAGAGAGGCTTTCATTTGTATTGTATGGAGTTTCTTTTTGACGGATGAGTAATCGATGGATGCAAACTCCCAATGTGAGAAATTTTGCATGAATGGAGTGCACAAGAGTTTTCAATTCAAAAAGTTCATGCATGTCACTCAATTGGGTCACGGGTTTGACAAAGTTCAATGAAAAGTAAAGTGGCATATGCTTGTGGTTTTCAATGAATGTATCATATGGCCTTGGTGGGTATATAAATTTCCAATGAGAGATTTAGGCAAAGTTCAAGACTTCAAATAGTTACAAATGTGAAAATCAATTTCAAGCAAAAGGATGATTTCTAAAGAACTCATTTACCATATCACACTAGACAAATACCTAGATGATGTGTTTTTCCTATTGAATTATGGGAATCATAAACAAGGTAATGAATTGAAATATAAAGTATTCAAAGTTTCAGATTAAGCAAATTCTTGACTACCAAATTTTTTTTGATTTGTTGAGTTCATTCATTTTAGATATGCAATGAAAAATTTAAAATCAACTCAAACAGCAGGGTAGCACATAAAATTGGGGAAAAGAAATCCAAACTGATTTTCTAGACGAAACGGAGTCGTACGGTGCAGAAAACAAGTCAGTTAACCAGGGGGTTTAGCCGACCTCCTGTTGGCTCTTCTATAGCTCTGTTTCGTCGGGTCGTTTTGCTCATTCGGTCGCAACGTTTTTTGATATGCAACGTTAATTTTTCACGTCAGGATTTTGTGACTTGGGGACATGTTTCCCCCACACTTGTTTCCTGAATTCTTTATTCAACAAAATAAACTAAAGGGGGAACTTTACCGGTGTTAGATGAACCGGTAAGTTCACTTTATTGAAATCAAAATATGGGGATGCTTACATTATTTAACCTAGCTTTAGAAAAACAAATGTTTTTTTTTAAATAAAATCCTAAGTAGTAAGCATCCTATGCTGTCGGGACATCTAAACTATGGTGCGTTGTAGATGTCGGGCTCCACGACGGCATTGCACAAGCGCTGCACTTTGGCGCTCATGCCACAACGAACACCATCAATCTCCTCCTTGAGGGCAAGGATGTCGCCGTACGGTTCTGCCCTCTCAATGCACCCTTCAGCCAACAAGTCAGTCAGCTTCTTGTTCTCCAAGTAGAGAGAAGCGAAGTCCTTGGTCAGTTGTGCCACTCTAGGGGCACGAGGAGAGTCCTCATCACTGCCCTCGAACTGACTGGGTAGCCTGCTGATGGCAGGTTGTGGGACGTGTTGCCTAATCATGGAGGGCGACGAGCCCGTCGACTCCTCCATCGCCAGATTATCCACGTGCTTGAATAGGCCCTTAGCGTAGCATTCTTCGGGTTTGCGCACCCCGTGGATAAGAAAGCGATCTCCGATGCGTTTCGGTGAGGTACAGGTGGGCGTCTTGTAGTGGTGGCTCACTACATCGTCCTTCTTAGTCTTCAGTGTGTACATGAACTCCTCGCCAGGCAGCAACGATGGGAGAGACTCGTCTTTTCTGTGGAAAAGACGTTTCTTGACTGTGTTCGGTCCTGCCAAAGTCGGACGGCATGGCGTCGTCGACTTCATCGGCGTTCTCTAAGGAGAGAGCGACCGAACAGTGCTACGAGGTGTTGGGCTGCGCCCGCGCGGAGTCGTCACAGGTGGGATCATGGCAAGGGGCTTGACATCGATCGCCATGACGGACTCCAAGGCAAGGGAAGTTTTGTCGTTGGCCGGCGTAATGTCCCTGCTCTGGTTGAAGGTTGAGTTGGAGGAGGTGTGAGGCACAATCTTCTTGTCGGCCATGACGAGGACGGGAGGAAGATGATGATTCAATGAGGTGTATAACTTTCCTCTCTGTTTCCATCCTTTAAGTAGGCGGGGAATGACGCGTTTCACCGAGGATTTTGTGAAGGATATCGAGGAGGATCAATACAAGAAAACAGAACGCGAACGGCGCGAAGGGAGAGTCGACCGACCCCCTTCTGGCTCTGTTTGGGCCACATTTTCTCGGGTCGATTAAATGGGAATCATAGATGAAGAATTGGATGGGCCCATTAGTTGGACGTGGAGAATTTAAACAAAACTGAAAGAAATGGCATGGAAATCAATTAGATTTACCATGTCAAATTCTTTTTCTATATCCTTTTGGGAATCGAAAAATAATTTGAGTCGGTGCCCATTCACTTTGAATAGTTGATTGTCATCACCTTGGAGTGTGATTGCTCCATGGGATGAAGTCTCTACTACAGTGAAGGGTCCTTGCCATTTACTTCTAAGCTTCCCATGTCCAAAGAGTTTAAACATAGAGTTAAAGAGTAAAACTTTATCTCCAGGTTTGAACTCTTTCGGCGTAATCCTCTAATCGTGCCATCTTTTGGTTCTCTCTTTATAAATTCTGTCACTGTGGTACGCCTTATCTCTCCATTCCTCCAACTCAGAGATTTGCTTCAATCGGTGATTTCCAGCTTCGTTAAGATTCATGTTCCACCGCTTGATGGCCCAATACGCTCTATGTTCCAATTCTATGAGAAGATGGCAAGTCTTCCCATAGACAAGTTGGAAAGGAGACATGCCGATAGGTGTCTTGTAGGCAGTACGATATGCCCATAATGCATCGGGTAGCTTTTGCTTCCATCCCGTTCCCATTTCCAAGGCAGTCTTTTGCAGAATATTCTTAATTTGCTTATTAGATGTTTCTGCTTGACCATTTGTCTGTGGGTGGTATGGGGTAGCAATGTTATGCTGGACTCCAAGTTCCCTTAAAAAGTTTCGGATGGTCTTATCTATGAAATGAGACCCTCCATCACTTATGACCATACGGGGAGTTCCGAAGCTTGGGAAAATGATCTCATGGAACATTTTCCTTGCTTGATTGGAATCAACATTTTTGCATGGTAATGCTTCTACCCATTTTGACACATAATCGACGACAACCTGAATATACTCGCAATCATAAGACCTAGGAAAAGATCCCTTGAAATCAATACCCCATACATCAAATAATTCCACTTGGAGATTGTATGGTAGGGGCATCGCGTCGCGAGCAGAGATTCCTCCATGCTTCTGGCATTTCCAACATCTGCGAATGAATTCCTTGGTATCTTCATACATTGAAGGCCAATAGAATCTACTCTGCCAGATCTTTGCCTGAGTACAGTAAACACTGTAATGACTACCATAGGGGCGAACATGGCATTTCTCTATAATTTTGGTGCCTTCGATTGATGGGACACACCTTCTAAGAAGGCCATCGGCACATACTCGATAGAGGTAAGGGTCGTCCCAAAGGTGTCTACGACTCTTATAAATGAGTTTCTTTTTGTTCTCCCCTGGTGGTACGTATCATGTGACCATAAAGTTCACGATATCCGCATACCAAGGGTGAGAGTCTGTCACCTTGAGGAGCATATCATCTCGTAGGAAGTAATTGATAGGTATGTCCATGGTTTGTGTGACTTCCATACGTGAAAGATGATCCACTACTGAATTCTCTACTCCTTTCTTATCTCTTATTTCCAGATCAATTTCATGGAGTAGAAGAATAAATCGAATTAGCCTGGGTTTAGCATCCTTTTTGGTAAGCAGATATTTCAAAGCAGCATGGTCTGTGTAGACTATGACCTTTGCTCCAACCAAATAGGATCTAAACTTGTCGATAGCAAAAACTACTGCTAGGAGCTCTTTCTCAGTTGTGGCATAATTGAGTTGGGCTCCTGTTAGAGTTTTGCTAGCGTAGGCTATTGCATGATGCTTTTTATCTTTTGTTTGGCCTAAGACCGCACCAACTACAAAGTCACTGGCATCACACATGATTTCTAATGGCAGCGTCCAATCAGGAGGTTGGATAATTGGAGCTGAGAAGAGTGCCTTTTTGAGTATATCAAATGATTTAAGGCGTTCATTATCAAAATCAAAGAGAGCTTCTTTAGTTAATAGGTTGGTGTGAGGTCTAGCAATTTTGGAGAAATACTTGATAAATCATCGGTAGAACCCAGCATGACCTAAAAAGCTGCAGATTCCCTTAACATTGATAGGAGGTGGAAGTTTTTCAATAACTTCAATTTTATCTTTGTCCACCTCTATTCCTCTCTCGGACACCAAGTGTCCAAGAACGATGCCTTCCCGGACCATGAAATGGCACTTTTCCCAATTAAGCACAATGTCCTTCTCCTGGCATCTTTGTAAGACCCTGTCTAAATTTTCTAGACAATGATCAAAAGTTTTTCCATAGATGGAGAAATCGTCCATGAAAATTTCCATGATATCCTCGATCATTTCTAAAAATATAAACATCATGCATCTCTCGAAAGAAGCAAGAGCATTACATAGTCCAAAGGACATACGCCGGTAGGCATAGTTCCCGTAAGTACATGTGAACGTGGTCTTACTTTGATCATCGGGATGGATAGGAATTTCATGATATCCTGAATACCCATCAAGGAAACAGAAGTAGGAGTGTTTTGCCATTCGCTCTAACATCTCATCGATGAAGGGCAATGGAAAATGGTCTTTCCTTGTTGCCTTATTAAGTTTTTGGTAGTCAATGCACATCCTCCAACCCGTGACAGTACATTGAGGAATTAAACATTCCTCTCGTTTTGAACGACCGTCATACCTCCCTTCTTAGGCACTACTTGAACTGGACTTACCCATTCACTATGAGGAACAGGATAAATAATCCTCGCATGCAGAAGTTTCAAGACTTCTTTCTTGACAACTTCCCGCATAGCATTAGTCAATCGCCTTTGAGGTTCCCTCGAGGGGACACTCTCAGGGTTAATAGGAATACAATGGGTGCATAACGCTGGACTAATTCCCTTGAGATCCTGAAGTGAATATCCAAAAACAGCTCTATGCCTTTCTAACATGGCTATGAGTTTGGGCGATTCATCATCTGAAAGCTTGTCACTTATGATGACAGGGGCTTCCAAATCGCCATTTAGAAAGGCATAACTTGGGCTTGGAGTTAGAATCTTGAGATCAATAGGAGGTTTTGGGGAGGGCTCTTTTTTTGGCAATTCAATTTCCTCCTTAAATTCATCTTCCTCTTGGACGAAGTCTTCTTCTCCTTTAATTTCAGGGGGTTCTAAAAATTGAAGAGTCCTAACCTCCTCCTTTGGCTCATCTTGGATTCTGCAGATTCTGCAAATTGAAGAGTCCTAACCTCCTCCATTGGCTCATCTTGGGCTCATCTTAATTTCAGGGGGTTCTAAAAATTGAAGAGTCCTAACGCAGAATAGGCATGGAGAAATTTCTCCCTCCAAATTGATATTGAGGCTTCCTTCCAAAGGAACTTCCATGAGAAATTTCTCTATGGGAATCCCTATCATGATGTCGAAATCTTGGATTTCGAACACGTGAAAATCTAGGAGAGCCTCAACATATTTGTGTCTAACAGACACTTGCTGCAGAACCCCACATCCTTCAAGAATGGTTCCGAATGAATCTCGGGAGAATTTGCGTGTTGGGGCCAATGGCACATCGCCAAGAATGGCGAAAGCACAAGAATCGGAAATGAGATTTGCTCCAACAGTAGGGTTGTACAGGATTCTCATTGGTGTCCCTCTAATATAACATAAGATGGTAGCCAAAGGTGAGGTCATCCGAAGAATTTCGGGTGAATTCTCGACTTCAGCTGTCCACTCTCTGCTTAGGATAGAGGTCAACTCCTTGACCGTCTGACGGACGAACACCTCGTTAGGTGGTTCAGGTGGAGTTGGTGGCAATGAAGGTTTCCTATAGCAACAATACTTCGAGGTATTTCCATAATCTTCAAAAAGCTCTTCCTCGAAGTAAAATGGAAACTGCGAGGGTTGAATTTCTTCTACCCTCGTAGTCTCAGGTTTGGGAGAGGATTCCTCTGGCAAGGCTTGGGTTAAATAGGAAATGGGTTCATCCTTGTCCATGAGTGTATCCTCCGTTCTTGACACGACTTTCTCTTGGGGAGGCTCATTAAGACCCACAATGAAGGAAGAATTTTCTAGAATTCGGTCCCGAAGATCCTTGCCTTCTTTTGGAGTCTTATGGAGGAAAGATCCTCCAGCCGTAATGTCAAGATATAGGGCAGACTCTTTGTTCAATCCCATGAATAAATTTTGCAAAAGCATTCGATCAGGGATTACCAACTATGGGCCAGAATTTTTCAAAAGAGAAAATCTGTCCCAAGCTGCACCTATGGATTCCTTCTCCATCTGCTGGAAGCATAGTACTTCCTTTCGTAAGGAAACAATTCGGGCAATGGGAAAGAAAGTAAGACAAAATTTGTCTTGTAATTCACTCCAATCACCGTTTGTCTTCCCAACGTAGTGGTTATACCATTGTCTGGCTTTTTCCTTGAGGGAAAAAGAAAACAACTTCCATTTGAGAGTTTCCTGTGTCATACCTTTGATTAGAAGGCATGAACACAGTTGTTCAAACTCTCGTAGATGGTGGTAAGGGTTTTCACAATCTGTTCCTAAGAAGGATTGTTCCCGAACCTTGGCTATAAATCCAGGGCAAAGTTCATAGCTGGTTGAACAAATAGGTTCCGCCGAAGGTAGTGGCTCACTGAACTTGCCCTTCGGGGCAGAGTAAGAAATAATGGTGGGTTGCTCCATGTATATGGTGGTGGTAATGTAAGAATAAGAAAGGTAAGATGATAGATAAGAGGTATATGATACGATGGTGATCTTCGTTCAAAGATTAACAGCAACCGTTCCCTGGCAACGGCGCCAAAAATTCTTGTTGGTATTTCTTAACACCACTGAGTTATCCGCAAGCGCACGGAAATACCGTTGTAGCACTTCCCCTTAAGGAGTATTCCCAAGGGTATCGAATCCAAAGAAAGCGTGTGCTAATCTTTCGAACTAGCTCACCCAAGGACACAAAGTTGATTGGTAGGCAAGGAACAAAGAGGAATTCAAAGTATTGATCCTAATTCAAGGTAGTTTGAAGTAGATGCTTGCTTCGGGCACGGGCCTACTCCTAGAAATACTAGGACGACTCCCGCCAAGAGCCTATGGCATAGCCGAACGTGGAGGATTACGAAGGACAGATAGGGCTGTCACCACCTACTGCCTACCTCTTCAATCCGTGGGTCTACGAGATATCCACTGAGGATTTATAACCTAAGCACCACGCTTACATTATAAATCACTACTCTAGTTGTTTCGAAAACAAAGCTACAACTAGAGCCTCTAATGAATTAAAGCAGTGAACCCACAAGTAACTATTTGTGCAAACTACTAAAAATAAAAGATCAAACTTGTATTTAATTCACAAAGGCTTACTTGATTGAGTAAAACCTTTGTAGGGGTACAAGTGTAGAAGAGGGACTTGACAAGCCCAAGCCTCCTTCTCCTAGACTCTTCACCACACTCTTCTTCTACTTTGGTAGCCTCTAGGACTACTCTAAACCTTTGGAGTGTAGCACTATTCTCAACTTTTGGTGTGTGTGAGAAGTGAGGTGAGGGGGTCTATTTATAGGTGGAGAAGGGTCGGTTCCCGCAACAATTAACGCGCGAATCAGTCAACATTGACTCCAAGGAGCCGGGAGGAGACAACATGTATCATTTGACCGGGATTGGCAATAGGAAGGGGTCGCTCGAACCCCTGGTTCAGCCGACCTGGTCAAGCCTCCACTCGGGGAGTGCTTCCTCAAGGTGGCTTCTAGGTGGGCCCCATTGATGTATATGGGTGCAACACCGTTGGATCTCCTCGTATTCTTCTGTTTGTGGGCCATTTGATCCATGTGTTGCCACGTGTCATCGCCTCATTCATTGCAATCCATTTTCATGGATTCATCCCTGCATGTTTTGGTATTTTGGGTAATATTTCACCTGCATACAAATAAACACCAAGACTTGTGGAATTGGGTTAGTGTATAGCCCTACCACTATGTTTTGTGTTTCTTTTATGCATATTATGAGGTGAATTGACGGTCAAAATATGGTACTTAAGGACCGTCAACAGTCACGATGGGATTGAGAGCCTCCGTTGTTGGACGTGGCTTAGGATTATGTGAATTCATTGCCGCTTTATGCGGAGAAAGCGACCGTGGCACAATGCGAAGAACAGGGCTACATCCAATGGCGTCCCAAGAGGCAGGATAGCGGTGTGAGGTGCCCAGTCCAAAGCCATCACGGCCAGAACTCGTGGAGAGACGACTTTGGGCTGTTCCTCTTGTATTTTGGTCAATGAAATTCGTAGTTTAGAGGAGATTTTGTGCCTTGTTCGTCCGACTTGTTTCAGACAAGTTTTTTCTCGTCGAGTTTCTGCACAGAACTATGTTGCTTGGTGTTTTTATCATAGCTCGAGTTTTACAGATCAATTTGATGTAATTCTTTTTTTATTGTCTTCACAACTTGGTTATCTATCATCTCTGAAAATTTCACGGTCATTGGATTTGTTTTTTCTGATCTACACGAGTTTCTTTGCAGTGTTGCAGATCTGTTTTTTTACTCGGGTAGAACAAATTGACACTCGTTTGATCTTTCAATCATAACTTGAGATTTTCTCGACAGATTTTTGTGATTATTGTTGTCATGTCTTCGTGACTTTATTCTCTACAATATCTACTACTTTTATCACGGTTGAACACGTTTTGATCAGTTGCACACACAGTTTCTTAACAAATTGATTTTCTACTGAGGCGTTTTCATTGTTTCTGCTGAACAAGTATTAATCTACCATTCACCCCAATTTGGTAGTTTTTCATGTGCTCTTCGATCCTACATTTTGTGAGGGGTCTAGCAATTCTGAATAAATCCTTGATAAATCGTCGATAGAATCCCGCATGACCTCAAAAGCTGCGGATTCCCCTAATGTTGACTGGAGGTGGAAGTTGTTCAATAACTTCAAATTTTTGCTTTCTCCACATCTATCCCCCTCTCAGACACTAAGTGTCGGAGAACGATGCCTTCACGGACAATAAAGTGGCATTTCTCCGAATTAAGCACCAGGTCCTTCTCTTGACATCTTTGTTAGAACTCATCTAATTTTTCTAGACAGTGATCGAAAGTTTTTTCATAGATGGAGAATTCGTCCATGAAAACTTCCATGATTTCCTCAATCATGTCGGAAAATATAGACATCATGCACCTTTGAAAAGGCGGGTGCATTACACAGCCCAAAAGACATTTGCCGGTAGGCTTATGTCCCATATGGACATGTGAATGTGGTCTTACTTTGATCATCGTGATGAATGGGAATTTGATGATAGCTCGAATATCCATCAAGGAAACCGAAGGAATGTTTTGCCAACCATTCCAACATATCATCAATGAAGGGTAGTGGAAAATGATCCTTTCTAGTTGCCTTGTTGAGTTTTCGGTGATCGGTACACATCCTCCATCCTGTGATGGTTCAATGAGTAATCAATTCATTCTTCTCATTTTTAACAGCTGTCATCCCTCCCTTCTTTGGCACTACTTGGACCGAGCTAATCCACTCACTATGAGGTATGGGATAAATAATCACAGTATGAAGGAGTTTCAAGACCTCCTTCTTGACAACCTCACACATCGCATTGTTCAACCTCCGTTGAGGCTCCCGTGAGGGAGTACTCTCGGGTTCAATGGGAATGCGATGGGTGCAAAGAGTAGGAATGATGCCCTTGATGTTTAGAAGTGAGTAGCCAAATATAGTCCTTTGTTTTTCTAACAAGGCTATAAGTTTGAGTGTTTCTTCATCTGAAAGCTTGTCACTTATGATGATAGAAGCTTCCAAATCTCCATTTTTAAAATCATAACGTAGGCGTGGAGGCAAGATTTTGAGTTCAATAGGAGGTCTGGGTGTGGGATTTTCCTTTGGCAAATCAAATGTCTCCGAAAGTTCATCTTCCTCTTGGATGAAATCTTCTTCTCCTTCCACTTCAGGAGGTTCCAAGTATTTAAGAGTCCTAACCTCATCTATTGGCCCATCTTGGAGGGATGAACCTGTAGATGTGTTCTTGAAATGCAGAATGGGAATGGAAATTTTGTTCCCTCCAAGTGTTATGTTGAGTTTTCCATCAGAGGTGAATTCCATGAGAAATTTCTCAATGGCTACCCCAATCATAATGACGAAGTCTCGGATATCGAACACATGGAAATCAAGTAGGACCTCAATAATTTTGTGTCCTACAGACACTTCTTGCAAAATCCCATATGCTTCAAGAATTTTTCGAAATGTATCTCAGAAGGATTTTTGTGTTGGTGGCGCTGGCATATCAAATATCCTTCTAAGATACATGTATCAGAAATTATATTTGATCCAACATAGGGATTGTAAAGGACTTGCATCGCTGCTCCTCTAATATGACAACATAACGGTGGCTAAGGGTGAGGTCATTCAAAGGATATCGGGTGATATATCAACCTCTGCCGTCGATTTCGAACTCAAAATAGAGGTCAACTCCTTGACCGTATCTTGGAGGTATCCATCAGGAGGGTCTGGTGGAGTTGGAGGCAACGATGGCTTCATTTGCTAACAAT
Organism: Tuctoria greenei; assembly: GCA_036927565.1. Lineage (NCBI taxonomy): Eukaryota > Viridiplantae > Streptophyta > Magnoliopsida > Poales > Poaceae > Tuctoria > Tuctoria greenei. Next base: position 134,549,337 of record JAYESD010000001.1, on the reverse strand, counting down.
ACTTTGAGGTATTTCCGTAATCTTCAAAAATTTCTTCCTCGCGGTAGAATAGGTATTTTGAAGGTTAAATTTATTTATCCTTTGATGGTTTAGGTTTATGAGAGCATTCTACAGGCAAGGCAGGTGACGGACATGGTTCTGGCTCTTCCTTGGCTATAGGAGTGTCCTCGATACTCGACGTGGATTCCTCCTGGTGTGGTTCATTAAGACCTGTAATGGAGGTATTTTCTAGAATTCGGTCTAGAAGTTCCTTTCCTTCTTCCGGCGTCTCATGGAGGAAAGACCCTCCAGCCATAATGTCGAGGTATAGGGCAGACTCTATGTTAAGTCCCATGAAAAAATGTTGCAATACAACATATATGGGATTAACAAATCTTGGCCAGAATTTTGTAAAAGCAAAAACCTATCTATCGAAGTGTTAATGTGACACTTCCCCCAAATCAGCTAAGGAGCAGCCCACGAAGGTTCTTGTTCAGTGGGGCTTAGGTCTCAATCGAGTGTTCGCGCGTATAAGAGTGTATAAGATGGTGGTTTTTACGTGGTTCGGGCCGCAAGGAGCATAACACCCTACTCCACGGTGGATTGTATTGCTAGTGTGTGTGTGAATGCGTGTGTGTATCGAGGATTGGATTCTGGTCCTTTTTAATGGTGGCGGTCCGGTCCTTTTATAGACAAGGCCAGATGCCTTACAAGTGGGCTCCAAGGCCCAACAGGTGGTCCCGGGGTGATCTTATCCTAAAGATCATAGGATTCTCGCATAAGCTTCCTTTGGCCGTGGCTTTGAAGACTCGCTGTCTTGCCGCCTGAGTCGCCAGTGGCCCATGCGCTGTTGCTGACAATGGCAGTTGATGTCCCGTCCAACTGTCTCTGTCGCCGTAAGCTACCCACTTGGCGAAGTGGGATAGGCTTGCAACGTCTTCACAGATGCGATTGGTCGTAGCGGTACCTGACATTAGGCGAGTGCCGCGCCATGCGTCTGTGGAAACCTCGTTTATTCAATGCTTGATAGGACAAGGCGCAATGCCCTCTTAACTCTTGCAACTCTCCGTCCCGGGCATGTGGCTGGACTACGTGGCAGCTTGGGAGCTCACCTCCGCAGAGGAGGTTGGGTCTCGTCTTACAGACCATGTCGTACCTCGGGTTCCCACCTCCGCAAGTAGGTCACGTGCCATCTTACGAACCACGTGGCAGCCCCGAAGCCTGTTCCTGAGTAGAGATGATACTCTAAGGCTGCGCGACACGTGGTAGCGCCGAAGCCCGCCTGCTGGACACGTGGCTGCTTGGGAGCTCGTCTCCGTGGAGGAGCTGGACTCTTCATCGAGGTCTCTTGCTGGTAGCCCAGACCCATCTGAGGCAGATGGATCCGGGCATAGGCGGCTCTAGCTTGTGCGCGAGGGTACCCGATATCCTGTGTACCGACAGTGGCCCCTGGGTCCACCCTTGGGGGAGGCGACGAGCCCGAGGTTGGAGCCCTATCCCTGCTTCCTTGCGCTGCCTTTTAATTTTGTCTTGATCAGCTAACATGGTGCGTGCCTCTTCCGTGTGGCCACACGTCCCTCTCTGGTTCAGGGGTCGTGGCAATGGGATCTTTGCTTGTTGTGACATATTGCGACAGTTCCCAATGCTCTTGTTGCACTTCTGCTGCTTTCACTTCCGTCTTTATGGGAACCACCGTGTTGCCTTCTCAGGCGGAGAAATGCCTATGCCAATTTCTCTGACCGTGGACCTAGGCCCGCTTGTCATGGACGCCGTGGCACAACCGCTGATTCCGAGCCCGCCCAAATTTGCATGGTGTGCTCAAACACCGCTAGGGTGCTTTAAAAGGGTACCTTTGTGGGTAATGGTGGTTCCTTCCTTAGGCACGCCCCAAAAATTAGAGCCTTCGACTTCCTCTTTAAGCGCCCATTCCTTCCACACCCTCAAGGTTCTCGACTCCTGCTCCAATTGACTCAGTCTTGCCTCCTTCTCGGATGGAGGACGTCTCATCCATGAGGCTGCTTTTTGGCTAGGAGGATGAGAAGTGGCGGGATTTGATCCGTCCCGGTTCCTTGCCATCGGGGTTGATGGAGAAAGAGATCGTCTTCTTCAAGGCGTATGCAAACTCCGAATTCGTCGACCCCGTTTCCTCCTTTTTGGTGACACTTCTGGAGGTTCTCGGGCTCCAACTTCATCACCTGTCGCCAAACTCTCCGGTGGCGGCGGCAGTGCTCTCACATTTCTGCATGATGTTCGTCGGAGTGTACCCCTGTGTGCCGGTGTTCTGGCCGTTCTTCGTGCTGTGGTGGACCTGGAAGAAGAGCAAGACACGCTTTCATGGCGCCAACTACTTCCAGCATCAAATGAATAACCCCTTCAAGTACATCACTGTAACACCATAATTTTCATCCATCATGCATTGCATACATTCTTATACATGTTTAGCATTAATCAACATAAAAGGAAACAAGTTTAAAATGAATTAGAAGCAAAACCACACTTAAAAGTCTGTATAAGTATGGACTTGTCTGGTGTGTACCCTGGACTAGTCCGTTTTCCCCCTCCGATGCCCCTCCGGACTTGTCCGTTTTTGCTGCGAACTAGTCCGATTAAGTCTCTGTTCCCTTCCGGAATTGTCCGTGATTGAGTGCGGACTAGTCCGATATTCGGTCCAGTTTTTGAATAAGTTGTCAAATCCTAGGACTTATCCGATCTATGTCGGACATGTCCATTTTCCTCTCTGGACAAGACTGGACTTGTCCGGACCTTCTACCGGATTTATCTGTTTTTGTCTCTATCTAACATCGAACTAGTTCGGACCCCCTAGCGGACTTGTCCGGTGTGCCCGACTCAGATTCAAGTTTTTTCCTCCATGACTTGTTATTGGGTATTTACCTTAATTGGGCCCAAGGACGTCATGTCTAACCTCTTTGGAGCCTATGTGGGACCCCTACACGGCCTCCACCGCCTTGAACACGGAATCCATCAAACCCTACACCTCCACTCCTATATAAACAAACCAACACCCCAATTTCGCATCTCTTTGCCACTTTTGAAAGAACTCCAAACCCTAATTTGTGGGAGCCTCCATCAAGAGCAGATCCAATAGCAAGAAGAAGAGGAGAAATGAAAGAGGATCAAGTGAACAAGATCTTCATCGAGTTTTCATTCTTCATTACAAATTCACCCTCAACTCTTCATCATCAACTCTAGATCATCAAGATCCAAGTGTTTCACGTCCAATTCGTAATCCTTAGATCTCTAAACACATGGTACACCCTCTACTTCCACTTTTCCACGTGAATTCAATCTCAATTCTCGTAGACCAAGAAAACCCTAATTTGCAATTCTGTCTAGGGCGGACTAGTCCGGCCCCTGAAACCAGACTTGTCTGACCTCTGAATCTGAATTGTTCTAAATTAATTCCGAATTGACTTGAATCGATCCCAAACCTATCCAAACTTGTTAAAAACTATTATAACCAAATAAGTAAACATTGACAGCAACTCATCAACAAGTTTTACCTCATAATTGCATTAATCATGCATGACATGGCATATTGATTAATATATGAGCATTTATTGATTGTAATGTCTATTTTGTATGTTCGTTGTGCAGAATAGATGGTGCTGTGCTAGAGGGTGCTATCGAGGACCTCCAGTACCAGAACTTCGAAGCTTTTAACCCTAACCAAGCTCAGGAGCAAGGCAAGTGTCCTTGACCATATTGATCCTGTTTTAACATGTTTTGTTTGCGAAACTGCATGCTTGTGTCAAATTGATGGGAAACCCATGATAGGTGTTTACTAGTCTTGTTTGACCATCTTTGTTGCTTGGAATATAGTGTGGAGAGTCGGGAAGGGTATTTTCTACCGTTTTGCTTCGCTTTAATTAATTGGGATGGGAAAATAACCAAATGACTTAATTATGAACTAATGGGTGATGAGCATTGATGAACATGGATAATTGGTAACATGGGACCTGGGAGATCTAAGAAACCATGGTTTTTGGATTGGGTTGTTTGATATGGTGGTTTGTGTGGGGTCCAGAATCCCGACATTCCAGGATCGCATTGGGTGGTGTCGTGCGATGCGACACCCAACAGTATACAAGAACAGAACGAGAATAAAATTACAAGACTAAATCCTTTTTTTATCATATAGCGGAAGTTTTACAATACTAGCGCAAGGAAAGAAACTTATATATCATAGCTACGCTCTCAGCACTAGCTATGCAAAAGCAAAGTCATCCATGCCCTCGATACTTCGCACTAGCAACACTCATATCACGGAGGCATGCAGGGTTCCCACTCGGCTGTACACCCTGGAGGGGGTGCAGCCTCGTCATCAAACCCGTCATCCATCGTATAACCTGCAAAAACATGTTAACTGCAGACATGAGCATAAGGCTCAGCAAGACTGACCCGTCTCACTAGACATATGCAAGGGTGAACACTAAACATAGGTAAGGTGAAGCATAAACGACTCACCTACAAGTGGATCCTTATAATCATGTTTTAAGTAGCAAATGACATTCTCCAAGCACGGCACATCATAGACTCCACAATCAAACAAGAAACGCTGTGCCAATGATATGACATGCCCAGAGCACATAATGCTTTTACAGCTAAAGTATGGGGAAACTATAAACTTTAATTTTGCTATCTCTAAGTCACACAAGGTTGCAAAGCAATTATAATTCAATACAACATATTCTCCTGGCTTCTTTAGTATTTACTACGTCACGATGCAGTGAACAAGTGGTACTCTATTACCGCGAGGGACGGTGATTGCAATCAGGACACACCCGGACAACACGAAACATACACATGTTCGGAAGTGTCAGCGAGTACATCAGTACCTATGTAACACTTCAGTACTAGTCATATATGGCCACCTTTCACAAGAAACCCGAACGCCGAACCCGTCTCACCTCCGCGAACAGAAGGTCTCTGCACAAAACACCTCTTGTGTCCGCCGACCGTTTTACACCTTGCTGTCCTCAACCCACCCCTATCGATGGTGAGTTAATGGCTTCGACATCCCAGTCATCGAGTTACATCAGTTTACTGGAGCCCATATATCCAGTATGTTGCCGGTACGAGTCAAATTTTCTTGAAGGGGCCGCATACAGACGGGCCTTAACTAACCAGTCAGAGCTATGCGACCAAGACCACGCCTTGCCGCTTTCTATCCATCTCTGAACGGTCTTAATTTTAGATTTAATAGTCATTCTCTATAAATGTTAACCTAGTGTAGATAAGTGTCAATTTTCTATCTCGCGAGTAGATTCCAACTACTCGACTTCTACTGGTTCACCTACAACATTAGCATAGCAGTTCTACACGTCGATCTATCAACCTACCCAATTAACCAATGGGATTGTGGGTCATGCATCTGTAGTATTCAAGCATCCTGAACGTAATGCACAATTCATATGCTAATCAACATAGTGATAAAGCAAAACTTTATAAATGACTTAAATGCAAACTGGGGCTTGCCTGGATGCAGGTCCGAGTCTGTGTTAGTATCTGGCAGGTGTACCTCCAAGGCCTCCGGTTCCTCCTCGACTTCGGTCACTACACGATATGCATATAATATGTATATGAATGACTTTGAAAAATAATTACTACTAAGATCATAATCTAATCTCTGGTGATCATTATATGATAATGACCTTAATTGACTTTAGGACTTTGATGGGAGATACTAAGGAATATGATAGAAGCTCTGGCAAAGAACAGGAGATGAATAAAGTAGTTTGTTGTCTCTAAAATTATGGCAAGCAATAAATTCCCAAGAATTTTAGAGAAGAAACTGTAGCTTGAACATAGCTGCCAGTTGATGATCATGATAGAGGAGGTTGTCCTGGTTCTAACAAAATTGGTTTCATAAATGTCTAAGCCTTGGTGAAGGAGTTATTGAATTTCAAAGTTGGCAAGAATTTCTGGAATTATTTGATAATTGAATTTTAGCTTTTCAATTAACATTCAGTTGGCAACTCAATTAGGACTAGGAGACTAAGTCAATTAAATCCCAGATTTTTACAGGAACTATGGTATGACGAATGGAAGGTTCAGTCCAAATTTAGGACATAATAAAGCAACTGAACATCTGTAAAAATTCAATGACTGAAAAAGGTAATTGAACTATACAGAGGGTTATATAGGTACAATGGCTCCCAAACTTTTCCTGGTAATCAAGAATAGGATCATGTATTTTATGTGAATTTTGGGGATTTTTCCAGTGGAGAGTTCACCTGGAAAAATGTATGTGCATATGGAAAGATTGTTTTCTACAGAATTTGAAAGTAAGTTTCACAATACCTAATTGGTACTAACAGAATATAGAGCTCAAGGGCTTTCAAACAAAATTTGTTTGAAAATTTTTTGGAGCAGTCTATAGAGAGATATTGATTTTTCAAGTTTGGAAATGGTTTTGATAAATTTGGAATTTCCAGCTTCTAAATTTGGCGCCTGGGCCCATCGGATTTAAATCAGCCAACCAGAAGTCAGCCACACTGGAGGCCATAAAAATTTCCATGCGGCCACACTAGATCCCCTGGCCACAGGCTGATCCCCGAAGCATTGCGTTCACTGGCAGGTGGGACCCACACCCCATCTTTCTTCTTCCTCTGGCCACGGGCTCGGGCGGCGGCGCTCACGCTGGCGCGAGGCGGCGCTCCCGCCGGCGATGGTTTCTGGCCCATGAGAAGTCTCGAGACTCGCTGCCCCAACCTAGCTTCGCGCGGGAAACACGCTGGAGTACCTCCCGACAGCGATGGTTGACTGGAAATCCACTCCTGATGGCGGCGGCGGGTGCTAGGGTTCCGGTCATGTTGGGACCCTTAATTCACTAGCAAAAATTCTCATACGAAAGCTCGGGAAGCACCTTGGGAGCATGTGAAAGAGGTTAGGAGGGTCTAGAACTCGTGCCATAGCCGACAACACTAAGGTCAACGGTGAACCGAGCTCCTTCAATGGCGGAACGGAAAAAATGGGATAACTCGAGAATTACTCGATGGTTCCTTCTGATTTTTGGAGGGAAGGTGCGCTAGGAGACTATGATCATGTTGTCTAACTAGATCAAAGAATTGTTGTGCATACAATTGGAATTAAACCGATGAACTAGCTCCAAAGCTATAAAAGTGCTTCGGTTTTTCACGAAATACGGACGCTAGGATGCACGACATGAGTTCAAACTTTACCAGAAGCTACACGAGATCATGGCGCACCTTTTTCCTAAAGACTGCAGAGGACGAGGAAGCTTGTATCGGCGTCGAGGCTGAGCGGCGTCAGGCGGAACCGAGGTGGTCGCGGCGGCGAGCAACGAAGCAGCGCGAGCGAGAGGGAACCGAGGAATGACTGCGGTCGACGGTGGAGTGAATAAAAGCCTTCACTGCAGTAGATAAGGAGGCTAGGGCAGCTGGAGGCGACCGACGGCCGAGCCGGCGCGCTGGCGTCATGCAGCCGTTGCGGTGTCGCACGGAGAAATAAAACAGAGGCGGTGAACGGTTTCCCTGGCTGACATGTGGGCCCCACTACTCCCTCTTCTTTGTTCCTCTAAATTCCACCTCAAACATTGCCCAAAAATTTCCCAAATTTACAGACAGGCTAAGAAAAATATGAGGAACCCAAATCTGCAATCAAATTTCAATTTGGATATAGTTTGTTTCAAATTCAAAATCAAATTTGAAACCAAACTTGTTTATAAACCTTATCGAAATAAATAGTAACTGAGGTCCATAAATCCCCAAACTTTGTAACAAAGCTCACTGAACCATAAAGGGTCTTAGGAAAACTTGTGGGTTGATTTGGACAAGGTTAAGTGCAAAGCTAAATTTTGAGATCGACGCGAAATAAACCCTTTGTACGTGTCCAACTAAGTGGAAGACGTACTTAAAAATCTTGAAAATTTTTCAAGAAGCTATTTAAAATATTTAAGAGGCCAAGGAAAAATTTGGAGCCTTGGATTTGAATCTTTTTGTCACGGCCAGATATACATAGCAACATAATAAAATTACATTTGTTTTGATTTTATATTGCTGCAATATAATTTGCCCTAGCCATTTCATTCAATTATATTCCCAACTTTGCAGGATGGTTTAATTAATATTCTTCTAGGATTAGTGGTGAAGTCCAATCCTCATGTTAACAAAATTAAACATGAGTAGAAAGAAAACTTTTTAGTGAGGTCAAGTTCATGTGCACAACTATATTGACCTCCATTATTTTTTATAAACACTTGTAGCTGAACTTCACATGAAAGGAATAAGTGGTATTTTACAGTTTGCTTGCCTTGAACCTAAGGACCAGTTCATGCGAGAATAAGCCAGGACTATAGTGCCACCACAAGGCCAAGTATGGGTGCGACTTAGCCAATTAATTAGGAGTATTACCAGCATCGATTCGGATCATTTGGAGGAGCGGGGAATGGGAGTCGGATGGGTTTGCAAATGCTGCGGGAATACCCTGAGATCCGAACGACACAAGAGGGGGGCCTTGGTTTAGGATGTGCTCAGTTGGAGGCATTGCCACCAGTGAAACCTCAGTGGGTCTGAATATGCTGGTAGTCCCATTAAAAAGGCTATTTGGTGATCTCTTGGCCACACACCGATGGAAGCGTGTAATGTGACCGACGAGTCACGGGCATAATGGAGATCTTTAGTCACCGAAAGGGGACAAAATCACGAACTTGTGGGTAAACTGGTACAACCTCTAAAGAGTGTCAAAAACTATCATGATAGTTGTGCTCCCGGTTATGAGCACCTTGACAACTTACATGATTAGAGGGAACTTGGTATTTGGGATGGTTGGATTGGTTATGGTTATGGATTGAGTTATGATAAATGAACATGGATGATGATGTTGGTAATAATCTGGTATATGTTTGGAAAATTGGTTATGGTTTTGTATTATGTTAATTATGTGGGATATGATGGGATTACTTCACATAGACATAGTGTGATGATTTTCACACGTTTTAAATATACTTTCCAGCAACTAGCCTTTATTTCATGTCGTCATTTCTTAAGCTACATGTCATACTTTCCACACTTGTTGTGTATGTTATGTACTCACACTTGCAATTCCCCCACCAACAGTTGCAGGTCAGGATTAGGAGTATCATGATGATAATACAGAGTACTAGGTTGTGTGCTGCCGTCAACTTTGTCCGTGGTGTTGCTTGGAGCCGCGCTACCCTTTATACCCTATTTGCTTGGTTAGATTATTTCCGCTGCAGTAGTAGTATCATTAATGTTCATTAGAGTTGTAATATGAGGATTATTGAATATTGTAATAAAAGTACTTATTTAACAATTTGAGCTGTGGTAATTGTCTTTTTATCATTGATGAATCACTTGTGTATGTGTGTTAAACATCCTGGGCACACATATACTGCACTTGTTCATTTTTCGGAGCCAGGTGTCACAATCACTCTGCTCTCAACGATGAAATGGCCTGACTAGAGGAGCGACCGGGTGATCGTACACGCCGACGCCCACGATCGCATGGTCCTGAACACTGGCTGGCCGACGTTTAGGAAGACGGCATTGGAGGAACGTCCAGAGCTGGAGTCGGCGTATACTCCAGTGATGGAGAGGATCTGATTACTAGCGGACCACATTCTGTAAGTACTGGCGGTGATGGCGGCTCCGTGCGTTGATGCCTGCCCCCCTTAGGCACCATTGCCGTCCTACATGGCTCTACTTCGAGCATTAGGATGCACCAGGTTGCTGAGGGGTCACGACACGGAGACGACCCTGCAAAAGGTGTTTGACATAAGGTCCAAGGCGTTCGACGACCTGCTATCGCACGACGTCTTCATCTTCCTGCGATCTTGCCTAATGCTTTGCACAGATCAGAACCTTCGGATGAAGATTCTGAAGGAGATGCCAATCCTAGACACGCGCGGTCTTGTGCCGCGGCAGGTTGGTGACGAGAGCCGTGGGCTAGCTGTCGTTGACCATCCACAGGAGGCCGCACCTGCTCCAGGCTCCGAAGCTTCAAGGGCGGAGGACACAGCCTCTATCGAAGGGAAGGGCAAGGCGCCGGTCCCTAATGCAGACAAGGGGAAGGCACCGGTCCCTGACACGGGGAAGAGGAAGTCGCCGGTGGTCAAGGTTGTGAAGGAAAAACACCCTTGTTTGACAGAGCGCCCCTCTCCAGCATCGAGCGTTGGTGGTTCTTCGGCCTGGCGAGCGGCTACTACGCAATCACCTGCGGTCAGCACACCGGTGAGCTTCCCCACCACTGTTGCGCTTCAAGGTGCCGGAAAGGGCTCCGAGAGTGCTACGCCCGTAGAGCCCCAGGCCAAGAGACCTCGGGCTGATGTCGGCGGCGGCTCAAGGGGAGGCTCTGGGAGTGGCACCATCGGGGTTGGAGGGGGCACATCGATGAAGGGTGGTAGCATCGCCGGTGGTTCCGGTGGAGGTCCAGTTGGATCAACCCCACCTGCGGCATTGCCAGCAGAGCCCACAGCTTCGGGGCTGCCAAAAGTCGAGGCCCGCTGGAGTTTTCTATGACATCGGTAAGGCATCCTCTCCATAGCTTTCATCGTGATTCTGTCTGCTTTTGTTTATTGATTAGGCCTTGGTTTTGATTTGCAGGGCCACATCAGCTTTTAGGACACCCTTACCGCCTGTGGTAGTATCCCGGAGCGCTCCGAAGTTGGCCCAGGAGGCTATGGCTATACCGATGAAGCAAATAGAAAAGCCTGCTCTGGATAGCGCTCCTCCGGCGATCGTACCCCGCGCATGAAGTGAAGCATCTCCGGCTGTCATGCCGGAGGCACCTTCAGATGTTGCGCCAGAGTTAATGTCAGAGCCGGCTCAGGGGGCTGAGGGATTGGCCTCCCTTGATGAGGGCATCGCTACCATTGATACAACCACAACAGCAGCCCATTCACCACTTGCGGCCAATCAAGGTCCAATGACATGCTCTCGTGCATGCGAACTTAATTATCAGGTGAATTAATTCCTAGCTGTTCAAACTAATTATCCTTCAAATGGAGAACTATTAAAGCCTTGTGATGACCTTTGTATTATTAGGTGCTTGGGAATTGATCCAGCTAGTAGGAATGGAGGGATTAATGCAATGAAGGCTGCTCCACCCGATGGGGTCCTCGTAACTGCAGCAAGTACCATCTTAAAAGGTGCATAACTTTCATCTCCCAATATTGTTTAATGCAAATTAGAACTTGTTGGAAAGTCTCTTCATATACTTTCCATTGGATCAAGAATCAAAGGCAGATGATGCTTGAGCTGCCCAGAAAAGGCCAAACAAGACTCGTGACTCCATCTTGAGCTCTAGTCTTCCTCCTCTATATAAGCAACTAGCGGCCATAGGAAGAATTTTCATTTTGTTTTCTATAAGTTTAGCCATTGCTACATCCTTGTGACACAAGTGTTGACGAGTTCTTCCGATTACTTGAATCAGAACCCCAACTTATCACATCCATAAGTGTTTGCTTGTTATTTTGTTCATGCTTGTTCTTCGATTGCTTGCAGGTTCAAGGCTGTTCTTGGCATGACAAGAACAGGAACAACAGGAGCCGGTGTAACTATCACTAACGCCCAACACCCTTTTGGTTGTTGTAGTTCGGTAGCACAACATCGACCTACACCCAAATCGTAGTTATCAAGAGACGGTGTAACTGTCGCTCAAGGGGCCACACCATTTTAGTTGTGGTAGTCGGGTTGCCAACGTCGACCTCCACAAAATTTGTTCACCACCAACATTTTTTATCGAAAGATAGGGCATCCCCCGTACCCGTTGGGTTCATCAGGTGGTATCAGAGCCAGGTTGCTCGGTGAGAGATTTCCTTCTCCTTGTTCTTTATTTACCTATAGTCCACTATTGCCTACAAAAGTTCGCTCTAAAAATCACAAAAACACTTTGAAACTTTTGCTTGGCTGCTTAGCTCTCGACTTGTTGAATTCAATATTGCCTTTTTGTGTCAAGTTGCTGGTCATAAGTTTTTCACCGCTAGAGTTTCGAGTCCATGCCACCTTGTTCTCAATCCATTTTTATTATCTATCCAAAGTTAAGAAAAAGGCAATTGCAAAAGAAAAGCCGCACGGATCATCAAGAGAAAGGAATGTGGAAAGAAGTAAAAGCCGCACCAATTAAAGTTGCTAGAAAAAATTTCTCAGTACAAAAAAAAAAGAATCAGTTTGTGTATCATTTGTTTCAAGTTTTAGAGTTCAACTTGTTGTTTTGAATGTTTTGTTAAAACACAGCGTTCGTGCTGTCTGAACTTTTCTACTACAATAAATTTAATATCACATGGAGTAACGACTCGCGTCTCTATCACAGTTTAGACTAGGACCAGCACAGTACCATCATGGAACGTTTATTCAACTTGTTGTGACTAATGTGGTACTAGCTGTTCCATTGTGCAACTCATTTCTAGCAGCCACCTACGGCTCCACAAAATCATCTACAACACCACAGGGTTATGCTGGTTGCCACCGTTTGTTGTTCTTGCTATTTGTCGGTGCTTCCTGCATCACATGGTAAGAACTTGTAAGAGCTTGATTTCTTGCTAGTGAGGAAGTGATTGTGTCCTACCACCTCTTAGCAATCGCTGGGATTAATCTGCTTGTTGTTCTATTTTCCTTCTTTACTAACCATGTCAACTGATGCGAATGAGACATCTCCACATTCAACACGTACGAGGAGGATCATTCAACATTTCGAACGCCGAGTAAAGCTGCACACGGATGCCCTCGACGAGGATATTCAAGTCACCAATGAACGCATTGGTCAATTAGAGTCAACACAAATTTGCACCAACACCAAGCTGACCACATTAGAAAGCACTGCTAGGGCTATTAACACTTCTCTTACAACAACCATTGAGTGATTGGAGAGGATGGAACAGGTTGGACGCGAAGAGAGGCAAAGACGTGTTGATGACAGCTACAACTCCGTTGGCAGCGCTGCAAGATATGACGAGGCAGAGTATTCAGCGGATACCGAGCTTGATGATGGACCTTTCAGTTATCGATGGCAGCCACATCACGACCATCGTGGTATGGGTGGTCGACCCCTACGACATGAGGTACGTGACAATGACGATTCCCTACGCAACATTAAATTCTCCATACCACTCTTTGATGGGAAATATGATCCGGATGCATATCTGTCTTGGGAATTATCAGTAGATCAAAAATTTGCATGCCATGATTTCCTTGATGATAAAAAGTTTGAGCTGCAACTAGTGAATTCACTGACTTTGCTTATGTTTGGTGGCATCAGTATCAAACTAGAAATCCAGCTACCGTACAAGAAACTTGGAATGCCTTGAATGAATCATGCACCGTCGTTTTGTCCCTTTCTATAATTCTCATTACCTGTTGCATAAATTACAAAAACTTAGGCAAGGCTACAAATCTGTTGAGGAATACTATCAAGAACTCCAAATAGGCATGATGCAATGTGGCCTAGCTGAAAATGAAGAGGCTGCAATGGCTAGGTTTATGGATGGCCTAACAAGAGAAATTCAGGACATATTGACTTATAAGGAATACACTAACCTCACTCGATTATTCCATCTTGCTTGTAAGGCTGAAAGAGAAGTGCAGGGATGACGCACAAGAACTAACATTTCTGCAGGTCGAACTACCTCATGGCTGTACCGCTCAAGTGCTGCTAGTCTTAAGCATGATTCTCCGGATGATGCTTCCAATCGGTTGCCCAGGACTACATCAAAATCAGCACCTTCGCGTGCTATCGAGACCACAAAAGGATCCACCGCCAAGTTGCAGCCAACACCTCTTCCATCGCTTCCACCGGGAGAACAAAAGACATTCAATGCCTCCAGGGCAGGGGTTTTGGGCACCAATGAAGGGACTGCCCAAGCAAGCGTGTGCTGATTGTACGAGAAAATGGTGAGTACTCATTCGCTAGTGATTTGAATGATGAAAAAAATGCCATGCTTGCTGATGCAAGAAACAAAAGTTATGATGAAGAGCACATTGGGGCTGATCATGCGGGCCACTATGAGAGTCTTGTTGTGAGGCGTGTCTTGAGTGCCCAAATGATCAAAGTTGAATAGAACCAACGACATAATCTTTTCCAAACTAAGTGTGTAGTTTTGGAATGATTGGTCGCATTATTTTTGATGGAGGAAGCTGCAACAGCTTAGCAAGTTCTGCCATGTTAGAGAAGCTTGGGATGACAACACTTCCACATCCACATCCCTACTACAGCCAATGGTTCAACGATAGTGGTAAGCTTAAGGTAACACGTTTGGTTCCTGTTAAATTTACAATTGGTTCCTACCATGATTACATTGATTGCGATGTGGTACCTATGCAGGCTTGCTCTATGCTATTTTGTCGACCTTGGCAATTTGAAAAAGATACATTACATCATGAAAAATCAAATCAATACTTTTTCATGCATAATGAGAAGAAGCCTGTTTTGCACCCTATGTCTCCCAATGCTACTTTGAAGGATGATATTGCTAGAGCTTGTAAAGACAAAATAAGAAATCTACTCAAAATGAAAAATCAAATGTTGCGAAGGAATCGGTACAACCCAGACTGACAATTCCAAATCTGCTCATGTGAAGAAGAATGAAATAAAATTGAAGAGTGCTTGTTTTCCTGCTTCCAAATCTGATTTGTTTGAATTAAAAAATAATGCTGCGATATGCTATGTGTTTGCTTGCAAGGAAGATTTGTTCTCACTTCACGACATACCATGTGATTTGCCCCTGCTGTCACTAACCTTTTGCAGGAATACGCCGATGTGTTTTCACAAGAGGTACCAACCGGGCTGCCACCATTGAGAGGGATTGAGCATCAGATGAACCTCATCCATGGGGCTTCTTTTCCAAACCGAGCACCATACAGGACCAACCCGGAGGAGACTAAGGAGATTTGGCGACAAGTATAGGAATTACTCGACAAAGGTTATGTGCGTGAGTCCCTTAGTCCTTGCTCTGTTCATGTTCTTTTGGTCCCAAAGAAAGATGTATCATGGTGCATCTGTGTAGATTGTCGAGCAATTAATAACATTACCATTAGATATCATCATCCTATTCCTAGGTTAGATGATATGCTTGATGAACTTAGTGGCTCGATGACTTTCTTTGAAATTGACTTGCGTAGTGGATACCGCCAAATTTGCATGAAGCTAGGTGATGAATGGAAAACAACGTTTAAAACCAAGTTCAGTTTGTATTAGTAGTTAGTCATGCCCTTTGGTCTCACTAATGCACCTAGTACTTTCATGAGATTAATGAATGAGGTTTTACGTTTTCATTAGAAGATTTGTTGTAGTATATTTTGCTCACATCTTGATCTATAACACATCTCTAGAAGAGCATCTTGATCATCTCCGTGCTGTTTTCAATGCTTTACGTGAGGTACGCTTATTTTGTAACATTGACAAGTGCATCTTTTGCACAGATAGAGTCTCTTTTCTTGGCTATGTTGTGACACCACAGGGAATTGAAGTCAATCAAGCCAAGGTGGAGGTGATACACAACTGGCCGATTCCTACCGCAATCACACAAGTACGAAGCTTCCTCAGACTTGCTAGATTCTATCGTCGTTTTGTGAAGGACTTCGACACCATAGCAGGCCCACTGCACGAGCTTACAAAGAAGGGTGCTGCTCCATTGACATGGGGCAAGGCGCAAGAGGCTGCATTTGAAACTTTAAAGAATAGGTTAACTCATACACCCCTTCTCCAATTACCAAATTTTAGTAAGACTTTTGAATTGGAATGTGATGCTAGTGGTATTGGATTGGGAGGTGTCTTGTTGCAAGAGGGGAAACCTATTGCTTATTTTAGTGAGAAACTGAATGGGCCTAGTCTGAACTATTCCACTTATGATAAAGAATTATATGCACTAGTACGAACTTTAGAAACATGGCAACATTATTTATGGCCTAAAGAATTTGTTATACATTCTGATCATGAATCTTTCAAGCACATTAAGAGCCAAACTAATCTAAACCGTAGGCATGCCAAGTGGGTAGAATTCATTGAGTCCTTTCCTTATGTCATCAAACACAAGAAAAGAAAAGATAATGTCATTGCGGATGCCTTATCTCACCGTTATAATATGTTGTCCCAACTTGATTTTAAGACTTTTGGCTTGGAAACAATTAAAGA
Source organism: Tuctoria greenei (assembly GCA_036927565.1). Classification (NCBI taxonomy): domain Eukaryota; kingdom Viridiplantae; phylum Streptophyta; class Magnoliopsida; order Poales; family Poaceae; genus Tuctoria; species Tuctoria greenei. The sequence goes on along the minus strand of JAYESD010000001.1, from coordinate 134,533,230 downwards.
TTAATATGCTTTTGATGCTGATTTCAAAGATGTGCTGCTGCAATGTAAAGAATGAAAAACATAGAACAAGTTTGTTCTCACTAATGGTTTTGTGTTTCGAGCTAACAAATTATGAATTCCAGCTGGTTCTGTGCGTATCTTACTATTGCAGGAAGCACGTGGTGGGGGGTTGATGGGACACTTTGATGTCAAGAAGACAGAAGACATCCTAGGAAGCCATTTCTTTTGGCAAAATATGAGAAGAGATATGGAGCGGTTTGTTGCTCGTTGCACCACCTGTTAAAAAGCTAAGTCTTGTCTTAATCCACATGGTTTATACATGCCTCTCCCTGTTCCTAGTGCTTCATGGGAGGATGTTTCTATGGATTTTGTTTTAGTATTCCCTTGAACAAAGAAGGGGAGGGATATTGTCTTTGTTGTTGTGGACAGATTTTCTAAAATGGCACATTTCATACCATGTTACAAAACAGATGATGCTTCCCATATTGTTAATTTGTTCTTTTGAGAAGTTGTTCGTTTGCATGGGGTCCCAGACACTATTGTTTCAGATAGAGATGGCAAATTTCTTTGTCATTTTTGGGAAACCTTATGGGCCATGTTTCGGACAAAATTGCACTTTTCTACAACTTGTCACCCTCAAACTAATGGACAGAGCGAAGTAGTGAACCGTAGTTTATCTACCATGCTTAGGGCTGTTCTAAAACATAACATAAAATTATGGGAATAATGTTTGCCTCATATTGAATTTGCTTACAATCATTCGCTTCATTCTGCAACTAAATTGTGCACTTTTCAGATTGTATATGGTTTTATCCCTCGTGCTCCCATTGATCTTTTGGCTCTGCCACCTTCAGATAAATTGAATTTTGATGCTTCTCGCTGTGCTGAATTAATTCTTAAAATGCATGAGCAAACTAAAGCAAACATTCAGAAAATGAACGCTAAGTATCAACAAGCCGGTAGGAAGGGTAGAAAGCATGTTACTTTTTAACCTGGTGATTTGGTTTGGGTGCATCTGAAAAAGGTTAAATTTCCTTATTTCCGAAAATCTAAATTGCTACCTAGAGCTACTCGACCCTTCAGAGTGCTTTGAAACATTAATGATAATGCATATGAAATTGAGTTGCCTGCACATTTTGGGGTTACTTCCTCTTTTAATATTGCAGATTTGAAACCATATGTGGGCGAGGAACACACGTTTGAGTCGAGGACGACTCAATTGCAAAAAGGGGAGGATGATGAGGACATCTGAAAGTTGCCTAGAGGGGGGGTGAATAGGCTAATTGACCTGCAAATGACTTAATAAAACGAGATTAAATCACAGGGGGCGGACTAGTCCGGTCAGGGGGCGGACTAGTCCGGTCAGCTTGCGTGAATAACCCTAAAAAGATGTTTCTAGCAAGTTTTAGGGAATTTTCTCTTTGCTATAAGTGAGTATATGTTTAAGTCAAGTTGAGCAACAACCTACACAAGAGCAAGTCAAGTTTCCACAAGTTTGTAGCAATGCGGAGTATGAAACGAGACTACCAACCCTAGAACAAAGTAATCAATAGAATGAATGCGAAGAACACAAGGAGGCAAGAATTTTATCCCGAGGTTCGATTCCACACAAGGAATCTACGTCCCCGTTGAGGAGTCCACAAAAGGACCGGGTCCAACAACCCTTCCCTCACCAAGTTTACCGCACGGGCCTAACTTGGTTCTCCACTAATCACAACGGTGATTACAAAGTTCGTTGGGGCTTCTCACAAACTGAGGCTCCCACACCACAAAGATGATCAACACAATAAAGCAAACTCAATACACAGCCCACAAAGACTCAACGAGTGCAAGAGATCAAACCGGGAGCACAAGCGCGATGTTCTTCCTCTTCTCCACCTCACTAAACCCTAATCCACTCAAGAATTAGTTTTAGAGGGAAAGTAGGCAAGAAGGAGGCTTAGAAGTGCTCCAAGTTGGCTGTGGCGGCGCTAGGGTTTGAGTTTTTCCAAGGGTATTTGAAATGAGGCCGGGGGTCCCCTTTTTATAGAGGTCCCAAGCCCAATCTGCTGACTTCAGCAAAAGGGCGGACTAGTCCGGCCACTGGCCCGGACTAGTCCGGCCTAGGGGACCACTGACCCCTTTGTCAGGTCCCGACAGCTGACACACTATCGTCACGCTACCCGCCAAACTTCAAATTCAAACGGTCACTTCCAGAACGGACTAGTCCGGTCAACACCGGACTAGTCCGATCTCACACAGAGCCTTTTGCTCCGTGTGAAAACGGACTAGTCTGAGGACCACGGACTAGTCCGGCCCCTAGGGCGGACTAGTCCGGTCCTCCCAGACTTAGCCACAGAAGCACCTTTTCTAGCCAACCCGGACTAGTCCGGCCCCACGGGCGGACTAGTCCGTTCTCACTCAGGACCTCTTGGTCCGGTCCAAAACGGACAAGTCCGTGGTTTTGGGACTTCATCCCAAAAACCCACTCACAGCTAACCGGACTAGTCCGGCCACAAACGGACTAGTCCGATCTCAGTCAGACCCTTCTGGTCCGGCCAGAAACGGACTTGGCCGGCCAGGAACGGACTAGTCCGGCCTCCTGCACGGACTAGTCCGGCCCTACGGCCAGACCACTCAATCACTCATTTCTTTCATAGGTTTGACCTCTAAACCACTTTGAGCTCCCAAACTTGATCTCAATGCACTTTACACACACACCCTCCTATTGCTACGGCTAGTCTAACTCAATCACGCTAGAAACCCTAGTTTCTACGCTTCGAGTTGACTCCGTTTCCTTCCTTTTCCTTTTTGAGGGTTTGCGTCTCCAATTGAGTCCATACCTGTGCTAAGATCACTTGAGCTCATTAGCGACTTAATTGTTGTCATCAATCATCCAAAACCCACAGGGGACCTAGATGCACTTTCAATCTCCCCCTTTTTGGTGATTGATGACAACACATTAAATTCTTCACAAATAAGAGTATAAAGTTTGGTTTTCATAACATGTGTGCGTATGAATGACTCCCCCTCAATGTATGCAACATGTAAAAGAGGTGGAGGAGTTCTTTCATACCCACACACGTTATGGTGGGGTGCCTACGTGATGTGCTCAACAGTTTGTGTCAAGACATGAATAACATCAATACATTCATAAGATTGACAATAAGAGCAATATATTGATAGTAAGCAACATTAGCGAGTCTTGCACAAATGTAAGCATCCAAGAGCATAAATATGTTACATGAAAGTCAAACATCACAACACACACCCACATCCAAGAGCATAAATATGTTACATGAAAGTCAAACATCACAACACACACCCACAAAAGATTAACTCCCCCTTAACTCTCCCCCTTTGGCATCAAGGCACCAAAAAGGAAAAGAAGGGAGGAAGCTAAGACCTAAGAGCTAGTCCTCGTCTTCGCCACTTCCACTCTCCGTGGCCTCGGAATCTTCGACGTCGTCCTCATCATCGACATCGTCGTCGTCGTCGGAGTTCCTTGCTGAGGGAGCAGCCCGAGAGGAGCTTCCATCCTCTTGGAGCTGGGCGAGCTCATCGGCGGTGAAGGTGGGGAAAGGAGTGATCTCCCCATCACTCACCTCCGGAGAGGACATCGGGACCTCCAGCTTGTCGCACACCGCCTTAAGGTACTTCTCTTGGCGCTTGTGTGCCCTCTGAGCGCGAATCTCTTGCTTCCGGCACGAGGTGAAGATGGCCTTGAAGCACTTGAAGAACGCACTCATGGACTGAGGCGGAGGCGGAGAAGGAGGCGCCACTGGGCGAGACGGAGGATCTGCATTCTTGCGACGAGGAGGCACCGGCACATTTGGCGGCTTCTGGGGGCGCAGAGGTCGGTGCGATACATCCTTGACAAAGGACACGCCCGACACCTTCTCAATAAGGCACATAATGTAAGGGGCATACCCGCACGCCCTGTTGGGGGTATGCGAGATGTTGAAGATGTCATCAAAGATGTAATCGACGAGGTTGAACTTCTCTTCCCCATCGATCAGAAGTAGTAGGTGCCTCAGATTCCCTTGAATCACCCCAGCATCGCCATCCTTCGGTGCTATCGTCCGTCTGAGGATTCTGTTCATGATGCTGTAGAATGGCTTGATGTTTCGAGCTAGTCCGGCATCAAACGGGAGGTGGCTTGGATACATGTAAGCCAGCTCCTCACGATCCACTGCCTTGAGGTTCGAGATAATGATCTCGTGGTCCATGTGAGCCTCAAGACCAAGGATCCTTGCAAACTCAGCATAGGTGACAGAGTATTGCTCACCATGAGTCATCCAAATAATTTTCCTGTCACCAGAGGTTGAAAAATAGATTGTGGAGTAGAATTGGAGAATGATTTCCACATTCCAATCATATTTGAAGCCCATGATCTTCTTGAGATCATGGCGCTCGGCAGCTTCAATCACGGCATCAAAGGCCGAGTGCTCCTTCTTTGCCATATAGTCCCAGTCCACCCACTGAGCTTCTATCACTGGCCTCTTCATTTGTTGGTAGACTAGTCTGTAATAATCACAGTGGAAGTCACACCAAAATCTGGGATCTGCCGTGCTCCTCTCATACTTGTAGACCTTTTCTTCCCTTAGCCTCCTGGCCTTTTCAGACCCCTTGCCATGAAATACATTTGCCGACAGTTCCTTCTGCCGGTTGGGATTCCTTTCCGGTGTGTGGACTTCAAGGGGGCCAATAGAGGTGGCCTTCCCCTTTTCCCTGATCACAACCCCTCCGGGTGCCTTCTTGGCTGGCACCTTGATGGAGGGCTTCTTCTTTTTCGGCTCGACTGGAGCCGGGGCTTTTCCCTTCTTTGGGTCGCGCTCGACCCTAGGGACAGCCTCTTCTTGGGCTGGCTCCTTGCCCTTAGCTTTTTCGCCAACAGTGACGAGCTTCTTGCACTTGGGGGCACTGGCCTCAGCAGCTCTGGAGTTGTGGGCCTCCCTATCCTCTCTTTTCTTCTTCCTCAGTTCATGGAGGGATTCTGCGGTGGCACGGGCAATGGCTTCATCCTCATTGTAGATGCTCGCAGCCACCTTGGATGCTTCGAGTGCCTTGAGCTTTCTTTCCTCCTTGGCCTTCTGCGCCTCTATTAGCGCAGCCTTAGTCCGAGCCTCAGCAATTTGGGCCTTGGTACGCCCCTCGAGGTGGACACGCGGAGGAGAGCGCTCGGAGTTCGACATGCTGTGAAAAAGATGGAGGAAGAAAGATATGAGCCTAGGAAGAAGAAGTATTGCCGAAAGGATCTCGAGAACTAACTAGAAGTAGGGTTTGCCCTGTGCAAACCGGACTTGTCCGCCCCAGGGGTGGACTAGTCCGCCGGCCGGACTTGTCCGCCTGGTGGCCGGACTAGTCCGGGTTACACAGGAAGAACCCTAACCCTAGTTGATTCGTCGAAAAATTTGTGAACCAATGCGCAATACTCCTAGGCTATGATCGCAAGGGTGTATAGAACAACATTGATGAAGGTGTTCCTATCAAAAACTTGAAGAATCAAGAATGGGGCTAGTTTTTGAGGAACGGTGAAATACCTTCAAAAATCCGCTTGAGTCGTCGAAATCGGCGTGGATCTCGAAGGTGGAGCGCGGGGAAGTGATCCCTCACTCCCAAGGACTTCGATGCGCGGATTGGAGTTGAGTTTTGGTGGTTGGAGCGCAAAATCGCCGATTTGGGGGCGGTTGTGCGCGCGTGGAAGCTAGGGAGACAAGTGAGGAAGAGAGAGAGGGGTCCGGGCCGCCTGGGGGTTTAAGTCCCCAAGGGCCGGACTAGTCCGGTTGAGGGGCCGGACTAGTCCGGTCTGCGGACCAGACCCAGACTAGTCCGGGTCCGGACTTGTCCGGTGGAAGGCCGGACTAGTCCGGTGTGCGGACTAGCCGCGGACTAGTCTGACCCGGACTTGTCCGGCCATAGGGGCGGACTAGTCCGGTCCAGCTGGGCTGAAAAACAATATATTTGGGTTTTGCCCATAAAGATAAGTCCTTTTGGACAGATATAGCAAGGAAAACATGACAAACATGATTATGAGTCAATAAAGAACAACTTGTGGACATTTTCTTGAAAAAAAAAAATTTCTCAAACAAATTTGAGGAGAAATCGACATAGAGAGGAGTTTTTCGAAATGTGGCTCAAAAAATATGAGGAATGGAGTTTAAGCCACGTTTCGAGAATCCAACACGTTGAGCTCACTTCTTAGCTCACAGAAACGCTTCTCGTCAAGAGGCTTTGTGAAGATGTCCGCAAGTTGATGTTCCGTCCTCACATGCGAAATCTCAATGTCTCCCTTCATTGAGTGATCTCGCAGGAAATGGTGTCGAATGTCTATGTGTTTGGTCCTAGAGTGTTCCACCGGATTATGGGCTATCTTGATTGCACTCTCGTTGTCACACAAGAGTGGAATTTTACGCAGGTTAATCCCATAATCCCTAAGAGTTTGTCGCATCCAAAGAAGTTGTGCACAACAACTTCCGGCTGCAACATATTCCGCTTCGGCGGTGGATAGAGCAATAGAGTTTTGCTTCTTGGAGGACCAAGACACAAGAGATCGACCCAAGAATTGGCACGTACCCGATGTGCTTTTCCTATCAACTTTGCACCCCGCATAGTCCGCATCGGAATATCCAATGAGGTTAAACTTGGATCCTTTGGGGTACCAAAGTCCTAGGGTAGGTGTGTGTACAAGGTATCTCAAGATCCTTTTAACGGCGGTTAAATGACAAGCCTTGGGTGCTGCTTGAAAGCGTGCACACATACACACACTTAGCATGATATCGGGCCTAGATGCACAAAGATAGAGGAGTGATCCGATCATAGACCTATACAGCTTTTGATCCACACTTGGACCGTCCTCATTTAGGTCTAGGTGTCCATTTGTTCCCATAGGGGTTTTGATGGGTTTTGCTTTGTCCATGTCAAACTTTCTTAGAATATCTTGAGTATACTTAGTTTGACTTATGAACGTTCCTTCTTTGAGTTGTTTCACTTGAAATCCTAGAAAGAACTTCAACTCACCCATCATGGACATTTCAAACCTCTCCGTCATTATCTTGGAGAACTCGTCACAAAACACCTTATTTGTGGAACCAAATATGATGTCATCCACATATATTTGGCACACAAAAAGATCCTCGTTGAAGTGTTTTGTGAAAAGGGTATAATCTGCTTTTCCTATCCGAAAACCATTTTCAACTAAAAAGTCTCTTAAGCACTCATACCAAGCTCTAGGAGCTTGCTTGAGACCATAAAGAGCCTTTCACAATTTGTAAACATGGTTTGGATAGTCTTGGTCTTCAAACCCTGGACGTTGCTCTACATAAACTTCTTCCTTGATTGGGCCATTAAGGAATGCACTCTTAACATCCATTTGGTAGAGTTTGAAGTCATGATGAGTAGCAAAGGCTAGTAATATCCGAATTGACTCAAGCCTAGCTACGGGGGCAAATGTCTCATCAAAGTCCAATCCCTCAACTTGTGAGTATCCTTTTGCCACGAGTCGTGCCTTGTTCCTAGTTACCACGCCATGCTCATCTTGTTTGTTGCGAAACACCCACTTGGTTCCAACAACATTAGCTTGAGGGCGCTTGACAAGCTCCCAAACCTTGTTCCTTTCAAAGTTGTTGAGCTCCTCTTGCATGGCAACTACCCAATCCGGATCCCTTAAGGCGTCTTCAACCTTATGTGGTTCCAAGGATGAGACAAAAGAGAAATGCTCACAAAAGTTTGCAACACGTGAGCGTGTAGTTACTCCTTTTGTGATATCTCCTAGAATGTTGTCAACGGGATGGTCCCGTTGAACACTTTGATGAACACGAGGATGCGGGGGTTGACCTCTTGAATTACTTGGTTCATCTTCTTCACTTTGGTCTCCCCATTGATCCAAGCCTCCCCCTTGATCCTCATTCTCATTATCACTTTGGGGAGCTTCTAGTGGATCTTCAACTTGTCCAATGGGGATTTGACCTACTTCATAATGATGATGGTCACTTGGGCTTTGAGATGGTTCTTGTGGGCGAACATCTCCAAGTGCCATTCTCCTTAGAGCTTCTAGTGGAGGTTCCTCTTGATCAAGGGCATGTTGATCAACTTGCTCCACTTGGGAGCCATTGGTTTCGTCAAACACCACGTCACGTGCTACTTCAACAATTCCGGAGGATTTGTTGAACACACGGTACGCGTGAGTGTTTGAGTCATATCCAAGCAAGAAACCCTCATCGGACTTTGAAGTGAACTTCGAAGTCCTAGGCTTCTTGTTGAGGATATAGCACTTGCTACCAAAGACCCGAAAGTAAGAAACATTGGGTTTCTTACCAATTAGAAGCTCATAAGGAGTCTTCTTGAGGAGGCGATGAAGGTACAATCGGTTCATGGCATGGCAAGCGGTGTTAACCGCTTCCGCCCAAAACCGATCCGATGTTTTGTACTCATCTAGCATCGTCCTTGACATCTCAATGAGCGTCCTATTCTTTCTTTCGGCTATGCCATTTTGTTGAGGAGAATAGGGAGCGGAAAACTCATGCTTGATGCCCTCCTCATCTAGGAACTCTTCTACTTGCATGTTTTTGAATTCGGTGCCATTGTCACTTCTTATAGCCTTTATCCTCAAGGTGAACTCATTTTGAGCTCTCCTTAGAAATTTCTTGAGGACACCGGGAGTTTCACTTTTATCATGCAAGAAGAACACCCAAGTATACCTTGAAAAATCATCAACGATAACGAGACCATACTTGCTGCCACCGATGCTAATGTAAGCAATGGGGCCAAACAGATCCATATGGAGTAACTCCAAAGGTCTAGTTGTCATCATGACATTCTTAGAGGGGTGTTGAGCTCCTACTTGCTTTCCCGCTTGGCACGCACCACATGGCCTATCCTTTTCAAATACCACATCCTTTAGGCCACGAATGTGCTCTCCTTTAAGGAGTTTTTGAAGGTTCCTCATCCCAACATGGGCTAGCCTTCTATGCCAAAGCCATCCCATGTTGGCTTTTGCCATTAAGCATGTGTCAAGTTGAGCTTTATCCGTGGTGAAATCCACAAGATAGAGCTTTCCCTTGAGCACTCCCTTAAAGGCTATTGAGTCATTACCCTCTCTCAGAACATTCACACCCTCACTAGAAAAGACACACTTATATCCTTTATCACAAAGCTGTGATATGGATAGGAGATTATAGTCTAGAGAATCAACATGCAAAACATTTGATAAAGTATGCGAAGATGAGATAGCAATTTTACCGGAGCCAAGGATTTTCCCTTGGCTATTATCCCCAAAGAAGATTCCTTCACTTGGGTCCTCGTTCTCCTCATACTCTGTGAACATGCTCCTCTCTCCGGTCATGTGGTTGGTGCATCCGCTATCCAACACCCATTTCGATCCACCGGAGGAGTATGCCTACAAAACAAGTTTATACCTTCCTTTTAGGTACCCAAGCTGAGTTGGGTCCTTTCACGTTAGTAGTTAGGCATTTGGGCACCCACACGCAAGGCTTGGGGCTCTTGCGAAGTGGCCCAACATATCTAGCAAACACTTTGCCGTGTTTGTTCCTCTTTAGCACATAGGATGCATCAAAATCATGAAATAGAGGATGCAATTCAGATTTGGGCAATTTGTTGCTAGAGGGTGAGTTCTTTTCAATTTTAGTTGGTGATGAACTCCCCTTAACAAAGACAATCATGTCTTTGCCATACTTGGAGGTTTTGGCGTTATGCCTTCCACCTCTAGTATAGCCAAGACCATCCTTGACATGGGGAGGTCTTGAGTTGGTGTATGCACTTCGTGCATACGCCACCTTCTCCTTGTCAAAGATGGCACCCTTAGGTGCTTGTTTGCCTTGCACTAAGTTGAGTTCATCCTTAAGTTTAAGGATTAAGTTAGAGCACTTGCAAGACGGAGTTGCATTGGATGAGGCCTTTGAGAAGGTTGGGCTCTTAGAGGAAGAGGCTACATTTTTCTTGAGGGACTCAACTTGAGTCTCAAGGATTTTGTTAACTTTTGACAAGTTCCCAAGTTCCTCCTTGAGCTCAGTTGTCTTCTCCTCAAGAGTTGAACACGTTTTCTTACTTAGAGCAAGTTCATGTTCCAATGCCTTGCTCTTCTCTCTTTCGAGCTCAAGGAGCTCATCAAGCTCTCGACATCTCTCCTTCTCAAGGATGAGCATGTCCTCTTGTCTATTGATGAGATCCTCCTTCTCAAAGATTTCATCCATAAGCAATTTCATCCTTCGCAAGGTGCTTTTGCTTATGTCCTTAAACATGTGTTCATTTTCACTAGCACTATCAAATTCATCTTGCGAGGAGGTTGTGGAGGAGGGATGAGATGTTACCTTTCTCCTTCCCTCCTTTGCCATGAGGCAAGTAGGTTTGTAGTCGTCGTTGAGGTTGGGGAAGAGCTTGCTTCCTTTGGAGCTCCTCCCGATGGCTATGGTAGCCATCTTCTCCTCTTCTTCTTCGGAGGAGGACTCATCGTTAGAGTCCCACTCCTTCCCCAAGTGGGCTTGTCCGGAGGGCCTCTTCTTCTTGAAAAATTTCTTGTCTTGAGGCTTGCCCTCCTTCTTCTTCTTTGCTTCTTCATGTGGGCAATCAGCGATGAAGTGCCCATACTCGCCACAATTGTAGCAAGACCTTTTTGATTTGGGCCTTGCTCTTTCCTTCCCTTTGCCCTCATGGTTGTATCCCCCTTTCTTCCTCCTCATCATTCTCCTGAACTTGTTGATGAAGAAGGCCTCTTCCTCATCGGTGTCGAGGCTCTCCTCATCACTTTCTTCTTGCTCCTTTGAAGAGGGTGTTGCCTTGAGTGCAACGTTCTTCATCTTGGAGGCGGTGAACTTTTGGAGGTCGTTGTAGAAGAGCGCCTCCTTCTCCATGATTTCATGGTTAATGATCCTCCCAAGAACCTCCTCCGGGGTCATTTGAGCGAACCCCGGGCTTTCCCGAATCATGGAGCATAAAGAGACATTCCTAGGCATGAATGCCCGGATCATCCTCTTCACCACCTCGTGGTCGGTCCACTTGGTGCAGCCATATGATCGGCTCTTGTTAATCAGCACCTTCAGCCGGTTGTACATGTCTTGGGGGGATTCACCATCCAAGATGGCGAATCTCCCAAGCTCTCCTTCGATGAGCTCGATCTTGGCCTCCTTGACCACTCGGTTTCCCTCATGCGCCGTCTTGAGGGTGTTCCATATGTCTTTGGCCACTTCGAGGCCATCGACACGGTTGAACTCATCTCTAGAGAGAGATGAGATGATCACACCCGCAGCTTGAGCGTTGCGGTGGATGAGGATGGCTTGTTCTTGAGTTATGTTGTCCTCATCCTTTGGAATCTCCACCCCGGTCATGACAATTTGCCACAACGCTGGGTTGAGTGACACGAGGTGGATCTTCATGTTGTGTTTCCACATACCGTAGTCCGTTCCATCGAATTGGGGAGGTTTCCCCAATGGGATGGACAGGTAGTGGTTGTTGGCGGCAAGGCGTTCGTAGTTGAACCCTTGCCGATTGTAGTTGGCTCCGCCACCACCACTTGAATGGTTTGACGGATCAATCTTGGATATGTTCAGCTTCTCCCGGAGCTTCGCCTTGAGTTGGCGAGTCTCCTCATCGTCCGTTGGCTTATCTTGATAAGCCAACGTCTCCTCACGGGTCGCCTCGTAGTTGCTGCTCGTTGCATCGTCATTCACCACTCCGGCCATCTCTCCGAGTTGTTAGACTCTTTGTGGAGAGTCCTGCTCTGATACCAATTGAAAGTTGCCTAGAGGGGGGGTGAATAGGCTAATTGACCTGCAAATGACTTAATAAAACGAGATTAAATCACAGGGGGCGGACTAGTCCGGTCAGGGGGCGGACTAGTCCGGTCAGCTTGCGTGAATAACCCTAAAAAGATGTTTCTAGCAAGTTTTAGGGAATTTTCTCTTTGCTATAAGTGAGTATATGTTTAAGTCAAGTTGAGCAACAACCTACACAAGAGCAAGTCAAGTTTCCACAAGTTTGTAGCAATGCGGAGTATGAAACGAGACTACCAACCCTAGAACAAAGTAATCAATAGAATGAATGCGAAGAACACAAGGAGGCAAGAATTTTATCCTGAGGTTCGATTCCACACAAGGAATCTACGTCCCCGTTGAGGAGTCCACAAAAGGACCGGGTCCAACAACCCTTCCGTCACCAAGTTTACCGCACGGGCCTAACTTGGTTCTCCACTAATCACAACGTTGATTACAAAGTTCGTTGGGGCTTCTCACAAACTGAGGCTCCCACACCACAAAGATGATCAACACAATAAAGCAAACTCAATACACAGCCCACAAAGACTCAACGAGTGCAAGAGATCAAACCGGGAGCACAAGCGCGATGTTCTTCCTCTTCTCCACCTCACTAAACCCTAATCCACTCAAGAATTAGTTTTAGAGGGAAAGTAGGCAAGAAGGAGGCTTAGGAGTGCTCCAAGTTGGCTGTGGCGGCGCTAGGGTTTGAGTTTTTCCAAGGGTATTTGAAATGAGGCCGGGGGTCCCCTTTTTATAGAGGTCCCAAGCCCAATCTGCTGACTTCAGCAAAAGGGCGGACTAGTCCGGCCACTGGCCCGGACTAGTCCGGCCTAGGGGACCACTGACCCCTTTGTCAGGTCTCGACAGCTGACACACTATCGTCACGCTACCCGCCAAACTTCAAATTCAAACGGTCACTTCCAGAACGGACTAGTCCGGTCAACACCGGACTAGTCCGATCTCACACAGAGCCTTTTGCTCCGTGTGAAAACGGACTAGTCTGAGGACCACGGACTAGTCCGGCCCCTAGGGCGGACTAGTCCGGTCCTCCCAGACTTAGCCACAGAAGCACCTTTTCTAGCCAACCCGGACTAGTCCGGCCCCACGGGCGGACTAGTCCGTTCTCACTCAGGACCTCTTGGTCCGGTCCAAAACGGACAAGTCCGTGGTTTTGGGACTTCATCCCAAAAACCCACTCACAGCTAACCGGACTAGTCCGGCCACAAACGGACTAGTCCGATCTCAGTCAGACCCTTCTGGTCCGGCCAGAAACGGACTTGGCCGGCCAGGAACGGACTAGTCCGGCCTCCTGCACGGACTAGTCCGGCCCTACGGCCAGACCACTCAATCACTCATTTCTTTCATAGGTTTGACCTCTAAACCACTTTGAGCTCCCAAACTTGATCTCAATGCACTTTACACACACACCCTCCTATTGCTACGGCTAGTCTAACTCAATCACGCTAGAAACCCTAGTTTCTACGCTTCGAGTTGACTCCGTTTCCTTCCTTTTCCTTTTTGAGGGTTTGCGTCTCCAATTGAGTCCATACCTGTGCTAAGATCACTTGAGCTCATTAGCGACTTAATTGTCGTCATCAATCATCCAAAACCCACGGGGAACCTAGATGCACTTTCAACATCGCTACCATTGATACAACGACAACATCTGCCCATTCACCACTTGCGGCTAATCAAGGCCCAATGACACGCGCTCGTGCACATGAACTTAATTATCAGGTGAATTCATTCCTAGCTGTCCAAACTTATTATCCTTCAAATGGAGAACTATTAAAGCCTTGTGATGAACTTGTTATTATTAGGTGCTTGGGAATTGATCTAGCTAGGAGGAATGGAAGGATTAATGCAATGATGGCTGCTCCACTTGAGGGGTCCTCATAACTGCAGCAAGTACCAGCTTAAAAGGGGCATAACTTTCAACTCCCAAGGTTGTTTAATGCAAATAAGTACTTGCTGGAAATTTTCATTGGATCAAGAATAAAAGGCGGATGACGATTGAGCTGCCCAGAAAAGTCCAAATAAGACTCGTGACTCCATCCTGAATTCTAGTCTTTCTCCTCTATATAAGCAACTAGCATCCATAGGAAGAACTTGGGTTTTGTTTTCTGTAAGTTTAGCCATTGCTACTTCCTTGTAACGCAAGTGTCGACGAGACCTTCTAATTACTTGAATCAGAACCCCAACTTATGACACCTGTGAGTGTTTGCTTGTTATCTTGTTCTTGCTTGTTCTTCGATTGCTTTCAGGTTCAAGACGGTTCTTGGCACAGGAAGAACAACAACAGTAGCCGGTGTAACTATCGCTAAGGCGCAACACCCTTGTGGTTGTTGTAGTCGGGTAGTACAATGTTGACCTCCGCCCAAATCGTAGTTATCAGGAGATGATGTAACTATCGCTCAAGGCGCCACACCATTCTGGTTATGGTAGTCGGGCATCCAACATCGAGCTCCACCAAATTTGTTCACCACCAAAATCTCTCATCGAAAGATAGGGCACCCCCCGTACTCGTTGGGTTCATCACCACTGCTGCTGATCTGGCGGGCGACTCCTTGGGTTATGATGACGCTGCCGCTTCGGGTAGCACCGCAACTCCTACTCAGTCTTCGGGGACAAGATCTCCGGTACTAGTGGCCTCGCCTTCACCGCTACGGGAGGGAGAGGTCCCCGAGATGATCGCCGGGCGGCCTACCATAACATCAGCGCAGCCCGAGCGCCTCTCCGACATCATGGACTGGATGCAGTCCAACATCATCCTGGAGCAATCCAACCTCCGTCGGACAGAGGAGGCTCTCGCCGCGGAATGGAGAATGTGCATGCTGAGGGCGAGCGCCTCCAAGGCTGGGAGGACCTTCTGTGGTCCAGGATCGCCAAGGCGAAGGAGAAGTATGAGAAGGAGAGCAAGGAGTTATAGCTGAGGCACCGCTTGGCGAAGGCCATGGATGCAATGTCCCGAAAGATTCTAGCTGATGCCAATGTAGCCAATGACACGGCTGATGCCCGCCCCCGCGCCCTTGAAGACGGTCGAGAGGCCCTAGCTCAATGCGAAGCTGCTTTTTCTGAGCAAGAGACTGTTGTCGCCGAGCAAGAGGTGGCAGCCCAGGCGATGATGGCTCGGGCTAAGGTAGATCAGGATAGGTTGTAGTCCCTCCTTTAAGATCTTGAGCTCCAAGAGAGCGACTTGACACAAGATCGGGCACAACACTTAGTTGAGCGTCAGGAACATCTCCAGCATGATCTCGACGATCAGCCCAGAAGCACACGACAGAGCATCGCGCCCGGGAGCTCGATCTGCAGGAGTGTCAGCTGGCTCAGCATCTGGAAGCCGTGGGTAGGGCAGTGGCGGAGACGGTGGCATCCAATGTCCTAGTGTGCTACCAGAGCAGGTACCCTGATCTACCACTAGAAATAGTTTTTGAAGGTCCTATTGAAGAGCGCGAGGAGACGACATTGACAAAGGTCAAGAAGGCTACCAAACATGTCGTCGTGCAATTTGCCAGGGATTGAGGCTAGCGACCTATCTTTGTTTCTGGGGATCGCACCTTTGTAAATATTCTTCAATGAATTTGTCTTTGTGTTTGTTTGACTTGTCTTGTGCTTCTCAACTTGTTACCCCAAGTCCTTAGTTGCGTAAGGTATTGAAGAGCTTCTATTGATGTCATTAGTTTTTGAGGAACCAACATTTGCACGGTTGACATGGCCAATTTGTCGTTAGTTGACGTCCTACCTATGAATCCCCCTTAGAGGCCCCTTGGTAGGTGTGGCAAGGTTGCTGGGTACGCCTACCACTTAAGCGCAGGATGTCTTCGATTCACCCCCAGCAGAGCGGGGGAGCATGAGTGGCTGACCTTTGTGTGGTCCTTCCAGGGATGCTGAACTTTGTCTGAGTGTTGATGTTGATGGTAGGCCCCCTGGAATGTGCCAGAGCTGGCTGCTCTAGCATCGTCCTCAATCATCGTAGAGACGTTAAGAGGGCAGGCCCCATGTGAGGTGCTAGAGCTGCATGCTTCGGCGTCGCCCGCCATCTTCGTAGAGACGTTGATGGCAGGCCCCCTGGGAGGTGCCCGAGCTAGGTGCTCCGATGTCGCCCACGATCCTCGTAGAGACGTCGGTGGCAGGCCCCCTGAAACGTGCCGGAGCTGGGTGCTCCAGCATCGCCCACCATTATCGTATATTCGTGGATGACATGACCCCTGGTAGGTGCTGGAGATGGATGCTCCAGCATCATCCACCATCGCCGAAGATCCATCGATGGCAAGACCCTTGGGTGGTGTCGGAGCTGACTGCTCTGGTGTCGCCCACCATCGTCGTAGATTCGTCTGCAGCAGGCCCCTTTGGAGGTGCTGGAGCTGGGTGCTCCGACGTCGCCCACCATCGTTGCAAATTCATCGACGACAGGCCCCCTGGGAGGTGCTGGAGATGGATGCTCTAGCATTGTCCACCATCATTGAAGATTCATCGAAGGCAGGCTCCTGGTGTACAGGCTATCACAAGAGAACCTGTTAGCAACAAGAGCGGGGTAGTAGAGTTTACTCACTTAACACCGCTCGTTGCTGTCGTCAACGTGTTGGGACGTCAACGGTAGGCCCCTTGGGTGGTGTTGGAGCTGGATGCTCCGGAGTCGCCCACCATCATCGTAGGTTCATCAATGGCAGGCCCCTTGGGAAGTGCTGAAGCTTGGTGCTCCGGCGTCGCCCACCATCATTGCAGATTCATCAACGGCAGGCCCCCTGGGAGGTGCTAGAGATGGATGCTCCAGCGTCGTCCACCATCGTTGAAGATTCGTCTATGGCAGGCCCTTAACCGCGCTTGTTGCTGTCGTTGACGTGATGAGACGTCGATGGCAGGCCCCTTGGGAGGTGTCGGATCTAGCTACTCTGGCGTCGCCCACCATCATCGCATAAACATCGACGGCAGGACCCTTGGGAGGTGCCGGAGATGGCTGCTCTGGTGTCACCTACCATCATCGTAGAAACATCGATGGCAGGACCCTTGGGAGGTGTCGAAGCTGGCTGCTCTGGTGTCAACCACCATCGTCGTAGAGACATTGTTGGCAGGCCCCTTGGGATGTGTCGGAGCTGGTTGTCCTTCACATATGATAAAAAAGGGGGGACTAGTCTGCTCGTTGATTTACCTATTCCTCTCCATTAGCTCTGTCATAACTTTCTGTCCTGGACTGACGCGCGGGGCTTGGGTGATTCGATGCGTTGGTGCTCCAAGGTCCAGCTCCAACCGTCCTCAGGGTGTGAGCTTTCTGGCCCCAGTACTCAGCCGTAGTGCTGGGAGGTAGGATGTGTATGCTTAGGGTACAGGACGAGGCTAAGCAGTTTACACCCGCTAGACCTCCTGCTCAGCACAGGCCTTTCTTGGGAAGCTTTCTAGTGCCACAGGACTTCAAGCAAACCCGCCTACAGTAGGACTGCACGACTCCAGGATCGTTGAGTTACAGAGCGTACAACCGTTCATATAAAGGTAATATACAAAAAATTAGTCTTAGCATGGCATGATCATAAAATTAACACGTAATTAAATGAATAATATTTTTAAGAAAACATGAAGTAAGATAGTGATTCTTTTTTATCAGCGTTCATAGGAGTAGACATGCTTTTTACAAAAGAGGGCAAAGGCTTGCTTTTGGATGATGAGGGAGGCAGGGTGTACAGGCTCAAGGTTCAGGACCAAGACAAGCTGACTGCACACTATGGACCTAACCCTCCCGGAGCTCGATTGTCCTTAATGTTGCTCCTAGGTTCTATGAAAACCTTTAAGTTGTCCTACTAAGCTAATATTTACAATAAGGGTTCCCTTAGCTCCAACGGTAGCTGTGATGGTTGCGGGGCAACTTCGTTGTCTACAGCTACTAGAGGTGCGATGAGTAAGCGTCCCTACTTCCTGCCATGGTCACCTGCCTTAAGTGTGGTCTGAGCAGAGCCGGGACTCAGCTCGGCAAATTTGACGGGGGCGCCGTTACTGCGGAGGGATGCAGCCGGGGCGTAGCAGGTGCACTGTGCTGATGCGAGCTGGGCGGAGGCTGACTTGATCCCGCGCTGCCCGAGACAGGTGATGGGTTTGCTGTGAGGGCTTGGAGCTGCTCCAAGGCTAACACCGTAGCAGTGCGGTCTCTTGATCCTGAGGACGCCGGAGGGGGTTGTCATCTTCAGGACAAGGTAGCCATAGTGGGATCCTAAGGCCGGCCCCGCCATCTATCAAAACGTAGAGGAGATTTACATTGGCAATGGTGGGGGCGACCAGGAGAGGTAGAATCCTTGCCCTAGCCATGTTTTTGGGTCAGTTGGAGATGTTGAAGTTGATTGACGTCTCCTTCCACCGGCGGTGCAGCGCGAGAGTTGGGGCAGGGGCTATCGAAGCCACCGCATGACAAATGGTCTTGACCGCGTTCCAGGACGTGGGATCCCAAGACCCTCTGAAGATTACATGGAGTGTCTTGCGACGCTCGTGGTCGCTGCTGGTGTTGGAGTCCTTGCCTTGGTGGACTACTTGATGGCCCTCTCTTGCATCTAGTACTCCATATCCTCGTCATCATTTACCTTGGGGTTGACCTTCTACTTGCCCTCCCGCTGGCAGAAGGGGGCGCCGTTGGGACGCTGCTCTTGCTGTGCCCACTCTTGGTATCTCTCGGTGCATATCTTGATCTCTCGGCACTCACTCGTAGTGTGGTCGCGAGTCCTGTGTACCGGGCAGGGCTTGACATTGTCGTCAGCTGCAGGTGTCTAACAGGGGTGCTTGTTGGAACGTGGGGGTCTTCCCCCTCGAGTGGCCACTGCAGCAGCGACGAGTGACCCATGCAGCGGCTTGTTCTGGCCATCGCTCCAGTTCTTGTTCTTCTTCTTGCCGCTACCCGAAGTAGAGGCATCTTCGTCGGTCTGGCCAACTCCTCCCACTCCACAGGCAGCCCGGGTGCACCGATAAGCGATGGAGTAGAGCTCGTGGACATCTTGCACGTTGTGCGTGGCTAGCTTCTCGAGCATCTTCCGGTCACACACTCCCTGCCAGAATGCTACTTTGACAGAAGCATTCAGGATGTTGGGGATGGTGTTGCACACCTGGGAGAAGCGTTGGATGAATGATCGCAGCATTTCCTTGGGTTGCTGGCGCACGGCGTGGAGGTCAAGCTCAGTGCAGGGGCATGTGTAGGAGCTACCGAAGTTCACTGTGAACTGTCAGCAGAGCTCATCCCAGGAGGTTATGGACCCCTCAGGCAGGTTCATCAGCCATGACCAGGCTGAGCCGATCAGGGCGACGGGGATGTAGTTCACCAGGACGGGCTCATCCGCTGCTGTAACAAGGAGCGTCGTGGTGTAGATATGCAGGTACTCAACTGGGTTGATGCTCCCATCGAACCTCTCTGGCAGGTGTGGCCGGAACTTGCACGACCACGTCGTCAGTCGGAGGTATGGCGCCAAGGCCATGCACCCTCCGATAGGCTTCGCCGGTGAGGCGTACAGGACAACATACGCAAGGGGGGTTTGCTGCGCCACGTGTGGCTTTTGTGGAGCCTGCTGTTGTGGCAAGTACTGCTGCAGTACTTGTTGTACAGAGTAGTGCAGGGGTGCAGTCGACCCAATGTAGTCCTGGTTTGATGGCAACGATGGAGGGTTTACCTGAGGCTCTCCTCTGACGGAGGACACCTCCTACTCAGGCCTTTGACGCCCGTACTTGGCGTCAAGGTTGCATCGCCTCTTTTGCTGCCGCTCGATGATGACGCGGCCATCTATTTGAGCTTGATGACGGTCAACCTCGGCCCTCGGGTCCTCCGTCGGGATCTTGCCAGCGCTAGTAGGCCTGGTAGATATGGGGTCGGCGGTGCGATGGTCGATGGACAGCGCGTGCGATAGGGACACGTGACGTCTCCCCCTGTTGAGAGAGTTGAGGGCCGCCACGATCAACTTGTCGATGTCGTGGACTCACTGCTAAGACGCTCCCTGAGAAGTGTTCATCGACGGTGGGTGGTGTAGTAGGGTTCTCGTTGCTGCCAGAGCGCTCTCTAGACTCGCAACCTGATGAGGACATCACTTCTATGGATACAAACAACACTCCATTGAACATACAAGATGCAATCAATAGACTTCATACACAACAATTAATTTCAGAGGTGAACTCGTTCTTATATATTTCCTTATATATTTTTGAACATAAATTGCTACTTTATGATTTATTTGTGATTAGGATCCATGGAGAGGTTCAAGGAGTACTTGGAGGGAGTATTAGGGATGTGGAAGACCAGAGAATTCGTTCAAAGAAGATGGAAACCGAACCAAACTCCAAATCGTATCCAACTCGGAGTCCAGGAGCAGTACGCACTAAAACGGACGCCCAGGACGCATACAAACTCCGTTTTGGACGTTCTACATATGCACGGAAAGAGGAGAGGATAACCTTTCCAATGGCACTGGTCCCATGTCAAAATTCCTTCAGAGTCGTCAGGAATCGTCGAAACAAAATCAAGTACAGAATCTGTCAGGGTGCTGCGCCACCATATTGGGCCATTGGGCCTTGTATCAAGTCTAAGTCCATTATTTTCGTATGTTAGGGTTAGGTCACGACCCCAACACCCCCTTGGACGACCTCCTACCTATATATACTCCTTAGTAGCCGCCATGAACAATTGGGTTTTGCTTAGATCAATAATATCGCCGTTTATCGGTTTGTGAAACCCCAATTCAGCAATTTCAGATTGCTTCTTCTACGTTCTTGCTTGTGTTTTCGGTTGCACTTGCAGGGATTAGCCTTCTTGGCGAGGTCAATCGTGTGAAGCATGGTTGATAACCAACGGAGCGGTGGTGTAGTGATTGCAGGGGTTGTTCGTGTTCTACTCGAGAGCCTCGGATCATCAACGTCGAGATCTCCACATCAATCGACCTATCCATTACCTTTCGGAAGATCGGGCCTCATCATCTAATCTTTTACTCATCAATTGGTATCATATTTCCAGGTTGCCCGTTAGGTAATTCATCTATCCATTACATTAGTTTTGTTTTTCATACCTAGAGTCCACAAAAAAGCCACAAAAAAACTTGCAGTTTAGTAGATCTGTTCATTACTTTGTCCAAACCATATTGAGCCTTTGCAACTTTCTTATTCAGTTTGGTTTTGTTGAGTTTGTGTCCGTGGTTGAGTCATATTGCTGTTTTAGAAGTGTTTTTAGTCTTAGTTTGAGTTTTGCATTGTGTTGATTGATCCTTTTGAATCACGTCATCACGTCCAGATTTGATTCATCTTTGTCGAGTTCAGTATTTTCATCATATCTAGCTCATACGAACTCGGATTTTCGTGTTCTTATACTTTATGGAAAGCTTAAGAAGTTCTCTATAACTTTCTTATTTATCATTTTCCCAGAAAATATAATTATCAATGTCGAAATTGCATTAGATCCGAATCTATTATTGACCTAAAAATTCTGAACAGTCTGTATTTCGGGGGCAGTATCTCCTATTGTTCTTTTCCAAAATAGGTCTTACATATATTGAAATTAAAGAGGAGAGATATATCTACAATCTTGCTGTTCTAAGTTTTCCAATTTAGAGCCTATAAGTGTGCCTATTTGTCCCTGAAAGATTGAGCAGAAAATCTGCAACAGACACACGAGATATCTTGGATTGATTTTCATTGTGTTCTTCCCTTGCAGCACATTCTGAAAAAAAAGGAAGAAAAAAGAAAAAGGCAAGTGCAAAACAAGAAACAAAAGCCGCACAAAAAAGAGAAAAAAAAACAACAATAAAAACAGAAGTGCTTGCATTTTTTGTGTCATCTAGTTTTGTCTCATGTCTTGCTAGCTTGAACTACTAGGAACACATTTAGGCTAGCAACTTTGACAAATACTTTGGACACTTATTCAACTTTACTATCTGATTTCATTGTTACTAATCCTTGCTACATAGAAAGTGCCATCCAAGCTACACCTTACTCTTGAGCAGAATTGATACACATTTGCAATCATCCCACGCTTCATTGGTTTCTTCATACCGTCCACCGTTTGCCACCTGCAGTGTCGGTAAGAACACTTGTAAGAGCGTGGTAAGACGCTTGAGAGTGTGTGATTCCACTTCCACTTTGCCATTATCCTTTGTAGTTGATAGGGATAACATATTTTTTGTGTTGTCTTTTGTTTGCTACTAACAATGTCAGTTAAAAGCAAGAATCATGCATTATATGCTGAGATGATGGACATGATGAAGACGACGATGGAGTTGCTCACTAAAAATCAAACATCAACCAAGGATTCACATGACATTCAGACCACCTTTATAACACCTTCCACAAGAAGTAATTACATTCTCCCATCTCTTCCTTCTTATGATGGTCTTGGTTATGATGAATATATTGCTTGGGAAATAGAGTTAGATAAAATTTTTGGAAAATGTCATATGTGTGAGAGGAGGAAGATTAGAAATATTTCTAGTGCGTTAGTTGATTGTGCATTAACTTGGTGGGACAACTTAAGCGATATAGAAAAACCTCGAACATGGAAAGAAACGAAAATTCTTATGCGAGAAACTTTTGCTAATGTATCTATGTGCAAAGAAGAAATTCAGCAATTTGAGGAGAAATTTCTTGTTGCACCTCCTTTTGAATCTAACGTTTTGCAGGACAATATAGAAAATAATATAGATGATGCAAAAGAGAACGAGGCTTTTGACAACACTTGTGAAATTTTAGATGGATCAACTCATAATGCACTCGAAATCACTGCTGAACATGGTAAGGCAAAACATTCTACAAATACAAAGTTTTTGGATGTTCTGAATTTTTCCACCAATCATACAAATTTTTGAGGAGCAACTATTAGAATAATTTATTTATACACCATTGTCACATGTTGATTTTCCTGCTGATCATTGCCCTACGAAAGAGTTGTGTGCTGATAACTCTATTATACCTATGCAAAAACAAGTTAATGTACAAGATGATTGTGTTTTGGATTCACCTACTTGTGCTGAAATTCATAATTTGATCACCACTACTGCTGAAAATGATGAGCTGAATTTTTTGTCTTCTCTAAATACTTTGGGTTATATTGAATTTGACACTCTTTGTGATCTAGATATAGTAAAGAAGAGAATATTTTCCCAATCTGAATTGCCTTTGTTAAGTAGAAATATTTTTCATGCAATAGGCAAATATGAACATAGTGGTGTGTTTATGGTGCATAAAGTTTACGTTTGTTCAAATGAGAAAACTCCTTTTGTGCTGCAACAACATCCTAAAGTAAATGAATGCACTAACGCTAATAATGTTTTGTCAAGCTTTTCTAGTATTTTTTTCTTGCAGCAGGGACAAAAAATAAAAGAGAAGTATTGTTCGCTGCAGTCGTGCAATATGGACAGAGTTCATTCTACCCCCAAAGCAATCCTTTTTCTTGGACATACGAGCAAGCTGAGGACGGCTTGTCATAAAGAAGGGGAGAATGACGAGATCATGCACATTATCATTGCACCTACAAATATGGTACAAAGTTTATTTGTTTGGGATCCTAGCTCAAGTGAATGTGCGCTCTTGTTTGGACAAGATCAAGATGGTGCACTATGCCGTCCACCACCTTGGCCTCCTCCTTTCATGCTTACAAGAAGATTTGATGGCGTTACACATATGGACCCACACATGATAGAAGATGAACTTGAGTCGAGGACGACTCAAATTCAAGAAGGGGAGGATGATGAGGACATCACTTCTATGGATACAAACAACACTCCATTGAACATACAAGATGCAATCAATAGAGTTCATACACAACAATTAATTTCAGAGGTGAACTCGTTCTTATATATTTCCTTATATATTTTTGAACATAAATTGCTACTTAATGATTTATTTGTGATTAGGATACATGGAGAGGTTCAAGGAGTACTTGGAGGGAGTATTAGGGATGTGGAAGACCAGAGAATTCGTTCAAAGAAGATGGAAACCGAACCAAACTCCAAATCGTATCCAACTCGGAGTCCAGGAGCAGTACGCACTAAAACGGACGCTCAGGACGCATACGAACTCCGTTTTGGACGTTCTACATATGCACGGAAAGAGGAGAGGATAACCTTTCCAATGGCACTGGTCCCATGTCAAAATTCCTTCAGAGTCGTCTGGAATCGTCGAAACAAAATCAAGTACAGAATCTGTCAGGGTGCTGCGCCACCATATTGGGCCATTGGGCCTTGTATCAAGTCTAAGTCCATTATTTTCGTGTGTTAGGGTTAGGTCACGACCCCAACACCCCCTTGGACGACCTCCCACCTATATATACTCCTTAGTAGCCGCCATGAACAATTGGGTTTTGCTTAGATCAATAATATCGCCGTTTATCGGTTTGTGAAACCCCAATTCAGCAATTTCAGATTGCTTCTTCTACGTTCTTGCTTGTGTTTTCGGTTGCACTTGCAGGGATTAGCCTTCTTGGTGAGGTCAATCGTGTGAAGCACGGTTGATAACCAACGGAGCGGTAGTGTAGTGATTGCAGGGGTTGTTCATGTTCTACTCGAGAGCCTCGGATCATCAACGTCGAGATCTCCACATCAATCGACCTATCCATTACCTTTCGGAAGATCGGGCCTCATCATCTAATCTTTTACTCATCACAACCGACGACTGTGGGGGCGCTAA
Source organism: Tuctoria greenei (assembly GCA_036927565.1). Classification (NCBI taxonomy): domain Eukaryota; kingdom Viridiplantae; phylum Streptophyta; class Magnoliopsida; order Poales; family Poaceae; genus Tuctoria; species Tuctoria greenei. The sequence continues at coordinate 134,508,856 of JAYESD010000001.1, read as the reverse complement.
CTTGGTCGGGACGTCCCCGGAGCCACCATCTTGGCCAGCTGAATCTGTGAGGGGGCATGACGGACCAGAGTGCACCGCTCGGGCGTCAGACTTGGTCACCGAACAACGGCCTTGAAAACCGCGGTCTACAGGTTTGATGAACACCATGGTGGTGAAAACGCAACCACTTTTTTTTAGGGAAAAAGCCCCTTCCTGGCACGTCAAATGTTGAAGTGTTAAGGAGACACTTCCCTAGGATCTGCTAAGGAGCAGCCCGTGGAGGTTCATGTTCGGCAGGGCTTAGGACTCAATCGAGTGTTCGCGCATATGAGACGGTGGTTTTTACGTGGTTCGGGCCGCAAGGAGCGTAACACCCTACTCCACGATGGATTGCATTGCTAGTGTGTGTGTGTGAATCCGTGTGTGTATCAGGGATTGGATTTTGGTCCTTTTTAACGGTGGCGGTCCGGTCCTTTCATAGACAAGAATAGACGCCTTACAAGTGGGGTCCGGGGCCCGACAGGTGGTCCTAGGGCGATATTATCCTAATGATCTTAGGCTTCTCTCATAAGCTTCCTCTGGCCGTGGCTTTGATGACTCGCCGTCTTGCTGCTCGAGTCGCCCGTGGCCCATGCGCCATTACTGACAATGTCAGGGGATGTCCCATCCAACTATCTCTGCCACCGTAAGGTACCCTCTTGGCAGAGTGGGATAGGCCTACGACATATTCACGTTGATGTGATTGGTCGTAGTGGTACCTGACATTAGGCGAGCGTCGCACCATGCGTCAAGGGAAGTCGCATATCCTCAATGCTTGAGAGGGACAAGGCGCACTCCCCTCTTAACTCCCGCAACTCTTCGTCTAGGGCAAGTGGCTGGACTACGTGGCAGCTCGGGAGCTCAACTCTGCCGAGGAAGTCGGGTCCTGTCTTACAGACCACGTGGTAGCTCGGGGGCCCACCTCCCCAAAGGAGGTCAGGTCCCATCATACGGACCATGTGGCAGCCCTGGAGCCCCTTCCTGAATACAGCGGGGACTCTAAGGTTGCGGGACATGTGGCAGCGCTAGAGCCCGCCTGCTGGACACGTGGCTTCTTAGGAGCTCGTCTCCGAGTGGGAGCTAGACTCTTCTTTGGAGTTTCTTGCGTGTACCCTGGACCCATCCGAGGTAGATGGATTCACGCCTTCTGGACATGTGGTGCCCACGGACTCTGCCTCTGCTAGGAGGTGTGGTGCCTAGGCGGCTCTAGCTTGTGCGCAAGAGTACTCGGTATGCCGGGTACCAACACTATCCTAGACTGCACATATCGATTCCTTCTTCATCTGTTGGAAGCCTAGTACATCCATTCGCAGAGAAACATTTCGAAATATTAGAAAAATGCAAGAGAAAATTTGTCTTGTAATTCTCTCCAATAACCATTTGTTTTCCCAACATTATGGGTGTACCATTATTTCGCTTTTTCTTTGAGAGAAAAAAAAAACATCTTCCCATAACTCCCTCATTTTCATCCATCATGCATTGCATAAATTCCAATGAATTTTTAATATTGAGCAACATAAAAAGGAACAAGTTGAAAATTAATTGATAGTAAAACCGCACTTAAGAACTCTGGAAAGTGCGGACTAATCCAATTTTGGTGCGGACTAGTCCGATTTCTATCTGACATCAAATGGACTCGTCCGTTTTGCTGCGGACTAGTCTGTTTTTTCCTCTGGACACTTTCAGACTTGTCTGGCCCGTAGAGGACTAGTCCGGTGTTCCAAGAATCCTTGAGAATTTGCTAAGTCCCTGGACTTGTCCGGTATACCAGTGGACTTGTCCGTTTTCCCCTCTGACTAAAGTTGGACATGTCTGATTTTTGGCTAGACTTGTCTGTTTTTCCCCTATGGATAAGTTTGGACTTTCCGATGTCTAGTCCAGACTTGTCCGATATCTCCCTGTCCAACTTCGGACTAGACCGGTACTTTTGCTAACTTGTCCAATAAATCGTGACTTCGAGTTGTTCTCTCGTTTCACGACCGGTTCTTTGGGTTTTATGTTAAGTGGGCCTAGGGACGTTGTGCCTAACTCTTTTAGATCCCATGTGGGTCTCTAAATCGACCACTACTCATCTCAAACTCGAAACCCATCTAACCCTAGCCTCTACCTCTATATAAACAACCTCACCCCTTGGATTGACATCTATTTGCCACTTTTCCACCACATCCAAACCCTAGCTCGTGGATAGCCACCACCAAGGAGGGAGAAGGAGATCTAGATTAAGAAGAAGAAGAGCAGGAAACAAAAGAGGGTGAAGATATCCATCAACTTCGCGTTCTTCATCAAAAATTCATCTCAAGTTCTTCACCAACCCTAGATTGTCAAGATGCAAGTGTTGCCTCCAATACCCTTAATTCTTTGGACTCTTATACACCTGTTATACCTTCTACTTCCTTTTCATTACGTGAATTCAACCTCAAATCTCCTAATTCACGTCGATCTAGAAAACCATAATATGTTTTTCCTGCGTAGTGCGGACTAGTCTAGCCTCCTTCGGACTTGTTCGATTTTGCAATCTAATTTCTGTTGAATTAAATTCTATATTGTTTCGAATCAATTCTACACTTGTTCAAACTTGTTAAAAACCATTAGAACTAGTTATTAAACATAATTAATGACTCATTAACTAATTTTGCCTTGCATTTGCATAAATTAGGCATATCATGTCATATTGAGTAATATATGTGCATCTATTGATTGTATTTCTTGTCTTGTATGTTTGTTGTGCGGATTAGATGGATTTGTGCTAGAGAGTGCCGCGGAGGATCTCTAGCGCCAAGAGTTTGAATGTTTTGACCCAAACCAGTCCCAATAGTGAGGAAAGTGTCCTTAAAGCATATTGATCCTATTTTTAAAGTAAATGTTTTGTTTACAAAACTGCATGCTTGTGTCAATTTGATGGGAATCATATGGTAGGAAGTTTACTAGCTTTGTTTGACCACCCTTGTCACCTGGACTACATGGTAGAGAGTCGGGAAGGGATTTTTTTACCCTTTTTGCTTCGCTTAACTAATTGGGATGGGAAAACAACCATACCACTTAACTTAATTATACATTTATGAGATTATGATTAACATGAACTGGTTACTATGATATGGTAATGGGTGATCTAAGGAAGCATGATATGTGGATTGGGTTGGATGTTATGGTGGTTTCGCTTGCTTTAGATCTAAGGACCGGTTCGTGGAGCGACCATACAGGATTTATAATGCCACCACAAGGCCAAGTATGGGCACCGTGTAGCTGATTAATTAGGGCTTTTCCAGTGCTATTGGGACCATTAAGGATGCTTGGGGAATGGGTAGTCGTATTGGGCTTGTTGATGATTGGTGGGACTACCGTGGGATCCGAATGGCTCAAGAGGGGGCCCTTGGTTTATGATGTGCTCAGTTGGAGACATCGCCACCGGTGAAACCTCAGTGTGGTATAAATAGGATAGTTATCCCTTTATAAAGGCTACTTTGTGATCTCTCTGCCACACACCTAAGGAAGTGTGAGACAGAACAATAGAGGTTCTAGTCCTTGCAAGGTGGTGAAATCACAAACACGTGGGTAAAGTGGTACAAACTCTGGAGAGTGTGTCTAAAACTATTATTATTGCCGTGCTCCCAGTTATGAGCAATCTGGACCCTCACATGATTAAGAAACTTGAGATTTGGGATGGTTTGGTATTGGTTATGATTCTGGTTGGTAATATGGTTATGGCTAGTTATGAATTAAATTTTGGTATTGATTATGGTTATTGGTAATGAGAAATCTAGTAATGGGTGATGGATATTGGAATATGGACTAGTACTATGATATTAATTATGGTTTATAATGGGTTTATTTCACATACTTAATATATGTTGCTTTTCAAATGTTTTAATGTATTTTTTAGCACTTAGGCATTATTATTGTCATCATTTGTATCAGCTACATGTCATACTTTCCATACTTGCTGAGTATGACATGTACGCACTCTTGAAATTCCCCCACCAAAAGTTGCAGGTCAGGATTGGGAGTATAACAATGATAATGCGGAGTTCTAGGCCGTGTCTACCGTCAGCTTTGCTTGTGGAGTGTTGGAGCTGCGCTATACCCTATTTGCTTAGTTTGCTTAGTTTCTTTAGTTTATTTCCGCTGCATTAGTTGAACTTGTCATTAATATTCATTAGTGCTTGCATTCGAGGATAATATCAATTGTGTAATAAAAGTGGTTAATTAATATTGTTCTGTGGTAATTTTCTGTATCCTTTTGTGAATGCACTCGTGTATGTGTGTTGAACATCCTGGGGACACATATGCGTTCACTTTGTTCATTTTCGGAACCGGGTGTCAAAAATTGTATCAGAGCCACAGGTTGACCGTAGGACGCAACCTAGATAGAATGGACACTTTAAAGCACATAGGAGCACTCAGGAATCGATGTGTCTTTGCTTGGTGTGTTGTTTGCTCTATATGTTTTTTGCTTATGTGCTTAATAGAGGATTTTGGGATGCTTTAGCATTGCCATGTCCACGTAGGCTAGTATAGGTACTTGTTTAGTTTCATATGCCTTGACGCATATTGTTGGGGACGTCTTCTAAATTCATATCTTTTGCTTTTCTTCAGATTGCGCGGACTCGCAACCAGAGGGATGACAATGATGAGGAGGAGAACAATGGATCACCTCAGAATAATAATGGACAAGGAACTGCTCATGGAGCTATCAACACTGAGTAGCTTTTGGCAATGCAGAACCAGCTCATGCAGACCATGATAGAAAATATGAGACAACTGCAGGCTGGTAACCTCAACAGTCAGCCCCACATGCCTCCACCGCCACTGCCTCCACCGCCACCGCCACCGCCTCATAACCGATTGGGAGAGTTCATGAGGACTAGGCCGCCGACCTTTGCTCAAGCCGCTGACCCTATTAATGCTGATGATTGGCTCAAGTCTGTGGAGAAAAAGCTAGCTATTGTCCAATGCAGCGACCAGGAGAAGGTTCTATTTGCTTCTCATCAACTTGTTGGAGTAGCTGCCGCTTGGTGGGATTCGCTATGCAATGCTCATGAGAACCAAGAGAGGATTACTTGGGCTAAATTCAAGGAGAGTTTCCGTTCTCATTATGTGCCGGAAGAAGTTATGATTTTGAAGAGGCAGGAATTCGAAAACTTGAGGCAAGGAAGATCGAGTGTGGGTGAATACCTCAACAAATTCACTCAACTTTCAAGGTATGCGCCTGAGGATGTGAGCTGGGACTGTCGGAAGCAATTCTTGTTCATAGGAGGCTTGACCAATGAGATCCAAGTGCAACTTCTCAACGGTGATTACGCCAACTTTAAGAAGCTTGTGGACAAGGAGATTGCGGTTGAAAACAAAATTCGTGAGATGGAGCAGGACAACAAGAAGAAGGCGCCATATCAAGTACAACAACATGGCAGTAATGTGCACCCTCGCTTTGCACCACCTAATGCGCTATATTACAACTCCTCTACTTCTGTACAGCGCCCTGGTTATGCACCGCGCCCAACTCAGTTTGTGCAGCAGCGCCCTGTCATGCAAGCACCTAGGCCTCCAATGCCTTATGCACCTCGTGCCAACTTTCCTGGTGCTAATCCGCAGAACCAAGCTCATCCCAATAATTTTGGTGGAGTTAAGAAGTGATATACTTGTGGAGAAGCTGGACACTTTGCACATCGATGTCCAAGTCAGGCCTTGGTCAAGGTAGCAATGCGTCGAGGCAAAACCCAGGACCCAATGGAGGACAGCCACAAGGGAATTGTGGGCAGCATAATTTTGCTCGTGGCAATATGGTCCATGTCTCTACGGAGGATGCTCAACAAGCGGATGATGTAGTGATTGGTATGTTTCTCGCAAACTCCAACCCTGTGATTATGTTATTTGATTCTGGAGCATCGCATTCATTCATTGCATCGAAATATGTTACCAAGTATAGTTTGCCTATCTCTCATACGAAGTTTACTCTATTGGTTATGTCTCCTGGAGGAGAGATGAGGACAAATATAGTATGTCCAAAGTAAGCCTTAGAATAAGGGGGGTAGACTTCTTTGTCAACCTCATTGTTTTGGATTCTCAAGGATTGGACATTCCACTTGGTATGGACTAGTCGAGGAAGAACAATGGAGTTATTGAGTGTGCCACGAAGACGGTGAAGTTGACCAATGAGGAAGGGACCACCGTAGAGTTTGAAGCTTCTCAACACGCACCAAAGCAATTGGAGCTGAACCATATGGATGATGCCGCAATTGAGGAGATTTCGGTGGTGTGCGAATTTTTGGATGCGTTTCCGGATGAGTTGCGAGGTATACCACATGATCGAGACATTGAGTTTGTTATTTATTTAATACCTGGAACTGCACCTATAGCTAAGAGGCCGTATAGGATGCCTCCTAAGGAATTATCGGAGCTCAAGAAGTAGATTCAAAAGCAACTAGAGAAATGTTTTATTCGCCCAAGATCTTCACCTTGGGGAGCGCCAGTTTTATTTGTGGACAAGAAGGATGGATCACAAAGGATGTGTGTAGATTATCGAGCTCTCAACGAGGTAACCATCAAGAACAAGTACACCACTACCAGGATTACGGTTTATTGCGACGAAAAAAATCATTGCAATAGGTCGAAATTCCTCGCGATAGGTTGTTGTCGCAATGAAATAGAACATCGCGATAGTTTTTCCGCCTCGTGGCGATAACAGCCGTGGCAATAGGTTATTGCGACGACTTGACATCCGTGGCAAATAGTATGGTATTGCGACGACCCCACGTTGGTGGCAAATAGTATGGTATTGCAATGGTTTAATGTATTGCGACGAAAATATCTGTGTTGCAACGATGTCACATTCATGGCAAAAAGTATGGTACTGCAACGACTCCATGTTCATTGCAAATAGTATGGTATTGCAACGATTTAACGTATTGCGATGATTTAACGTATTGCAACAAAAATAACGGTGTTGCAATGATGCCACATTCGTGGCAAAAAGTATGGTATTGCAATGACTCCACATTCGTGGCAAATAGTATGGTATTGCAACGGTTTAATGTATTGCGACGATTTAACGTATTGCAACGAAAATAACGGTGTTGCAATGATGCCACATTCGTGGCAAAAAGTATGGTATTGTGACGACTCCACGTTCGTGGCAAATAGTATGGTATTGCAACGGTTTAACGTATTGCGACGATTTAACGTATTGCAACGAAAATAATGGTGTTGCAACGATGACACATTCGTGGCAAAAAGTATGGTATTGCAACAACTCCACGTTCGTGGCAAATAGTATGGTATTGCAAAGGTTTAACGTATTGCGACGATTTAACGTATTGCAACAAATAGTACGTTATTTGCGACGATTTCACATCTGTGGCGATAAGTACGGTATCGCGACGATTTCATACTCGTGGCGAATAGTATGGTATTGCGATGTTTTCACATTCACGGCGAATAGTACGGTGTTGCAACGATTTCACATCCGTAGCGAATAGTACGGTATGGCAACATTTTTACATTCGTGGCGAATAGTATGGTGTTGCAATGATTTCACATCCGTGGTGAATAGTACGGTATCGCGACGATTTCCCACGCGTGGCGAATAATATGGTATCACGACGATTTCACACTCGTGGCGAATAATATCGTATCACGATGTTTTCACATTCGTGGCGAATACTATAGTATCGCGACGATTTCACTTCCATGGCGAATAGTACGGTATCGCGACGATTTTACACTCGTGGCGAATAATATGGTATCACGACGATTTCACAGCCGTGGCCAATAATATGGTAATGCAACGATTTCACGTTCATGGCGAATAGTACGGTATTGCAACAATTTCAAAACTGTGACAACAGTATTGTATTGCAACGATTTCTGATGTGTGGCAATAGGTTCGCAATGCAACATATTCAAATCTGTTGCAACAGGGTCGTAATGTGACGTTCTCTGGGTGGTGGCAATAGCAGTCTAGTGCAACGCTTTTTTGGTCGTAGCCAAATGTTTGTAGTGCAACGTTTTATAATTTGTGGCAATAGCTAGCTTCCTATTGCAACAGTTTATTTTCGTCGCAATAATCTCTTAATGCCACATTTTATAATTAGCGACACTAGAATCCTAATGCACCAGGTTTGAAAATTAGTGGCAATAGAATCAATTTATTCTCACACGATACGTCTGTCGACTTAACAACAAATATCCACCAATTGATGCAACGCTCAAGGACCCTTGCGTCGTTGCGAGACGATGTTATTTACAGTTTTTTCAGGTTGCAACATTGTACCCATTAAAATAGCACCGCGACGAGTTGTAGTATTGGGAATAGTTTCTCGAACATCCAGCTTCGACTTGGTGCGAGCAGAAGCCTTTTGTGGAGTTGCTGCTATCCGTTGTTGATTTTTCAAGCTCTCCATCATTCTGCTCATGTCTGCTAGCTCCTTTTCTTGCCGTGCAGAATTGTCTGCCATCTGATCATGTAAAGCCTGGACTTCCTGGTTGAGCTGTTCATTTGCCTGGACGAAGCCATCCATCTGGGAGGTCATATAATCATTTTTTCCTTCCAACTCTTGCACCTGAGAGTTGAGGTCTTCATTTCTATTTTGCAAGGATCGAACTTGCTGGCCGAGCTGGTCAGACATCTGGATACGTAGTCTTTCAGAAACATTAGGTTTAGCCATATAACCACGCCCCCGAAACTGTGATCCTCCAGAACCGGTTGCAGATATATAAGTAAGCTGGAAAATGTTGTTTCTTTCCTAATCTGGGATTGGGACTGCCAGCTCAGCTTCCTTGACGTTGATTTGGGCACGTGCCTGGGTCTATATACAAAAAGAAAAGTCACATGTACATTACAAATATTTATTTAAATGGGGACTGTTTGAAGTGTTTCTCACATATACACCTGCTGCCTGCTTGTTTGCCTATTGACCGTTCCTCACATGGCTTGCCTCCCACAGTTCTATGTCATCGGGTTCTTTTCCGGTCTCTGGGTCTCGCTACATCAAATACAAGTAAAATTTGATTGAATGATTGCAGTGCAAAGTAAAAGCATGATTTAGTTTTCATACCTTCTCGTAACTAAGTTGGGAGTAGGATTTCGAGCCAAGCAAGTGTTTTGTCTTTTGAGTACTTCGATTTCGTGAATTGGTTCTGCTTATTGATTGCAATTTTAAGAATTAATTTCACGAATGGTTGTTATCAAATAGTTTTTGTAGGATATGAAGGTATTAGAAAGCTAGGTGACCTTGAATCGCTCGGACCCAAAATAGTCCATAAGCGCCAACCAATCGGAATCTGCTACGTCAACAGGCTTGTTTTGTCTACGTTCCTCATCGATCGAATACTTCTTATAGGTGGCATGCAATGTTGATCGCCACCCCTTGTAGCGCTGACCAACAATCTTCAATATTTTTCTTTTGGTATCATCTGTGTCCTCCAAGTCCCAGGCATTCTGTACATTGTATATCACACTGCTATAAACGTACAAGATGGAGGTCGCTAGAAAAAATACTTATGTGGGGTGTCACAACACTAACCAGAATGTCTCTCACTATATCGCTCTTCGAAGTATCGCCAACCTCTGCCCACTTCCTTACACCAGCGAGGGGTGCATTTTTTTTGTTGTAATAACCACATCATCGATAAAGTGCCGCTGATTAGGACCAACCGCAGCACCCAACCTATTGGACCACTGAATTTGTAGCTTCCGATTCTGATCATTTGTTCTATTTGCAGATGCTAGATAGCGCAATTTAGCAACCTTAAGTCCTTTAGCCACCCCTCTTCCAAACTTCTTTCCTTCCATTAGTGTCATTTAAACGGTAAATGTTTAAAGCAAATTAGCAACTGACCAGGCCTAGTATCATGTACAAATAGTGTGAAAGAAGAAGAAGTCTGATGTTTTACCATCTTCAGGACGAGTGCGGCAAATACGAGCGTGGGAACACCGCGTCGCAACAGCATTTTGCTCCATATTGAGCGATGCATCGACTTGTTGACTTCTTTGTTTCTGTTCATACCCTACAATCAGGCATCAGGCAGTAGTCAATGGCGCTACAGCACCCGTAGTACTGCAGGGGATTTTCAGTCCAGCTGCGAAGTAGGCAAGACATTAGCTGGCGATGCTAGAGAAAGAGAGGGTTCGCCGGGTGCTCATCCTCCGCAGTACTGCCGGTTCGGTCAGACCACATCAGCAGGAGCATGTCTCGAGGCGAACTGGTGGCAGGGCGAGTCATGGACCTCAGCGGTATTAGCAGGTAGAGGATGCAAGACAGATGAGGCAGGCAGCTTACGACGTTTAACAAAGCTAGGGTTCGGTCTGGCAGTGCAGTGACCACATTTAAGTCAGAGGATCGACGTCCAGGTCACACTGGTGATCTCACGTGACTTACGTTTTTACTGCTGGCGATGCAGTAAAGATCCAACAGTGTGATTCCGTTGGATCTTTACTGCATCACGTGCAGTAAAAACGTATAAGTCAGGTGATCTGCGTCCATTGATATCACCCCGGAGCAAGTCTCGAGGCTAGGAGGACAGTGTGGCATATTTAGGAATTCAATTTAGGTGGATTGCATACTGATATTTTGCTCTGCATGTTAGCATCTCGCCCTAAAGTGCTACTAGAACGGATACATGAATATAATCTTGCGTTAATTACCAGACATCAGCAACACATTTGGCAGTATAAAAAACAGAATTGAGATCATGTAAGCAGCAATGAACCCTCATGTACATGCATCTCTAAACTATATGATACTAACATTTCTTAGTGGACAGGGGTTAATGATATTGAACTATTTTTTTCCAGGGTATGCCATGTCATATGGGGCATAACATGAAGGTACGGCGTAATGGCCAGGGGTTTGCGGGCGGTGGGGTCATCATGGCACGCGAACGATGGGATGTGGAGATGGAGGGAGACGCGTCGGGGAGGACAGTGAAGTGACCACTAGCAGGGCGTGGGCGCCGGCCGGTGCCGGAGTGACCGCCGGCGACATGGGTTTGCTGGCGCCGGCGTCATCATGACACGTGAAGGATGGGACGTGGCGATGGTTGAGGGAGACGCGTTTCTGAGGACACTGAAGTGAGCAGCAGCAGGGCGTGGTCGCCGGTGCCGGAGTGGCGGCGGCGAGAGAGCCCAACGTGCGCGTGTAGGCATCAATAAATCATGCCATCACATATACTCACCAGCAGGGCGTGGGCGTCGGCCGGTGCCGGAGTGACCGGCGGGGACAGGGGTTTGCGGGCGGCGGGGTCATCATGACACGCGAAGGATGGGACGTGGCAATAATGGAGGGAGACGCGTCGGGGAGGACACTGAAGTGAGCAGCAGCAGGGTGTGGTCACTGGTGCCGGAGTGGCCGGCAGCGAGAGAGCCCATCGTGCGTGTGTAGGCATCAATAAATCACGCCATCACATATACTGATTAACTGTTAACTGGGACTAGGAAACTACAATCGCAATGCTAAAATATTTAGTAGAGCCCGGTACATATTTATACTCGTAGTACCAGCATTGGATGACGAATCTCGGGGTTCCCGAGCATCAGGTGCTGCAATATTCTCTGCATACGATGCAAAGGAATTAACGTGTTATAAATATGTGTATTTTGATAGTGAACACATTTATAGTTATACCAGGTGCTTGTTGCCCATCAAGATTACTTGTAGACGACATGACGGTTTGGTGTCTTGTTCCTAAAGTAAAGAGTATATATAGTAAGTAACAGTGATAACGTCAGATTACATGAGGATGTGTATTTTAGATCAGGCGGTGTGGTTGCTATGAACTGAAAATGTTTGTTTTGAACGGAGGAATTAGAAATGAAGGAGTAGGAAAAAAACTGTACAATCCGAGAAAGAAAAACAAAAAACGTGTATAAACCGTGGGAACTGAAAATCTTAGGAATACAAGTTTGGAACACAGGAATGAGAGTACATCATTGGGAGTGGTTGATAAGATAACCCTGGCGTCATTTACTTCTAAATCAAGAAATTACATAGTACATGCGGTTTTTAATAGTTATCTTTCCTGACATGGAAATGTACTAGAAATACACTACCATAAACTGTCGGAGCGACATTTATTTCGGGGCAGAGGTGTAGTGTATTTTATACATGGAAAAAAGTAGAATGCAATTAGATGCTAGGGTAAAATAAAAATATGAATCGACTGTAGGATGCAGATCTAACGATTGAGGATAGTTGATTGCACGACTGCACCATTAATCAGATTTTATACTAGACATTCATGAAACATAAGAGCATATAAGAAGTTGGGATGACAACTAGGAATGAACTGGCTGCAGCTGTTGGGACAACAACTAAAGCGATAAGGAGGGAGTAGCTCTATAAAAAGATGGCATGGATCGTGTAGAACTTACGTAGCACAAAACTGGAGTCCAGGATGTCGCAGGGCGGCGTCGGCGATGAAGAGGTTCGGTAGATCCCGTCAAACTTGGTCGCTCAACGTTGTACCCACAGTCGCCACCACCACTCACACGGGAATTTCGTAGGAATGCAAGTTTGGAACAGAACACTAAGAGGAGAACATGTGTGCCGGGAACGGAAGCCACTGCAGGATTAGAGGGAGACACACATTTATATTCGTCATGGCTAGCTACAAATGGGTGGGACTGGAATTTTGGCCGCACAGAGTGAAGTTTCAATTGTGAAAATCTCAATTGTGCGCGCCAAGAAGAACGAAAAATTTTTCGAGGGGCCGCTACCTGTCGTTCATCTTTGTTTTCATGGAGATGTAAAAGCAGTCATGTGGTAGTGGGACATTCCAAAAAAATACGAACAAAAATATGAATCGCTAAATCTATCATTGTGCTAATGCAAACGACATGCAAATACAGAACACCCAAGTCCACGAAAGGAGGATGACAAATCCATGGTCTAGTAAAAGGTAAACAATCAGCATTTTATATATAACATTAGTCGCAATGAAATGATGTCTGATCTACTACTACAAAAAAAAAATTCCCCTATGATGTCTAATCTTCAGGCCATCGATCCAAAGCCGCCTGTGATACGAGTATCACAGGTACATACGATATATATATCAACAATGTCATCAGATATTAGTTACAACGGATAAAGTACTTTTAATGCACCTGTTGCATCAGGCGATGGACTAGTTAGCAATTTAGATGACGTAATTTCCTAATCAAGTTAATTATGCATCATGTCTGTTGTTAGTTCTATTACTTGTAAGGATAATGTTTACCGGATTTCATTCATTCGGCCACAAGAAATATAGACGGTCCCAAGTTATAAATATATAGGAGATGTTTTCGATAAAATAAGTTTTTCGATACTGCATATATAGAACACATTGTTTATGAACATAAAGACATATTTCATTAACAAACAAGTAATAGGAAAACATGTAGTAGACAACAAGAACAAGATAAACTACACCTAATACTACTCTACTCAGAGATCACGAAATAGATAAACTACTCCTAATACTACTCTACTGGGAGAAAACCACATCCTCCTCCTCCACCGCTGCCTCCTCCTCCGCCTCCGCTGCCAGTGCCGCCTCCTCCTCCTCCTCCTCCTCCTCCGCTGCCGCCGCTGCTGCCACCTCCGCCTCTGCCTCCGCCACCGCTGCCGCATCCTCCTGCTCCTCCTCCGCTGCTGCCGCCGCCTCCATAGCCGCGTCCACCTCCACCTCAAGAGATGCCTCCTGCTCCACCTCCTCCGCTGCCGCCGCTGCCCAAGCCGCCTCATACTCCTCAACCTCCATCACAGTACGAAGCTTCCCAACGATGCGGTGCTTAATCTTCAGGAGGCCCTCTACCCCAGCAACCTCCGCGATCGTCTCGTGGAGGGCGTCGAGACGACCGGCCACAGTCATCAACCCGTAGCAGTAGTGGCCCGTGGTATCCATGCTCGTGTGGAGGGGAAGGGTCCCAAGACCCAGAAGGCGACATGAGCGATCTGTGTCGGAAAAGACCTTCCGCGCCACTGCGTTGAGCGCTAGTGTGCTATGAGCGGCGGCGGACTTGGCGTCGGTGGCCACCTTAAGGCACCGATCGAGTTCGTCGATGCGGTCGGTGAGGAGTCAGAGAGTCTGCTCAACCCAACCGGAATGAGGAAGTGCAGGCGCCGTGGGCGGAGATGCGGGCGACGCCATCAGTTCCACCAACATTGTCGGCAGCGATGGAAACGGAGAAGGAGGTTCGAAGGACGTCGATGGCCTAGAGTGCTTCAGCGCGGGGCTACCCATTTGTGTGGCGACGGAGGTGCAGAGAAAGAGCGAGAGGTGGTCAACGGTGGCGGGGGGAGAAGTTTAGAGGCTAGGATCTAAGGAGTGGTGCAGCGGAGAAGCAAGAGGACGGTGAGCCTTTATAGCGGGTCGTTGTCTAAGCGGGTGTGTTGAGACGATCGGACACTAGGGGAAACCGCGCTTAATTATTAACTGGTTGGTGGCCCCGGTTTCCTCGATACCGCGGTTTGCATCCTCTCGGTCCTAACGGCTCGACGCGTCCCATTAGGAGTAAATTTACACGCGGGGAAAAACAATTTTTTTGTTATATAAAAAAAACCGTCCGTACACGCCTAAGCCAACTTCGTGACCGCGCGTCCGTGCCAGGGGATGCCTAGCAGCGAAATGGGCATAGTCCTGCACGCATTACTTTTATTCGGATTTTTAACTGCAACTGTGCGCCATGCCTTATAACGTCGGTGCACTGACCTCAACTTTCCGTGATGGGACAAATCCTTCGCACTTGTTCCATATGTTCTTTTCTTCTCTGTCTGTTGTCTAATACTATTTCTGTTCTATCTTCAACATGCATGTGCAACCTCGATCCACGATCATGTTTCATGATGTTATATGTGTGTTTTCTCTTTTTGTTGAAAGATCGTCATGTACTTTTTGAGGTATGTATATATGCATGCATGTTAGTGTTGTTAAACATGACCGAGGTCTGAGGTGTTTTAATTCTAGCTATGTCTAACATGCACGGACCGCAAACATGATCAACCAATTACACTACGTAAGAAACCCAAATAGGAGACAACGATGGGTGACAGATCGGATGTCCATCGATCACAAAGCGATGAGAGACGCGCTTAAAGTCATTGTTTGTCTCCTTTAGCTTTGCAATTACAAATCGAGACGAGCTTCAAACCCTAAGATCCTTTGTTTTTATCCAATTTGCTCGGTTCACTTGTGACAGATTAACACATCACTAAACTTAGAGCACATTCACTTGATTGAAATCCAGAAATTCTAACACACCAGTATTCATTGACACGAATGAACACATATATATTACAAAACACGAGAAATATGTACAAGAACATAATTCAAGCTAAAGATGTACAAGAACTCCTAAAAATACAAAAGAAATATGTACAAGAACTCCTAAAAACTACTCTGCCGACCTCGCCTCCTCCGCCCTCTCCCCCAACTTCTCAAACCACGACAAGCGGTCCTCCTCCTCCTCGTCGTCGTCGTCGTCGTCGTGGTGGTGGTTGCCGTCGTCGTCGTCGCCGTCATCGTCGTCGTCGTCGTCCTCCTCCTCCTCCTCCTCCTCCTCCTCCTCCGGCGACGATGCAGCAGGAGAGTGGGCCAGCTCCTCCAGCTGAGCCGATTGCTCCGGCTGCACCGGTGGCAATTTTATCTTCTTATTCTAAATAGGCTAGCTTCGTTCAGAGTGGCGACCACGTTCTTGAGGTTTACTAGGCGGCGCCTAGCTCCGGACCTATAACTGATCAAGCAAGGGACAAAAAGCAAATCCTCCAGCCTTTTTCTAGTATCAAGAATCGCAAAGTGTGGCACTTGGATTTGGATGGTGAGGTGAGGCGAGGCGAGTTAGCTGCAGGCGAGAAGAGACACCCTTTTACACTTTCTTGTAATATTATTGATATGTAAAGGTTACCATTAAATTTGACTTCATAAATCATTTGAAATTGGTCAGAACATAAAAAACATACAACAAATGCTATTTTTCATTTTTCTATCTTGATGAATATAATGCCTTTTTCATTCATTTTTTCAGTTGACATTTTTACTCATCATACGAACCTCTATGAATTTTTTCATATTTTTTTAAAATTTTTTTTTGAATCAATGTGTGTTCATAATTTGATGAATGCCTCATATGTATATATGAGCATTTAGTTAGAATGATGGATAATTTGAAGTTTGACATGTTGGAATGCTTTTAAAAAAAATTAACAAAATTCATACATGTATAAATGATACAAATATGTTCATACAAACAAATTTGAGTGAAGGATCTTTTTTTTTTATGAGATACACAAATGTGAATAATATGTGAGTAGAAATTCAGTTGATGTTTACCAAAACATTACAATGTCATCTATACAAGTTTTAAAATATTTTGTTTAGGTGGTAGATGTTAATTTTATACAAATGTAGATGAAAGAATCATCGAATTTGGACACAATTTGCAGAATCTAAACATGTTTGAGTATTTATATTGGAATCTAAATAAAAAAGAAGCAAGGGATAAGGAAACTGAAGAACAGTATCGGGCATTATCTCTGCGGTTGGTAAGTAATATCCGACTGAGATAAACATCTTCTCAAACGATTATTAAGTACCAACCACCTGTGAAGATATTTACGTCTTCTTAATTAATATTCTTGATTAAATGTGGGTCCTTTAAAAATGCAAAATTCCACTTTCTTGTAATATTATTGATAAGTAAAGGTTACCATTAAATTTCACTTCATAAATCTTTTGAAATTGGTCAGAACATAAAAAACATACAACAAATGCTATTTTTCATTTTTCTATCTTGATGAATATAATGCCTTTATCCTTTATTTTTCAGTGGACATTTTTACTCATCATACCAACCTCTATGAATTTTTTCAGATTTTTTTTAAATTTTTTTGAATCAATGTGTGTTCATAATTTCATGAATGCCTCATATGTATATGAGCATTTAGTTAGAATGATGGATAATTTGAAGTTTGACATGTTGGAATGCTTTTAAAAAAATTAACAAAATTCATACATGCATAAATGATACAAATATGTTCATACAAACAAATTTGAGTGAAGGATCTTTACTTTATGAGATACACAAATGTGAATAATATGTGAGTAGAAATTAATTTGATATTTACCGAAACATTACAATGTCAGCTATACAAGTTTTAAAATATTTTGTTCATGCGGTAGATGTTGATTTTATACAAACATAGAAGAAAGAATCATCGAATTTGGACACAATTTGCAGAATCTAAACATGTTTGAGTATTTATATTGGAATCTAAATAAAAAAGAAGCAAGGGATAAGGAAACTGAAGAACAGTATCGGGCATAATCTCAGGAGGTCGGTAAGTAATACCCGTATGAGATAAAAATCTTCCTTGATGGTTATTAAGTACCAACCGTCTGTGAAGATATTTACTTCTTAATCGTCGGGCACGTTTTTTTGGTCGGTTATTCATCAATGGCTTCTTCTTTCGAACTGCAAATGTGGAAAAAGATTTACGGACCCAAAACAGTGGTATTGTTGTTCGGGGCACTGATCATGATTGGTTTGGAGTAATCAAGAAAATCATTGCTGTTGATTTTGAAAAAAATCAAGAGGTTCTGTTATTTCAGTGTGAATGGTTCGATCAGCCTTTTGGAAGCAGTCAGAACCAAAGGAGAGGCTACAAAAAGGATCAATACGGAATGATAGATGTTGACACTACTCTGTTTCGATTCCAGTATGAGCCTTACATTCTAGCCACCCAAGCAGAACAAGTTTTTTATGTTCCAAGTGTGAAGCATCCTAAATGGGCCACAGTTGTTAAAACGAAGCCACGGAACCTTTTTGCCATGCCCCCTGGAGACAGTGAAAATAATGTGACTGAGACGATGGAGGCTGAGACATTTCATGATGATCTGCTTACTGATGATATCAATAATGAGGATACGACCGCATGGGCTAGGAATGACATTGAGGGAGCCAGCGGCGATGCTTCCACTCTTATAATGACAACGTCAGGTGATCGGTTTGAGGTAGATGGAGTTGCATAAGAAAATGAAGACGACAACGACGACGATACATATACCAATGATGGTCATGTAGCTCCATTGTGGGTGGACGACAGCGAAGCTGATGATTTTTAGTATAATTAAGTACGTGACATGTAGCTCCACAAGAATTCATCCGTCCGAACTCGACATTTATTTTTCAGTTATTTATATTTGCTACCCGAAAAGTACCCGATACCCGATATTTCGGTGTTTTCAATTCCGGTCTCGGTTTTATCGGTTTCGGTTTTTCGATCTCGGTTTATTTGCCCACCCCTAATTTACATAGTAGTAGCATATATATGGGATATACATATTTCTCCTGCATGTTTTTTTTCGCAAAACTATTTAGTGATATATCCTATGTGCATATTACATATGTAAAACTAATGTAAAGTATAAAACTTTTTCAAAGGGAAGTCTTAGGTTTCGTCAAATTTTTTTTTTAGATTTACGCAATTTTGATCTGTTTTAACAATACAAGAATTGTACTTTTAGATTCACCATGAAAAATATTTCCATAATATACAATCTAGTACTACATGTTATTGAAGTTAATAAATTCCTTATAAATCATTTGCCAAAGGTAATTAGTTCGACCAAAACAGAAATAGAGTTGAGTTGGGGTGGAGGAAGTATTATACGTTGCTGTTTGCCGCATAAGGTTTCGTCCTTCGTTCAAGCCGTAGCCATTTGTATAGGCGGCTGATGCGACTGCGTGCACCGAGCTTACGTGCACACCAGTCACCGAGGTGCCTTAGACGTGCGCAGTGAATGCGTTGAAATCACCTGCGGTACTACAGGTGCAGTAACAGCCACTGACATGTGGGTCCGGCTGGCCGTGGGGCCCACATGTCTGTGACTTGTACTGCACCTGCAGTACTACAGAGGTTATGCATCCCACATGCGCATCTTTGAATTCAATTGGAACCACTCCGCATCCCATCACCGCTTTACCGTAAACCACTGCGGATGGTCTTAAAGGCAGGCCCGACTCTGGGCCTAGGCGGGCAGAAATAAATTTTCTGCAATCCTCGAGAACGGATCGAGGGGAAGGCTCATCGTCCATAGCAGTCATGTAGCTTCCGTCCCCTTGATCTGTTGGCGATGAGCCTTCTCCTCATCCGATCTCGAGTTCGCGGTGGCCACGGCGCCGCTTCTATCCTTCTTTGGACTGAGGACGCTGATGATCTGCAACATACTTTTAAATCTGCACGTTGGTATTCTCCCCCTCATATTTGTTGATGCGTTAATACTTGATGTTTTACATCGTTGAGTATGTTACGGATCATCAGCGTTGTTAGTCCAGCACTGAGTCGTCAGGAGGCAAAACCTAATGAACATCATTGATCAGCACTACGCTAAGGAGAACGCGAAAATTGTTTGCTGCTCGTGGCAACAGATCCTAATGCAACGACTGTGTTCCGTGGCAATAAAGCTGTAACGCCAAGAACTAGTAATTCATGGCAACAAATCCTAATGCAACGATTGTGTTCCGTGGCAATAAAGTTGTAACGCCACGAACCAGAGTATTGTGGCAACACATCCTAATGCAACGATTCTATTTCATTGCATTACGGTCCAAATGCAACTGTTTGCTGATCCGTGGCAATAGATCCTAATGCGACGACTGTGTTCCGTGGCAATAAAGTTGTAACGCCACGAACCAGTAGTTCTTGGCAACAGATCCTAATGCAACATTTGTGTTTCATGGCAATAAAGCTGTAACGCCACGAACCAGTAATTCGTGGCAACAGATCCTAATGCAACGATTGTGTTCCGTGGCAATAAAGCTGTAACGCCACGAACCAGAGTATCGTCGCAACACATCCTAATGCAACGATTCTGTTTCGTTGCATTACGGTCCAAATGCAACGGTTTGCTGATTCATGGCAACAGATCCTATTGCAACGATTGTGTTCCGTGGCAATAAAGCTGTAACGCCACGAACCAGAATATCGTGGCAAGACATCCTAATGCAACGATTCTGTTTCGTTGCATTACGGTCCAAATGCAACTTTTTGCTGATCCGTGGCAACAGATCCTAATGCAACGACTGTGTTCCGTGGCAATAAAGCTGTAACACCATGAACCAGAAATTCGTGGCAACAGATCCTAATGCAACATTTGTGTTTCGTGGCAATAAAGCTGTAATGCCACGAACCAGTAATTCGTGGCAACAGATCCTAATGCAACGATTGTGTTCTGTGGCAATAAAGCTGTAACGCCATGAACCAGAGTATTGTGGCAACACATCCTAATGCAACGATTCTGTTTCGTTGCATCACGGTCCAAATGAACCTGTTTGCTGATTCGTGGCAACAAATCATAATGCAACGATTGTGTTCCGTGGCAATAAAGCTGTAACGCCACGAACCAGAGTATCGTGGCAACACATCCTAATGCAACGATTCTGTTTCGTTGCATTACGGTCCAAATGCAACTGTTTGCTGATTCGTGGCAACAGATCCTAATGCAACGACTGTGTTCCGTGGCAATAAAGCTGTAACGCCACTAACAAGTAATTCGTGGCAACATATCCTAATGCAACCACTGTGTTCTGTGGCAATAAAGCTGCAATGCCACGAACCAGTATTTCATGGCAACAGATCCTAATGCAATGGCTGTGTTCCGTGGCATAAAGCCGTAACGCCATGAACCAGTAATTTGTGGCAACAGATCCTAATGCAACGACTGTTTTCCGTGGCAATAAAGCTATAACGCGCTGAACCAGTATTTTGTGGCAACAGATCCTAATGCAACGATTGTGATCCTTTGCATTAGTATCTTGACGCCATGAACTAGTGATTTGTGGCAACAGATCCTAATGCAACGATTGTGTCCTGTGGCAATAGATCCTAATGCCACGAACTAGTGAATCATGGCAAAAAGCCAAGCTTACTGCAACGATTTAATATTCGTTGCAGTACAATCGTTGCAATAGGTCGGAATCCTTGTAGTGCACCTTGCCACGCATAGAAGACTTGTTTGGCCAGATGAAGGGTGCTTGTGTTTTCTCTAAGATCGACATAAGGTCGGGATACTTTCAAATGAAGATTAGACCGTCGGACATACCTAAGACAGCTTTCAGGACACGGTATAGATCTTATGAGTAAATCGTGATGCCCTTTAGATTGACAAATGCGCCTGCCTACTTTATGTAGCTCATGAATAAGGTCTTCATGGAGTACTTGGATAAGTTTGTAGTGGTGTTCATTGATGACATTATTATTTACTCGAAGGATGAGAAGGAACATGAGGAACACTGGAGACTTACATTGCATCGATTGTATACCAAGTCCAACAAGTGCCAGTTTTGGTTGAAAGAAGTGTCTTTTTGGGTCATATCATCTAGGAGGAGGAGTATCGGTCGACCCCAGAAAAGGAGAGACGTGTTGAAGTGGCATCCACCACAAAATGTAAAGTAAATAAGGAGTTTTCTTGGAATGGTTGGGTATTATCGTCGATTCATCAAGGACTTTTCAAAAATAGCCAAGCCGATGACAAAGTTGCTAATGAAGGGGAAAACGTTTCAATAGACTAAAGCTTGTCAAGAGAGTTTTGAGGAGTTGAAGAAAAGGTTAACGACAACTCCAGTTTTGGTTTTGCCAGACGTAAGCAAGAGTTTCGATATTTATTGTGATGCATTGAGACAAGGACTTGGATGCGTTGTAATGCAAGAATGTCAAGTGGTTGCCTATGCATTGAGACAATTGAAGAAACTTGAGAAGAATTATCCTACGTATGATTTGGACATTGCAGTCGTGGTACACGCATTGGAGATTTGGAGACACTACATTCTTGGTCAGAGGTGTGAAATTTACACGGATCACAAGAGCCTTAAGTACATATTCACATGAACAGACCTGAATTTGAGGCAACGAAGATAGTTGGAGCTCATCAAGGATTATAATTTGGGGATCGACTATCACCCGAGAAAGGCCAATGTAGTGGTCGATGCTTTGAGTAGAGAAGGAGTAAGTCACCAACTCGCGGTTCGAGAGTTGCCATCCGAGCTATGTAAGGAGTTTGAACAGTTGAACCTTGGATTTGTAAATGAGATAGGAATAATGGAGTTAAATCCGACCTTGGAGCAAGAAATTCGATAGCGTCAAACAAAGTATGAGGAAATCCAAGGAATCAAGGAAAGGACCCAAGAGGGAAGAGAATTCAGGTTTGATGAGGATAAACATGGTACCTTATGGCTCGGAAAAAGGATTGTCGTGCCTAATGTGAAGCATATTCGGGAGACAATAATAAAGGAAGCACATGACTCGCCATACTCGATTGTTCCCAGTTGTACGAAGATGTAGAAGGACTTGAAGACATGCTATTGGTGGGCTAGCATGAAGAAGGACATAGCTGAATATGTAGCATTGTGTGATGTGTGCCAACGAGTCAAGGCGGAACATCAAAGAATCGCTGGATTATTGCAACCATTGAAGATTCCGAAATGGAAGTGGGAAGAAATCAGCATGGACTTTATAGTTGGTTTACCGCGTACCCAGTCCGGTTATGACTCAATTTGGTAATTGTGGATCAGTTAACTAAGTTAGCTCACTTTATTACCGTCAAGACCACATTTAATAGAGAGAAACTGGTGGAATTGTATATGGGAAGAATAGTATGTTTGCACGGAGTTCCAAAGAAGATAGTGTCGGATAGAGGTTCTCAATTTACCTCTAGGTTTTGGCAAAAACTGCATGAAGGATTGGGTACAAGGTTGAATTTTAGTTCAGCATATCACCCACAAACGGATGGACAAACTGAGAGGACCAATCAGATTTTAGAGGATATGTTGAGATCTTGTGTTTAAAACATGGGAAAAGTTGGGACAAGAGCTTGTCATATGAAGAATTCTCATACAACAATAGTTACCAAGCAAGCTTGAAAATGTCACCCTACGAAGCACTATATGGAAGGAAGTGTAGGACACCTTTGTTCTGGAATGAGACAGGAGAAAGTCAAGTATTTGATCCAGATGTGTTACTAGAAGTTGAGAAACAAGTTCAGGTAATTCGTGAAAACTTGAGGGCTGCTCAATCAAGTAAAAAAGGCTATGCGGACAACAGGAGAAGGAAGCTAGCCTTTGAAGTAGGAGACTTCGTTTACCTCAAGGTGTCACCAATGTGAGGTCATAAGAGGTTTAACGTAAGAGGCAAGCTAGCACCTCGTTATATTGGGCCATTCAAGATTGTGGACAAAATAGGAGAAGTAGCGTATAAGTTGGAGATGCCAGCTCATCTTTCAGATTTCCATGATGTGTTTCATGTTTCCCAGCTCAAGAAGTGCTTGAGAGTACCGGGAGAACAAGTGGCAATGGAAGAATTGGAGTTAGAAGAAGATTTGACGTATGCCGAACAACCGATCAAAATCCTTGAGAGTCATAAGGAACAAGGTTATTCGATGGTGAAAATTTCAATGGAAGCATCACACAGAACCGGAAGCAACATGGGAGCTGGAGGATGATCTCAATACGGAATTTACCTATGTTCTCTCTTCAGCGTCGAATCTCGAGGGCGAGATTCATTTTAAGGGGGGTAGGTTTGTAACACCCTCATTTTCATCCATCATGCATTGCATATATTCCAATACATTTTTAATATTGAGCAACATACAAAGGAACAAGTTAAAAATTAATTGATAGTAAAACCACACTTAAGAATTCTGGAAAGTGCAGATTAGTCCGATTTGTCTCTGACTTCAAACAGACTTGTCCGTTTTGCTGCGTACTAGTCTATTTTTCCCTCTGGACACTTTCGGACTTGTCCAGACCGTAGCGGACTAGTCCGGTGTTCCAAGAATCCTTGAAAATTTGCTAAGTTACTTGACTTGTCCGGACTTGTCCGTTTTCCCCTCTGACTAAAGTCGAACTTGTCCGTTTTCCCCTCTGACTAAAGTCGAACTTGTCCGATTTTTTCCAGACTTGTCTATTTTTCCCCTCTGGATAAGTTCGGACTTGTCTGATGTCCAGTCCAGACTTGTCCGATATCTCTCTGTCCAACTTCAGACTAGTCCGGTCCTTTTGCGGACTTGTCCGATAAATCGCGACTCTGAGTTGATCACTTATTACATGACTTGTTCTTTGGGTTTCACGTTAAGTGGGCCTAGGAACAGCGTGCCTAACTCTTTTAGAGACCATGTGGGACTCTAAACCGACCTCTACACATCTCGAACTCAAAGCCCATCTAACCCTATCCTCTACCTCTATATAAACAACCCCACCCCTCTGCTTGACACCTATTTGCCACTTTTCCACCACACCCAAACCCTAGCTCGTGGATAGCCACCACCAAGGAGGTAGAAGGAGATATAGAGCAAGAAGAAGAAGAGGAGGAAACAAAAGAGGGTTAAGATCTCCATCAACTTCATGTTCTTCGTCAACAAATCATCTCAAGTTCTTCATCAACCCTAGATCATCAAGATCCAAGTGTTGCCTCCAATACCCTTGATTCTTTGGAGTCTTATACGCCTGGTATACCTTCTACTTCCTTTTACTTACGTGAATTCAACCCCAGATCTCCAAATTCATGTCGATCTAGAAAACCCTAATCTGTTGTTCCTGCGTAGTGCGGACTAGTCCGGCCTCCTCCGGACTTGTCTCATTTTGCAATCTAAATTCCCGTTGAAATAAATTCTAAATTGTTTCGAATCAATTCTACTGTTGTTCAAACTTGTTAATAACCATTAGAATTAGTTATTAAACATCATTAATGACTCATTAACTAATTTTGCCTTGCATTTGCATTAATCATCCATATCATGTCATATTGAGTAATATATGTGAATCTATTGATTGTGTTTCTTGTCTTGTATGTTTGTTGTGCGGATTAGACGGATTTGCGCTAGAGAGTGTCGCGGAGGATCTCCAGCACCATTAGTTGGAAGGTTTTGACCCGAACCAGTCCCAAGAGCAAGGCAAGTGTCCTTGAAGCATATTGATCCTGTTTTTAAAATAAATGTTTTGTTTAGAAAACTGCATGGTTGTGCCAATTTAATGGGAATCTTATGGTAGGAAGTTTACTAGCTTTGTTTGACCACCCTTGTCACCTGGAATACATGGTAGGGAGTCGGGAAGGGCTTTTTTTACCCTTTCTACTTCGCTTAATTAATTGGGATGGAAAGACAACTATACCACTTAACTTAATTATGCATTTATGAGCTTATGATTGACATGAACTAGTTAATATGATATGGTAATGGCTGATCTAAGCAAGCATGGTATGTGGATTGGGTTGGATGTTATTGCGGTTTTGCTTGCTTTAGATCTAAGGATCGGTTCGTGGAGCGACCGTCCAGGATTTACAGTGCCACCACAAGGCCAAGTATGGGTGTGGCATAGCTGATTAATTAGGACTTTGCCAATGCTATTTGGACCATTAAGGATGCTCGGGGAATGGGTAGTCGGATTGGGTTTGTTGATGATTGGTGGGACTACCCTGTAATCCGAATGGCTCAAGAGGGGGGCCCTTAGTTGAAGATGTGCTCAGTTGGAGACATCGCCATCGGTGAAACGTCAGTGGGGTCTAAATAGGCTAGTAATATCTTTTTAAGGACTATTTTGTGATCTCTTGGCCACACACGTAAGGAAGTGTGAGATGGCATAATAGAGGTTCCAGTCACTTCAAGGTGATGAAATCACAAACACGTGGGTAAAGTGGTACAAACTCTGCAAAGTGTGTCTAAAACTATCATGATAGTCGTGCTCCCGGTTATGAGCAACATGGACCCTCACATGATTAGGAAACTTGGATTTGGGATAGTTTGGTATTGGTTATGATCATGGTTGGTAATATGGTTATGGCTGGTTATGAATAAAATTATGGTATTGATTATGGTTATTGGTAATGAGAAATCTGGTATATGGATGATGGATATTGGAATATGGACAGGTACTATGATTTAAATTATGTTTTATAATGGGTTTATTTCTCATACATAATATATATTGCTTTTCAAATGCTTTAATGTACTTTTTAGCACTTAGCCATTATTATTGTCGTCATTTGTATCAGCTACATGTCATACTTTCCACCCTTGCTGAGTACGACATGTACTCACTCTTGCAATTCCCCCACCAACAGTTGCAGGTTGGGATTGGGAGTATAACGATGATAATGTTGAGTTCTAGGCTGTGTCTACCGTCAGCTTTGCTTGTGGAGTGTTGGAGGTGCGCTATACCCTATTTGCTTAGTTTGGTTAGTTGCTTTAGTCTATTTTCGCTGCATTAGTTGAACTTGTCATTAATATTCATTAGTGCTTTTATTCCAGGATAATATGAATTTTGTAATAAAATTGTTAATTAATCTTGTCCTGTGGTAATTTTCTATATATCCTTTTGTGAATGCACTCGTGTATGTGTGTCGAACATCCTGGACACACATATGCGTTCACTTGGTTCATTTTCGGAACCGGGTGTCACACTTCCATTTGAGAGTTTCTTGTGTCATGCCTCTAATCAATAAGGCCAACCTGACCCCTTCCCGGGGTGAAACACTGTTCGATCTCCTCGGATACGCCTGGAAATGAGTCATGGATCCATGTGATGACATGTGTCATAGCCTCATTCATCGAATGGAAACCTTTTGGATTACTCCCTGCATGCTTAGGTATTTTGGGGCTTAATTCACCTGCATACAAATATACACTAACACTTGTGGAATTTTTTAGCTTTAACTCCTACCATTGTGTTGTGTACTCCATTTTATAATTTTTATGCAGTGAATTGACGGTCAAATTTAGCATGTAAGGACCATCAACATGTACCATCATATTGTCCTCAACGAGGAGGAGCGGTTGGCCATCGTGGTCATTAATCTTTTTGCTCTTATTTCTATGTAAGGATGTAATTCGAATTAAAGAATGCAGGGGTTACATATCAACACTGCATGCAGAAGTTCTTCTAGTAGCAGATCGGACGAAAACTTGAGGTGTACGTCTACGACACCATGGTTAAATCCAAAAAGGCATCAAGACTCCTCGCCGACCTCGAGGAAACATTCACAATCTTAGAACAACAACATCAATCCAAACCTTGGAGAAATGCATGTTCGACGTACACCGAGACACGTTGCTTGGGTGCATCATCTCAGAGCGCAACATCGAAGCCAACCCCAAGAAGATAATAGTGATCACCAACATGGGACCCGTTCGTGGTGTGAAGGGGATACAGAGACTTATGGGGTGTCTCGTGGCCCCGATTTGCTTTGTTGCTCTGCTCGAAGAATGAGGCCTGCCACTTTACAGGCTCATGAGGGAGACTCACCACTTCGAGTGGATAGAGGCAGCGATAGAGGCTCTTGACAAGCTGAAGGCCTTCATCACCAACCCCTCTAACCCTCCCCTCCATCCCACCCACCCCCCCTCTTGTTGGCATCCCTGGAGAAAAGCGGGTGTTGCTATTTGTTAACTCCACGTATCATCTCCAATGAGAGATGACATCCGCACGCGCACGAAAAATTTTGTTGCAGCGTTTCACCCAAGAGTATTCCCAAGGGTATCGTATTTATCCCAAAGGAAGGCATGAAGTAAAGTAAACAGTATTCTTATGATAAAGGTATAGGGTACTAAGTATTTATCAAAATAGGGGTAAGATGATAACAGGGGTAGTGTGACACCCACCTAAGCAATCCACTCTTAGGGTAAGACTTCCTAGTGATGGTTAAGCTACAAGAAGGGGCTGCTCCTATTATGCTCTAATTACTCATATACATAGCCTATTAGTGTAGACATGAGTATGCTAATGGTGAATAATATGGCTTAGGGGTCCAACATATCGTGCAAGTGTTTACCCCCGACAACAACAGGACGATTCCCACCTCGAGCCTGTGGTATAGCTGAATATGGGGGACTACGAAGGACGGACAAGGCTTTCACACCTGCCGCCTACCCCTACAACCCGTGGGTCTACGACACATCGAGTGCTACTCAACTATCTAAGAACCACACTTACATGTTAAGTAAATACCGTAAGACCAAGGTACAAATATCTTATTAAGGTAATGATAAACATAAACATTGTTGAACCAATGTTGGGATGAGCCACTAACATATTCATATTAACATAATCATATTATTACCTAACTAAACTATAGTGGTGGTGTATGATGTTTATGATAACATGATATGAGCATTATGACTAGACCATAATAACATCTACACCTAGCACATGCATGGACTCCACAATGAAACAAGAAAAGCTTTGTCCAAGTATATGAATAAATAAAGACTAACAATAATATTATTATAAGCATAAAGTCACAAAATTAAGAAAATATACATGAGCCATATTTTCGGTACCCCGCATATGCGGTACCCCACACAGGCTGAAAGTACCTAAGTACGTCCGGAGGCACCAAATGTCTAGAAGGCGTCAGAACCCGCCCTTCCTCAAGTACGGGATCCGACACTGCCACATGGACCTCAAAGATGGGACCCAACTCCTCCGATGAGACGGGCTCCTGAGCTGCCATGTGTTTGGCTTGACGGGACCTCACCCCACTATAGATGTGAACTCTGGTGCAACCACGTGGCTCGAAGCACCAGGCCGGGCACCTCCTGCAGAGAAGGGCTCCAGAGCTGCCACGTGCCTCGACATACCGGGCTTGGCCTCCCCGGCAGTGGCCAGCCCCAAAGTTGCCACATGTCCCACAACTCACCCTGGATGGTGGGGTGCGGAAGTTAAGGGATGGTGCACTCCATCTAAATCAAGGATTGAAGACAGGCACGCACCTCCGGTGGATAACACGGAGCACTCTAGGACCGCTGCATCCAATCACATCACAGTAAAGATGCTGCAGGCCTAGCCCGCTCTGCCAAGTGGGTAGCTTACGACGACAAGACAGACGGACGAGACATCCCCTGACGCCATTAGCTACTACGCATGGGCCACTGGCGACTAAGGCGGCAAGACGGCGAGACTTGCGGGACGCCGTAGATCCTTATTATAAGATCGCCTCAGGGCCACCTATCGAGCCCTAGACCCCACATGTAAGCCGCCCGACCTGGTCTATAAAAGGACCAGACCGCTACCGTTACGAAGGATCCACAATATACGCATTCACACGCTACACACTCGTACACACCAGCAATACAACCTCACCGTGGAATAGGGTATTACACTCCAGCAGCCTGAACCACGTAAAAACTCCTGTGTCATCATCTTGTTCACGATGTTACACGCCTCATTCGAATAAACCTCCGCGGACTACGCTTTAGTAGTGCTGGAGGAAGTGTCATTGCTACACTTCAACATTTGGTGCGACAGGTAGAGGGCACTAAGATCTCAAGATGGTGAACTCTGCCGCAACTTCATCCAACGGTTTGGCTAAGTAGCCTACTGGAGGAAATCCATCCAACAGGCAGCAGCCAGCCAACTCTGTTGTCCTGGCGGGTATCATTTCAAGACCACCTCCAACATCTCAGCAAGATGGTGTATTTGTGTCGATCACTGCATCGACGAATAATCCTGAGAACACGCTAAACATAGTGCGGACTCTACTTCAGTGTCCTCCTGTGCCCTGAGCTCCTCCGGCCGCCATGGAGCAATGGCACTTTGACATTGAGCATTTATTTCTAGTTGCAGCTAATGCCCTCGGTGTCCAAGGTATGCCCTATGCAGGTCAGGCACCTACTCGCAACAAGACCTTGTATTGTAGACTTGGTCCTCAAGTTGCAGCATAAGAGACGTGCACCCTCTCATCTAGTGACGTCACTGCCATCCGGGGCACACCACACTCATACAGCATTGAGGCTCCCGACGCAGGACCTTTGGTCGGAGCTCGACCGCCGGTACATGAGGCAGGACAGCCGCATCCATACCGAGGGCACTCGCGAGAGACGAGAGGCACGGGAAAACCCTTCTCCTCTGGGAGTGGGGGTGGTTTTTGAGCCTTGGCCATGCATCCTCGTGTGGTCGAATGGCCACCCAAGTTTCGGCCTCATCTGCCGGAGAAGTACGACGAGACAGTCAATCTCGTCGAATTTCTTCAAATCTTTTCCATTGACATCCTCGCGGCTGGAGAAAATGAGGTCATGATGGCCAACTACTTCCCTGTGGCCCTAATCGGGACAGCAAGGTCCTAGTTCATGAGTCTCCGTCTAGACTCCATCTACTGTTGGGGGAAGTTTGTTGCCAGTTCCTGCCAACTTTGGGAGCTCCTACACCCGACCTGGCACATAGCTGGATCTATTTGTCGTACAACAGAAATCGGGAGAATTGTTGCAATCATTCATCCAGCAATTTTCTCAGGTATGAAATACAATACCTTCCATCTCCAATTTTTCTGTCGTTGTTGCATTCCAACAGGGAGTTAGAGATAAGAAGATGCTGGAGCAGCTAGCAACCAAAGATGTTAGCAGTGTCACAGAGCTCTTCAACCAAGATGACAAATGTGCTAGAGCTGCGGAGGGCCGAGAGATGCACTGCAAACCAGCTGTGGAGGCTGGTAAATCCTCCACTAAGGTTGAAGCTACTGTCTCAGGCAGTGGAAAGAAGAAGAAGAAGTCCAATGGCAAGAAGAAGTCATTGGCCAACACACCTCTTGCTATTAGTGTTGCAGCAGCTCCTAGAGGTCGGGGGCAATGCCCCGAGAAACGACCCCAACCATCGATTGAGGACGGCGACAGTCACAAGATGTGGTGTCCAATTTAGAAATCAAACACCCATAACATTGAAGACTGTCGCGAGGTCCAGCGGCTTGTTGAACGCAACAACAAGCGCCAAGAAGAAGCCCCTTACCACCAAACGGGAGGGGAAACAGGAAGTCAGCAAAGCTTCTTCTGATCAGGAGGTAGGATTCTAGGACGCCAAGAAGTACCTGAAAGACATATACAACACCATAGATGACCATTCTAACGTCTCTAACAACAAGTGTCAGAAGACTCTCCATATGATATATGAGGGTCTTGGGATATTACCTCCCAGCGTATCCTCAAGACAATGCGTCGAGAGATGGTTGCCACAACTCCCACCGCCAAGGCAGAACCTCATCGGAAGTGGATGGATACTGCCATCACGTTCGATGTTTCGGATTGCCCAAAGAACATGACCGAAGATGGTAAGTTGCCTTTGATGGTCACTCCTACAATCAACAACATCCAACTCTATCATGTCCTGGTGGACGGTGGTGACGCTCAACCTCCTCAGCTTCACGGCTTTTGCGAAGCTCTAGCTCAACCTATTGGACCTTAGACCCTCACGTCCTTTCTCCGGAGTAGGTCCAGGAGCCATCACTCCTGTTGTATCAATTACACTCCTGGTGAGCTTCGGGACTAGGTATAACTATAGGTCCGAGAAGCTGGTTTTTGATGTGGCACACATCAGCCTTCCCTTCAATGTCATCCTAGGCAGGCCAGCCCTGTATAGGTTCATGGCCATAGCACACTACGGCTATCTGGTGTTGAAGATGCCGACTCCTTCAGGCATCCATCAGAATCGTGGGGATCGCACTGCTGGAGTCACTGCGCTAGAAGAACTTCATGTGCTTGCAACGGCAAAACAAGAAGAATCTGGCAAGGAGCGACCAGCTCAACAACCTTCGAGCTCACGTTAGCGTGGCTCAAATTCTGCACCTCGTGTGCAACCAAGCGGCGACACCGACATCCCCGTCAAAGTCGTCCAAATTAGTTGCAATGCTGCCCAGACCACTCGTATATCGGGAGGTATGGACAACAAATAGAAACTCGCGCTTGTCACCTTCCTCCGAGTGAATGTCGACGTGTTTGCATGGCAACCATCACAGATGCCTAGGATCCCTAGGAAGGTGATCGAGCACAGTGTAAAGATATAACTCGATGCACGGCTAGTACATTGGAAGCCCCAGAGGCAATCTGTCGAGTGACAGAACTTCATCAGACACGAAATTAAGAAGCTGGTCGACGCTGGTTTCATCCGGGAGGTTCACTATCCTCTATGGCTGGCAAACCCAGTCGTTGTACCAAAGGCCGGCGGGAAGCTTCAAATGTGCATCAACTACACCACCTTGAATGAGGCATACAATAGATCAAACCACCCATTTCCACATCCTAGAATAGATCAGATAGTGGATTCTACCTCGACTCATATTCTGGATAGATCGGGTGTGAGTTACTGCGTTTCCTAGACGATATTCTGGATTTCATCAAGTTCAAATGTCCAGGGTAGATGAAGAACATACTGCCTTCATTACAGTAGATGGGTTATATTGTTACACCGCCATGCCTTTTGGTCTCAAAAATGCTGCTTCAACTTTTGTGCGAGCCCTGGACAAAACATTTGGAGAGATCATCGCGGACATGGTGGAGGTCTACGTCAATGACATCATCATCAAGGAGAAGAACAAGGAAACACTCCTTGACAATTTACAAGCCGTCTTCGACAAGCTGCGCTTAACGCATATGAAGCTCAAACCAGACAAGTGCATCTTCGGGGTTAACTCTGGAAGGCTCTTGGTTTCTTGGTGACTCACCGAGGAATTGAGGAAAATCCGATGAAGATCAAGGCCATTAAAGACATGCGTCTCCCAGCCCACGTCAAGGACGTCCCGAAGCTAACTAGGTGTCGAGCTGTGCTCAACCGGCTCATTTCAAGACTGGCAGAGTGAGTGCTTCCCTTCTTCAAGCTATTAAAAAAGTTCGGGCCATTTCGCTGGTCCGAAGAAGAAGAGAAGGCGTTCCAAAAGCTCAAGCAGCTTCTCACCGCACTACTAGTTTTGGTAGCTCCAGAGCCTAGTAAGCCACTTTTGCTTTACATATCGGCAACTACAGAGTTTGTTAGCATGGTTTTGGTCATGGAGAGACCGGAACCATCTTTAGCTCAAGAGCCTAGACCCCTCCAGTAGGGTCCGAAGCTACCTGATGGCGAGTCTGGGTCCGAGCCCGCAGGCACGGGTCCTAAAGGCAAGAGGCCGGAGGATCAACCTCTGCCAATCGTGGGTGCACCCGCAGTACAAGAAGAAGGTTCGAACCCATCTGAGGTGGTCCAGGCCGACGAAGAAGAAGATCTGGACCCCTCCAGGAGGGTCCATGTTGCTCAAGAAGAAGATCTGGACCCCTCTGATAGGGTCAGGGTTGATGGAGAAGAAGCTCGGGGCCCCTCCGAGAGGGTTTGGACCGTTCAGCGGCCAGTATACTTCGTCAGTGAAGTGTTTCATGATGCCAAGACTTGTAATATTGAGGTGCATAAGCTGCTATATGAAGTCCTTATTGCCTCAAGAAAGTTACGTCACTACTTCCAGGCTTGAAGGACAATATTGGAATATGTTTATAGTGGGTGCCGTTGAAGCTAACAAGCTCCATCACCCCCAGAGGGCCTGCCGTCGATGTTCTATGCATGGATAGTGGGTGCTGTCGAAGCTACCAAGCTCCAACAACTCACAGGGGTCCCGCCGTCGACGTAACAAAGGGTCCCTAGAGACATTGGAGGCAAGACTCAGAACTCAGAGCTATCATACTGGCTACGAATTCGGAACTATAGAGTTTTCACGACATTGTCTAAATCCTAATCGTAGATGCGTTCAATTCATTGAACACAATCTACCAGGGGGCCAACAATATAAAAGACAACACACATAAGACACAAAAAATGGAATTAGGAAGGATTTAATTCATTCGAAATTAGAGCATTACTAGATGAAGGTAAAAAAGGAAAAGTACTAACTATTGGAGTTCCTATTGAAGAATGAGGCAACTGTTTGGGCAGCATCTTGAATGCTAGCCCTGGCGTATTCTTCTTCCTCAACAACGGGTCCTTCAAACTCCGGAGCTAAAGACATTTGGGGGTCCCGGCTCTTGAAATATGCAAACACATATTCAGCAACATTCTTGGCCAGGGTCCTTCCTTTCGTATCAAGTTCGTTGACAACCACAACTCCTACTGCTTCCAGCTTCTAGCTGGCAAAGTTTAATGCCACCAGTGCTTTGTTGATCTCCGACTCCGGATCAGCCGGACGCACCGGACTGAAACCAAATGGCACCAAAGCCTCATTGGCTTGCCCCAAGAAATCCCAAACTTGCTGGGACACAGTTGCTCTCAAGCTCCTAAGTTCCTCCAGTGACTTTTTGGCAGTCAAAAGTTCCGCAGAACCTTCCTTGTAGAAACGCTCAACTTACTTAGAGTGATGCTAAATCATTTCAGGCACCTGCTTTTCTTAGTCATTGAGCTCCCTCTCTTAGAGGTGAATGCGGTTCTGCCCATCTGCGAACTCTTTCTCCTTGGACTTCACCTTCTCCTCCCCGGTGGAGATATCAGTCTCTCTTTTGGAGACATTTACCCCCACCTGCCATATCCGATCCTTCTCTTGATCGCATCACAAACTGAAATTATTGGCATGATTAGCCAAGCCTTGCTCTCCCAGCGACAGCTTCTGGGCGAGCTCCTCATCCCTCTTCACGAGGTCTTCCTCTTTCTCTAGGAGTTTACCCTCCTTTTGATCGAGGGCTTCCCGACGCTTGAGAAGTTGCTCATTCAGCTCATTGAGGCTATCTGAGCAACTCTCGACTGCTTCAATGGCCTCCTTAGCATGCTCGTAAACCTATCGGGTCTTATCATCGAGGGCCATAATCATGGCCTCTCTCTCATTGAGCGCGCAGTCTAATTGTGCCATCCAGGCTTTTTCCTTGGCCACAATCTCCATGTTAGCCAGCTGAGACTACGTCAGCTTCGCCTCAAAATGAAGTCTATTGTGCCAACGCCTTAGGGTGTTAGACTCTTCTACGAGTGTCTTGCTTTCATAGGTTAAGACAAGCTGCACTTGGCGGAGACTTCAACAGGCATTATCGATATACAACGCTAGAGGAATCGGCTCTGGGCCCACCTGAGGTGCCTCCGCAGGCTCCAGGGGTCTTCCAAAATTACTATCGGATCCCATGGTGCGAGCCTGTTCTCCAATAGCTCCACATCACCAGGGCCGATCTTCAGGAGCTCATCAATATTTATTGCAGCTGAAGAAGGTCCCCCCGTAGGAGCTTCAAACTCCAGAGCTAGTGAAGAGGGTCCCTCAGCCGGATCTTCAACCATCGGCCCAGAAGATGTAGGACTAGCAGCCGGATCCTCTGGTTGCGCCAGCTCAGACGTAACTACCTCTGGAGCTGTCACTTCCAAAGTTGGCGCTGAATCACTTGCCGGAGCTTCACCTAGTTCCGTCACTGATGCAGGAGCTTCCACAGCAGGCTCAGGAACTGCTTGAGCTCCTACAAGGACTTCTTCTGCGTGGTCCGACGCTACCACGGGATCTTCGATTGTTGGCTCTGGACTTTTCTCCATGACAGCCGGCATTGGAGCCCTCGTGACAACCTCCACCACCACTGGGTGAGGGGCAGCAGCCAAGGCGGGAGCTCCAACCGATGCATCCTTCTGAGCCGCAGTAGGCACCGGAGCCGCTGTACCTGTTCTTGACATTCTGGAAGTAGAAAGTAGGGAATTCAAGACAAAGCAAGAAACAAAATCAAGACAAAAGCTAAAGATTTGATCCTTACCTAGGAGTATTACCGCTCCAGTTAGCAGGGATCTTGGGTGCTTGGAGCTACAGCCCACCGTCGTCCGTGCGACGGATGCTCGGGACCCGATCGTGGAGTTGAGGCAGCCGCCGTTGCTGCCACCTCTGGTACCTCCATCGTCGGAGGATGCACTATGGACCCAGTGCCACCAGCTAGCATCGAGGTGGGAGTTGACTCACTAGAGCCAGTGCCCTCTGCGGGCACTAGAGCCGAAGGACCAGCCGGAGCTAGAGGCACGATCACCATGGACCTAAACCGAGGTTGAGGGTTCTACAGGAATCCTGATCAATTACGGTGGCTAGGGTCGACATAATTATGGCCAAAACCAACGTATATTCCTTAATTAGGTTAGTTTTTCCTAAATTACGTTGGTGAACGGCCGACAAAGCAGTTTGGATGTGATTAAGATAACTTACATCGGCCGCCGACATAAGTTACTAACTTTCATTGGTACCCCGCAACCGACGTAAGTTACTTACCGGGATGGGCCGCGAGCGGGGCTGGCTAACTTACGTCAGCTGCGGCTCAACCGACAAAAGTTAAGTGTTCTAACTTACCTCATTGTAGCATGACAGACATAAGTTAAGTTGTATAACTTACGTCGGTATGGTCTGACTAACGTAAGTAAAAATGGGCTAACATACCTTGGCCTAGCCATAGCCGACGTAAGGTACATTTTCATTGTTTTTAAAAATAGAAATTGACTACCTCGCACGATGGCGAGCTCCATAGACAGATACAAAAACATATATATACAATAACAGTTCACAAAACAGCCCACAACAACACAAAACAGTCCACAAAACATTCACCGGGCTACACGCAAGCCCCTCCACTACCTCTGGCTCTAAAACATTCTCGGCGCGTCGCTCCGAGTGCCTGTAGGTGTGGCCATGCCGCCGTTCCCAAACCCTGCAGAAGAAAATTAGAGTTAAACATGTTACAACTTACATCATCTCACTCTCTTCCTCTCCCTATCCCTCTATCTCATTCTTTCCTCTCACTCTCTTCTTCTCCCTCACTCTCTTTTTCCCATTCTCTCTTTCTTCCTGTCCTTCACTGTCTCCCTCTCCTTGTGTCACAATTTCTCTCTTCCTGTCCCTGTCCCTCTATCTCCTTCTTTCCTCTCACTCTCTTCTTCTCCCTCACACTCTTTTTCTCATTCTCTCTTTCTTCCTGTCCCTTACTGTCTCTCTCTCTCTTTGTGTCATTCTCTGACTCTCTTTCTCTCTCACTGTCTCATTCACTCTCTCTTCCTCTGCCTCTCTTTCTCTCACTCTCCAACTCTCTTCCTCTCTCATTCTCTCACTCTCTTCCTATCCCTCTCTTTCTCTCATTATCTCACTCTCTCGCACTCTATGTTCAACCGCCTTTTCTCCCTATGTAAAATACTGAAATGAATATAACGATATTAAAGAAATAGTTTATTACCAGCTCCGGGGTCTGCTGCAGCGGAAGCGCAGGAATCTCGATATTCTGACCGGTGTTTCGAGCAAGAGTCTGCCATTGCAAAATATTAGAAGATATATGTTATTGAAATGCTATGAAATTTAACTACGATAGTTTAAATTACTTACCGCCACTGCTGCTTACATTTGGGCCATCATTAAGATCATCCTCCACTGCTGCTCCCTTGCCTCTGTCCTCGACCTCTCATGCTTCGCCTGGGTTAGTGCCAACATCTCCTTCAAGGCAAGGAGATCCAACTAGGTCTGCGAGACACGACCACTTTAGGGCCCAACAGACGAGGCTTGCATCGATGAAGCGCCTCTCAAAGGTCTCGCCGACCTCGAGTCGACTACTCCATCAAAATGGCAAACCTACAATAGAATGAAAACACTTACTAGAAGAAGATAAATTGAAAAAGAAATGAAACAAATAACCAACTCACCGTCCATGGGCCTTCCCACATGCGCTGCCGTACACGGCTCGGGGGTCGATTGGCGTGTTTTCACAATCGTAATCCGCACCGTGTATCTTCGTGACCTCCCGCACGTACTTTGCCTACTACAACAACAACCAAGCCTTTACCCCAAACAAGTTGGGGTCGGCTAGAAATGAAACCCAACAATTTTTAAGAAAAGTAATAGAAAATAAGATGAAAGTCAAAAAAATAATAATAAAATACAAATATAATAAGATTCTACATTTTATTTATTTTAGAAATGGGTTAATAAGAAAGAAGATAAGAGTAACAAATTACGGATAAACTAAGATTCTGGCATGTGAATTGCTAATTTCCATGCAGTCCTATCATGAGCCAAATCTCTAGGTATGTCCCACTACTTTAAGTCTCGTTTCACCGCCTCCTGCCATGTCAACCTTGGTCGACCTTTACCCCTCCTAAAATTTTGTCTACTCTTTATAATCCCACTGTTAACCGGTGCTTCTGGAGATCTCCGGTGGATATGCCCAACCACCGTAGGCGATGTTGGACTAGATTCTCCTCAATCGGTGCCACCCCTACCCTATCACGTTTCACCTCGTTCTTAATTTTGTCTCTTCTTGTGTGACTGCACATCCACCGTAGCATGCGCATCTCCGCAACACTCATTCGTTGGGCATGTTGCCTTTTAGATGGCCAACATTCTGCTCCATATAGCATCGCAGGTCTCATCACCGTTCTATAGAATTTTCCTTTCAATTTTTGTGGAACTTTCTTATCACATAAGATTCCAAATGCTTGTCGCCACTTCATCCACCCGATCTTGATCCTTTGGCAATCATCTTCGTTAATATCATCATTGCTTTGTAACATTGATCCTAAATATCAAAATGTGTCTCTCCTAGGTACTACTTGTCCTTGTAAACTAACATTAGCATCCTCACACCCAACATCACTAAAGTTGCATCTCATATACTCGGTCTTGGTTCTACTAAGTCTAAACCCCTTAGACTCTAAGGTCTGCCTCCATAGCTATAATTTTCTATCAACACCATCCCTAGCTAGTTTCATCTACCAACACTACATCATCAGCAAAGAGCATACACCAAGGGATATCCCCTTGTATATCCTTTGACACCTCATCCATCACTAAGGAAAATATGTAAGGAATTAAGGTTGATCCTTGGTGTAACCCTATTGTGATAGGAAAAGTGTCGGTCTCACTATCTCTTACGTGCACACTTGTCACCACATTATCGTACATATCATTGATAAGGTTAATGTACTTTGTTGGGACTTTGTGTTTCTCTAGTGCCCACCACATGACCGGTCTTGCTACTTTATCGTATGCCTTATCCAAGTCAATGAAGACCATATGTAGATCCTTCTTTTGCTCCCTATACCTCTCCATAAGCTGACGGAGTAAGAAAATCATCTCTATAGTGGACCTCCAAGGCATAAAACCAAACTGATTTTTAGTGACATTGGTCACTTTCCTCAAGCGGTGTTCAATCACTCTCTCCCATAGCTTCATAGTATGACTCATGAGCTTAATTCCTCAGTAATTAGTACAAGTTTGAACATCTCCATTATTTTTTAAGGTGGGTACTAAAATACTTTTCTGCCACTCTTCAGGCATTTTGTTTGACTGAAACATGCGATTGAATAGTTTATTGGGCCATACTATTGCAACATCCCCCAAACATCTCCACACCTCAATGGGGGCATCATCGGGGCCGCGAGCCTTTCCTCCTTTCATCCTTTTTAAGGCCTCTCTAACCTCAGACTCTTGTATCCTTCGCACGAATCGTCTATTGGTGTCATCAAATGAGTCATCCAACTCGAACCTAATACTCTCATTCCCGTCATTGAATGGTCCATTGAAGTAGTCCCGCCATATGTTCCTAATTTCTTCCTCCTTAAATAGAATTTGGTCTGCCTCATCCTTAATGCATTTGACTTTGTTGAGATCTATCACCTTTCTCTCGTGAAGTTTCTCCGTCTTGTATATATCCTTTTCGCCTTCTTTTGTCACTAGCCTCTCATATAGCGCATCAGAGGTCTACCACTTGCTTTACTCACAACACGCCTTGCATTTTTCTTAGGCTCTTTATACTTCGCCATGTTACTTGCGCTTCTCTCATGATGCCA
Source organism: Tuctoria greenei (assembly GCA_036927565.1). Lineage (NCBI taxonomy): Eukaryota > Viridiplantae > Streptophyta > Magnoliopsida > Poales > Poaceae > Tuctoria > Tuctoria greenei. The sequence continues at coordinate 134,469,327 of JAYESD010000001.1, read as the reverse complement.
ACTCATATAAGACTCCTTCTTCTCCTTAATAGCTTTTTGTACATTTTCATTCCACCACCAAGTGTCTTTATCTACAAATTTGTCCACCCAAGCACCTCCCTAGCCGCCTTCCTAATGTAAGTCGCCATCTTTGCCTACAAAACAAAGAAATCTTGTAAGCATGTCAATAATAGTATTATATATAATGAAATTGATGAATTTTGAAAACTTACTAGTCGATCGGCTGCGACCTGGCTACAATGCTCTCGCTGAGAAGGGTCCCTTCCCTTGTGACCTCTTTTCCAAACCTGGGTCGGGGTCGGCTACTGACCCATCGCTCGCTCCTTTATAGCCGTGTTCATGATATAAATACATTATGACACTTAAAAAAATTTAAAAAGTACTTACCATGCGTTTAGCCAAACGCAACTAGCCGTCGCCGCCATAGTTGTGCTTGCCCTCAGACCTCATGCGACACTGTCTAGCCTTTGTGGACTTACCAATGAAAGATTCGCTAGCCCAATACCGACAGAGAGCCAAGTACGCCTCGGGGTTACCGTGTAACCAGGAAATACTAACCTACACATATTTCATTTTTCATTGATATAGTTAACATACATAGGTATTGTAAATATTTAATTATATCAAAAACTTACCTCTGCGTACTGTTCATATGTCATGTACATGTCGGAGTCCTTCCTAAATAGACCCCTTTGTTTCTCCTGCTCTCGGGGTTGCAACTTGTAGTACACGTTGACCGCTTGAATCCGTGCATTTGACACCGTCGTCTTCGTGAGCTTCCGAGCATTGTAATTGAACACGCGCCTCGCTTGGTCCTCCATGCCCGGTTCTTGTACCTGGTACCTCAGCTTTAAGCAGGAAAACCTATGTGATATGCATTAACAATTCAAACCAGATGAAAAAATAAAATAGTTAAACAAACCACAAAATTATTCCACACGGCTCCTGAACCGTGCCGTCGACCTAGTGAGACACACAAGCGTAGTCATCCCACGACAGAGCAGGGAAACCGTCAATGACATCGGGGTAGTGCAACTTCACTATAGCATCCAGGACACTGTTAACCTGCATTTGGTGTTTCTAGGCCCTCATGAACAATGTGTCGTACCAACATCTACAAAATATATTAAATCATTATGTAACGGAAAACAACATATACTATTTAATATACTATATGCAGTTTTTTACCTATCTCTGACAGGACGGATAGTGATCTGCTGAGCAGGAATCACAGGAGGAGCAGCAAAGTGGGGCCTCCTCGTTCGTCGCCTCTGCTGCGGTTCCACCACATCCTATGACCCTGAAGGCTCTGCGGAACCACAAGAGCCCGAAGGAAGGCTAGCAATAGCCGGCTGCGCATGAAAGCTAGCGCTAGCTGGCTCCGAATGGGGGCTTGCACTAGCATGCCCCTGTAGCGGCCATCTAGCCTCTGACCTGGACTCAGATGACTCTTAGTCAGACAGTGCGAAAGAAAAAATATTTATAACAAATAATTATAATCAAGTGTAATTTATAAATTAACTTGATTGTAAACTAAAATTTAACTCGCTCCGCTGAAAGCACACGTGAGCTGAGGGTGGAGCGTGCACCAGAAACAGGGAATTTCGGCTCGAAGTCAACGAGGTCCTGGAACAAGGGTCTTGTGCTGGCTCAAAACCTCTCACTGGCTTGCCCTTCCCCTTCGACGACATTCTGTTGCAAAAAATAAATGATTAATATGCCAAAATGATATACAAAATTAATGTTAAGTTAGTGAATAAAACATTACCAACCAACCGACAACCAAGCATTTGTCCCACACAAGTTAGTGAATGAAACATTACTTCATAAATTTCAAAATTCATCAACATCATGATCATGCACCCTACTCCTTAAACCATCCCATCGATCTTCCTCATCCACATATCATTTTTGTTTCGGCAAATCAGCAGACTCGACTAAGTCATTGATTTCTTTAGTTTCCGATTTCCTTTTCGTTTCCTCTTCTGTGCCAGTATCGATATCTTGAGCATCTCCAACTAGGTCATCGATTCCTACACTGGGCTCGACTGAAAAAGAGTCTGAAAACTCTTCCACCTGGTAGACCTCAACAGCCTCAGCTTTATCATGGTAATCATCATCTCCTGGAGCGTATAACCACTCACAAGGATTCACCTTATGTACAACCCACCAAGCTTTGAATTTATTGCATGGATAAGGTATATAGTACACTTGCTCTACTTGGTGTGCAAGAAGTAATGAATCGAATCCTTTCAACCATTCCTTGTGTTTTACTTCGACCATGCCAAATTCGTTTACTCGAATTCCACAAACGGAATGAAACCATTGACAGTCAAATAATACTGCTCGAATTGTCTTGTTTCTAACAAAAGTGAATTCATGGATTTTTTTAATAATCCCATAGTAATGAGTTTCACGTTCTTGCAAATCGATTGTCCTCAACACAACTCCGGTATTGCATGTTGCCGCGAGAACACGAAGAGATTCAAATCGAGTTGTACGGATCGAAATCTGTTGACGTCATATCGACCATAACTTCTAACGTTAACCACTCCATAGGATAGTTCTCGCAAATCTTCATGAATGTTGGCATCTTTTTTCCACTGTCCAAGATATGAAGGTATTAGACAATGGCACGTATTCTTACGTTATAAGAAAAAGTTGTTAATATTGATGAGTTAATGAGAAAACATTACATGATCTTGAAACCAGGAAAGAAAATTAGATCCCTCATTTATTTCTTCCTGTCGCATCTGTTCTATTTTTTTCCTCGTGGGTTCCTGTCTATGTCTTCAATTTTGCTTGTCGAACTTACTGCACGAAAAGAGATCCTTTTTAGAATAGAGGTATTGCAAAATATGCTTAAAAGCATAAATATAGTAGAAAAACTTACTTGAAATATTCCCCCATTTCATTCTTATTAGCGTACATGTAGAAGAAAGCAGAACGCCTTTCTTTTTCACTAATGTCGTAGGAAGTGTAACTACCAACAGTAGTGCCTCTTGTTGCAAAAATGGAGAGATCACTACATGGAGGTTGCTCATCCATATTGTACTGCACTGCCAAAGTATTGACCTGTGTTCGTCTACAAAGTAAACACTTGAGAAGTATCCTACTTCCTTAAGAGTAAAAGATTCAGCGATGCAACCTTCAACCCTTGCCCTATTACCAGCCATTGGTTTTAGATATCTGAGTGATCTTTCAATATGATATATCCTCCTATGTTGCACAAGACCGCCCACTTTCGCTTCAAATGTAAGATGGATTAAGAGATGTTGCATTCAATTGAAGAACCCTGGAGGAAATAAAATTCCATCTTACATAACAGTACCGGAATCTCCTTATCCAACTTAGTAATCATCTCTGGCGTGATTTCTTTAGCATAGAGTTGCCTATAGAAGTGGCTAAGCTCAGCTAACACCTTCCACACCGCATCGTCAATGTAGCCTCAAAACATAACAGGCAGAAGTCTTTCCATGATTATGTGATAATCATGACTCTTCAACCCAATGAGCTTTCCCGTTCTCACATTCATGGCTCGTCTTAGACTAGCTGCATAACCATCTGGGAATTTCAAACTTTGCAACCATTCGAGAACGTCTTTCTTTTCTTTAGGTTGAAGACAGAAAGGAGCGCGTGGTTTACCACCATTTTCAGAGAGCTCAAGAGTTTGACAGTTACAAAGCTCAGCAAGATCCTTTCGAGCCTTTAAATTGTCTTTTGTTTTATCCATCATGTCCATGCATGCACTTATGATACATCCAGCCATGTTACGCTCTTGATGCATGACATCAATGTTGTGCCTTAAAGTCAACGACTTCAGATACGGTAGCTCCCAAAGTCCCAAATTGTGTTCGTCTCCGTAACCTTCGAAATATCCTGAACGACCTTCATCTGGCACCAGTTTGTCCAACATATCAGATATTTCTGACACGTTAAGACGTTTTGGTGGTCCTTTAGTGACAACAGTGTTCTTTCGGAAGACATTACTCTGTTGTCTAAACATGTGATTCGGAGGGAGCCAACGTCTATGACAATCGAAGTAAGATATCTTGCCTCCATGGGTAAGTCAAAAGCAATCGGTATCCGAAGCACATATCGGACACGTCAACCGACCATGAGTGCTCCATCCAAAAAACATGTCGTATGCCAGAAAATCATGGACATACAACAAATAAGCAGCTCGAAGGTTGAATTTCTACTTCTTGTAATAGTCGTACGCTTCGACTCCTGTCCACAACATTTTCAACTCTTCGATCAACGGTTTCAACATCACGTTTAGATGTGTAGAACTTACGTAGCACAAAACTGGAGTCCGGGATGTCGCAGGGCGGCGTCGGCGACGAAGAGGTTCGGTAGAGCCCGTCAAACTTGGTCGCTCGACATTGTACCCACAGTCACCACCACCACTCACACGGGAATTTCTTAGGAATGCAAGTTTGGAACAAAGCACTCAGAGGAGAACATGTGTGCCTGGAACGGAAGCCACTGCAGGATTACAGGGAGACGCACATTTATATTCGTCGTGGCTAGCTACAAATGGGCGGGACTGGAATTTTGGGTGCACGGAGTGAAGTTTCAATTGTGAAAATCTCAATTGTGCGCGTCAAGAAGAACGAAAATTTTTTCGAGGGACCGCTACCTGCCGTTCATCTTTGTTTTCATGGAGATGTAAAAGTAGTCATGTGGTAGTGGGACATTCCAATAAAAATACAACAAAAATATGAATCGCTAAATGTATCATTGTGCTAATGCAAACGACATGCAAATATAGAACACCCAAGTCCACGTATGGAGGATGGCAAATCCATGGTCTAGTAAAAGGTAAACAATCAACATTTTATATATAACATTCGTCGCAATGAAATGATAACGTATACATAGTATATACTACTACTACAAAAAAAACATTTTCCCCTGTGATGTCTAATCTTCAGGCCGTCGATCCAAAGCCGTCTGTGATACGAGTATCACAGATACATACGATATATATATCAACAATGTCATCAGATATTAGTTACAACATATAAAGTACTTTTCATGCACCTGTTGCATCAGGCGATGGACTAGTTAGCAATTTAGATGAAGTAATTTCCTAATCAAGTTAATTATGCATCATGTCTGTTGTTAGTTCCATTACTTGTAAGGATAAAGTTTACCGGATTTCATTCATTCAGCCACAAGAAATATAGATGGTCCCAAGTTACAAACATATAGGAGATGTTTTCAATAAAAGAAGTTTTTCGATACTGCATATATAGAACACATTGTTCATGAACATAAAGACATATTTCAGTAACAAACAAGTAATAGGAAAACACGTAGTAGACAGCAAGAACAAGATAAACTACACTTAATACTACTCTACTCAGAGATCACGAAATAGATAAACTACTCCTAATACTACTCTACTGGGAGAAAACCACGTCCTCCTCCTCCGCCGCTGCCGCCTCCTCCGCCTTCGTCGCCGGTGCCGCCTCCTCCTCCTCCTCCTCCTCCCCCGCCGCTGCTGCCGCCTCCGCCGCTGCCGCCGCTGCTGCCGCCTCCGGCTCCGCCGCCGCTGCTGCCTCCTCCTGCTCCTCCTCCGCCGCTGTTGCCTCCTCTGCCTTTGCCGCCGGTGCCGCCTCCTCCTCCTCCGCCTCCTCCGCCGCTGCTGCCGCCTCCGCCTCTGCCTCCGTCGCCGCTGCCGCCTCCTCCTGCTCCTCCTCCGCCGCTGCTACCGCCTCCATAGCCGCGTCCAACTCCGCCTCATGAGATGCATCTTGCTACGCCTCCTCCGCTACCGCGGTGCCCAAGCCGCCTCATACTCCTCAACCTCCGTCACAGTCCGAAGCTTCCCGGCGATGCGATGCTTAATCTTCAGGAGGCCTTCTACCCCAGCAACCTTCGCGATCGTCTCGTGGAGGGCGTCGAGACGACCGGCCACAGTCATCAACCCGTAGCAGTAGTGGCCTGCGGTGTCCATGCTCGTGTGGAGGGGAAGGGTCCCAAGACCCAGACGGCGACACGAGCGATCTGTGTCGGAAAAAACCTTCCGCGCCACTGCGTTGAGCGCTAGTGTGCTATGAGCGGCGGCGGACTTGGCGTCGGTGGCCACTTTAAGGCGCCGATCGAGTTTGTCGATGCGGTCGGTGAGGAGTCTGAGAGTCTGCTCAACCCAACCGGGAGGAGGAAGTGCAGGCGCCGCAGGGGGAGATGCAGGTGCCGCCATCAGTTCCACCGAGATTACCGGCGGCGATGGAAACGAAGAAGGAGGTTCGGAGGACGCCGATGGCCTAAAGCGCTTCAGCGCGGGGCTACCCATTTGTGTGGCGACGGAGGTGCTGAGAAAGAGCAAGAGGTGGTCGACGGTGGCAGGGGAGAAGTTTAGAGGCTAGGATCTAAGGAGTTGTGCGGCGGAGAAGCAAGAGGACGGTGAGCCTTTATAGTGTGTCGTCGTCTAAGCGGGCATGTCGAGACGATCAGACGCTAGAGGAAACCGCACCTAATTATTAACCGGTCGGTGGCCCCGGTTTCCTCGAAACCGCGGTTTGTATCCTCTCGGTCCCAACGGCTCGACGCGTCCCATTAGGAGTAAATTTACACGCGGGGAAAAACAATATTTTCGTTATATAAAAAAACCGTCCGTACACGCCTAAGCCAACTTCGAGACCGCGCGTCCGTGCCAGGGGACGCCTTGTAGTGAAATGGGCCTAGTCCTGCACGCATTACTTTCATTCGGACTTTTAACTGCAACTCTGCGCCATGCCTTATAACGTCGGTGCACCGACCTCAACTTTCCGTGGTGGGACTAATCCTTCCCACCTGTTCCATATGTTCTTTTCTCCTCTGTCTGTTGTCTAATACTATTTCTGTTCTATGTTCAACATGCATGTGCGACCTCGATCCACGATCATGTTTCATGATGTTATACGTGTGTTTTCTCTTTTTTGTTGAAATATCGTCATGTACTGTTTGAGGTATATATATATATGCATGCATGTTAGTGTTGTTAAACATGACCGAGGTCTGAGGTGTTTTAGATCTAGCTATGTCTAACATGCACGGACCGCAAACATGATCAACCAATTACACTACGTAAGAAACCCAAATAGAAGACAATGATGGGCGACAGATCGGATGTCCATCGATCACAAAGCGATGTGAGACGCGCTTAAAGTCATTGTTTGTCTCCTTTGGCTTTGAAATTACAAATCGAGACGATCTTCAAACCCTAAGATCTTTTGTTTTTTTCCAATTTGCTCGGTTCACTTGTGACAGATTAACACATCACTAAACTTAGAGCACATTAACTTGATTGAAATCCAGAAATTCTAACACACCAGTATTCATTGACACGAATGAACACATATATATTACAAAACACAAGAAATATGTACAAGAACAGATTTGAAGCTAAACATGTACAAGAACTCCTAAAACTACAAAAGAAATATGTACAAGAACTCCTAAAAACTACTCTGCAGGCCTCGCTTCCTCCGCCCTCTCCCCCAACTTCTCAAACCACAACAAGTGGTCCTCCTCCTTGTCGTCATCGTCATCGTGGTGGTGGTGGTCGCCGTCGTTGTCGCCGTCATCATCGTCGTCGTCATCGTCGTCGTCATCCTCCTCCTCCTCCTCCTCCTCCAACTCCGGCGACGATGTAGCAGGAGAGTGGGCCGGCTGCTCCGGCTGAGCCGATTGCTCCGGCTGCACCGGTGGCAATTTTATCTTCTTATTCTAAATAGGCTAGCTTCGTGCAGAGTGGCGACCACGTTCTTGAGGTTTATTAGGCGGCGCCTAGATCTGGACCTATAACTAATCAAGCAAGGGACAAAAAGCAAATCCTCCAGCCTTTTCCTAGTATCAAGAATCGCAAAGTGTGGCACTTGGATTTGGATGGTGAGGTGAGGCGAGGCGAGGTAGCTGCAGGCGAGAAGAGACACTCTTTTTCAGAGATGAGGGCGTACATGGAAGTGACGAGGGCGAAGCTCAGTGGCAATGGCGAAGCTCAGCGGCGATAGCGAAGCTCAGCGGCGTACCTGGAAGTGACGAGGGCGAACACTTGGCGGCAAACAAAATTTTGGCAGCCTAACGGCATCTAAGTGTTTCGCTCGGGTTAGTTTTTTCCTACGCTACCGAGGGGTATACATAAACTCCAATTTTCTCAGGCGGATTTTAAGTACCGACCGCCAAAGAAGATGGTTACCCCAGACGGGTTTTACTTACCAACCGCCTGAGAAGATATTTACTTCTTCTTAATTAATATTCTTGATTAAATGTGGGTCCTTTAAAAAAAATTCCACTTTCTTGTAATATTATTGATATGTAAAGGTTACCATTAAATTTCACTTCATAAATCATTTGAAATTGGTAAGAACATAAAAAACATACAACAAATGCTATTTTTCATTTTTCTATCTCGATGAATATAATGCCTTTTTCATTTATTTTTTCAGTGGACATTTTTACTTATCATACCAACCTCTATGAATTTTTTCATATTTTTTTAAATTTTTTTGAATCAATGTGTGTTCATAATTTGATGAATGCCTCATATGTATATATGAGCATTTAGTTAGAATGATGGATAGTTTGAAGTTCGACATGTTGGAATGCTTTTAAAAAAATTAACAAAATTCATACATGTATAAATGATACATATATGTTCATACAAACAAATTCGAGTGAAGGATCTTTTTTTTATGAGATACACAAATGTGAATAATATGTGAGTAGAAATTCATTTGATATTTACCAAAACATTACAATGTCAGCTATACAAGTTTTAAAATATTTTGTTCAGGTGGTAGATGTTAATTTTATACAAATGTAGACAAAGAATCATCGAATTTGGACATAATTTGCAGAATCTAAACTTGTTTGAGTATTTATATTGGAATCTAAATAGAAAAGAAGCAAGAGATAAGGAAACTGAAGAACAGTATCGGGCATTATCTCAGTGGTTTGTAAGTAATATCTGACTGAGATAAACATCTTCTCAGACGGTTATTAAGTACCAACCGCCTGTGAAGATATTTACTTCTTCTTAATTAATATTCTTGATTAATGTGGGTCCTTTAAATAGGCAAAATTCCACTTTCTTGTAATATTATTGATAATTAAAGGTTACCATTAAATTTCACTTTATTAATCTTTTGAAATTGGTCAGAACATAAAAAACATACAACAAATGCTATTTTTCATTTTTCTATCTTGATGAATATAATTCCTTTATCATTTATTTTTTGAGTGGACATTTTTACTCATCATACCAACCTCTATGAATTTTTTCAGATTTTTTTAAATTTTTTTGAATCAATGTGTGTTCATAATTTGATGAATGCCTCATATGTATATGAGCATTTAGTTAGAATGATGGATAATATGAAGTTTGACATGTTGGAATGCTTTTAAAAAAATTAACAAAATTCATACATGTATAAATGATACAAATATGTTCATACAAACAAATTTGACTGAAGGATCTTTTTTTATGAGATACACAAATGTGAATAATATGTGAGTAGAAATTAATTTGATATTTACCAAAACCTTACAATGTTAGCTATACAAGTTTTAAAATATTTTGTTCATGCGGTAGATGATGATTTTATACAAATGTAGAAGAAAGAATCATCAAATTTGGACACAATTTGCAGAATCTAAACATGTTTGAGTATTTATATTGGAATCTAAATAAAAAAGAAGCAAGGGATAAGGAAACTGTAGAACAGTATCGGGAATTATCTCAGGCGGTTGGTAAGTAATACCGTATGAGATAAAAATCTTCCTTGACGGTTATTAAGTACCAACCGTCTGTGAAGATATTTACTTCTTCTTAATCGTCGGGCACATTTTTTTGGTCGGTTATTCATCAATGGCTTCTTCTTTGGAACTGCAGATGTGGAAAAAGATTTACGGACCCAAAACAGTGGTATTGTTGTTCGGGGCACTGATCATGATTGGTTTGGAGTAATCAAGAAAATCATTGCTGTTGATTTTGAAAAAAAAAATCAAGAGGTTCTGTTATTTCAGTGTGAATGGTTTGATCGGCCTTTTGGAAGCAGTCAGAACCAAAGCAGAGGCTACAAAAAGGATCAATACGGAATGATAGATGTTGACACTACTCTGTTTCGATTCCAGTATGATCCTTACAAGTTTTTTATGTTCCAAGTGTGAAGCATCCTAAATGGGCTACAGTTGTTAAAACGAAGCCACAAAACCTTTTTGCCATGCCCCCTGGAGACAGTGAAAATAATGTGACTGAGACGATGGAGGCTGAGACATTTCATGATGATCTGCTTACTGATGATATCAATTATGAGGATATGACCGCATGGGCTAGGAATGACATTGAGGGAGCCAGCGGCGATGCTTCCACTCTTATAATGACAACGTCAGGTGATCGGTTTGAGGTAGATGGAGTTGCATCAGAAAATGAAGACGACGATACATATACCAATGATGGTCATGTAGCTCCATTGTTGGGGGACGACAGCAAAGATGATGATTTTTAGTATAATTAAGTACGTGACATGTAGCTCCACAATGAATTCATCCATCCGAACCCGACATTTATTTTTCAGTTATTTATATTTGCTACCCAAAAAGTACCCGATACCCGATATTTCGGTCTTTTCAGTTCCGGTCTCGATTTTATCGGTTTTTGTTTTTCAGTCTCGGTTTATTTGCCCACCCCTAATTTACATAGTAGTAGCATATATATGGGATATAAATATTTCTCCTGCATGTTTTTTTTTTGCAAAACTGTTTAGTGATATATCCTATGCATATTACATATGTAAAACTAATGTAAAGTATAAAACTTTTTCAAAGGGAAGTCTTAGGTTTTGTCAAATCTATCTTTCAGATTAGGCAATTTTGATCTGTTTTAACAATACAAGAATTGTACTTTTAGATTCAGCATGAAAAATATTTCCATAATATACAATCTAGTACTACATGTTATTGCAGTTAATAAATTCCATATAAATCATTTGTCAAAGGTAATTAGTTTGACCAAAACAGAAATAGAGTTGAGCTGGGGCGGAGGGAGTATTATACGTTGCTGTTTGCCACATAAGGTTTCGTCCTTCGTTCAAGCCGTAGCCATTTGTACAGGCGGCTGATGCGACTGGGTGCACTGAGCTTACGTGCACACCAGTCACCGATGCACCTTAGACGCGCGCAGCGCACGCGTTGAAATCACCTACGGTACTGCAGGTGCAGTAACAGTCACTGACATGTGGGTCCAGCTGGCCGTGGGGCCCACATGTCAGTGACTTTTACTGCACCTGCAGTACTGCAGAGGTTATGCATCCCGCATGCACATCTTTGAATTCAATTGGAACCGCTCCGCGTCCCATCACCGCTTTGCCATGAACCACTGTGGATGGTCTTTAAGGCAGGCCTGGCTCTGGGCCTTGGCAGGCAGAAATAAAATTTCTGCGATCCTCAAGAACAGATCGAGGGGAAGGCTCATCACCCATAGCATTCATGTAGCTTCCGTCCCCTCGATCCGTTGGTGATGAGCCTTCTCCTCATTCGTTCTCGAGTTCGCGGCAGCCACGGCGCCGCTTCTACCCTACTTCTGGACTGAGGACGCTGATGATCTGCAACATACTTTTAAATCTGCGCGTTGGTATTCTCCCCCTCAAAGTTGTTGATGCGTTAATACTTGATGTTTTGCATCATTGAGTATATTACAGATCATCAGCGTCGTTAGTCCAGCACTGAGTCGTCAGGAGGCAAAAAGTAATGAACATCATTGATCAGCACTGCGCTGAGGAGAACGCAAAAATTGTTTGCTAATTCGTGGCAATATATCCAAATGCAACGACTGTGTTCCGCGACAAAAAAGCTGTAACGCCACGAACCAGTAATTCCTGGCAACATATCCTAATGCAACGATTGTGTTCCGTGGCAGTAAAGCTGTAACGCCATGAACCAGAGTATCGTGGCAACACATCCTAATGCAATGATTCTGTTTCGTTGCATTACGGTCCAAATGCAACTGTTTGCTGATCCGTGGCAACAGATCCTAATGCAACGACTGTGTTCCATGGCAATAAAGTTGTAACGCCACGAACCAGTAATTTGTGGCAACAGATCCTAATGCAACGATTGTGTTCCGTGGCAATAAAGCTGTAACGCCACGAACCAGAGTATCGTTGCAACACATCATAATGCAACGATTCTGTTTCGTTGCATTACGGTCCAAATGCAACTGTTTGCTGATTCGTGGCAACAGATCCTAATGCAACGATTGTGTTCTGTGGCAATAAAGCTGTAACGCCACGAACCAGAGTATCGTGGCAACACATCCTAATGCAATGATTCTGTTTCGTTGCATTACGGCCCAAATGCAACTGTTTGCTGATCCGTGGCAACAGATCCTAATGCAACGACTGTGTTCCGTTGCAATAAAGCTGTAACGCCAAGAACTAGTAATTCGTGGCAACATATCCTAATGCAACATTTGTGTTCCGTGGCAATAAAGCTATAAGGCCACGAACAAGTAATTTGTGGCAACAGATCGTAATGCAACGATTGTGTTCCGTGGCAATAAATCAGTAACACCACGAACTAGAGTATCGTGGCAACACATCCTAATGCAACGATTCTATTTTGTTGCATTACGGTCCAAATGCAACTGTTTGCTGATTCGTGGCAACAGATCCTAATGCAACAATTGTGTTTCGTGGCAATAAAGCTGTAACGCCACGAACCAGAGTATCGTGGCAACACATCCTAATGCAAATATTATGTTTCATTGCATTACTGTCCAAATGCAACTGTTTGCTGATTCGTGGCAACAGATCCTAATGCAATGACTGTGTTATGTGGCAATAAAGCTGTAACGCCACTAACCAGTAATTCGTGGCAACAGATCCTAATGCAACGACTGTGTTCCATGGCAATAAAGCTGTAACGCCACGAACCAGTATTTCATGGCAACAGATCCTAATGCAACGACGGTGTTCTGTGGCAATAAAGCTATAACACCACGAACCAGTAATTCATGGCAACAGATCCTAATGCAACGACTGTTTTCCGTGGCAATAATGCTGTAACGCCACAAACCAGTATTTCGTGGCAACAGATCCTAATGCAACGATTGTGATCTGTCGCATTAGCATCCTGACGCCACGAACTAGTCATTCGTGGCAACAGATCCTAATGCAACGATTGTGTTCCATGGCGATAGATCCTAGTGCCACGAACTAGTGAATCGTGGCAAAAAGCCAAGCTTACTGCAACGATTTAGTATTCGTTGCAGTACAATCGTTGCAACAGGTCGGAATCCTTGTAGTACACCTTGCCACGCATAGAAGACTTGTTTGGCCAGATGAAGGGTGCTTGTGTTTTCTCTAAGATCGACATAAGGTCGGGATACTTTCAAATGAATATTAGACCGTCGAACATATCTAAGACAGCTTTCAGGACACGTTATGGATCTTATGAGTACACCGTGATGCCCTTTAGATTGACAAATGCGCCTGCCTACTTTATGTAGCTCATGAATAAGGTCTTCATGGAGTACATGGATAAGTTTGTAGTGGTGTTCATTGATGACATTATTATTTACTCGAAAGATGAGAAGGAGCATGAGGAACACTTGACACTTACGTTGCATAAATTGAAGGAGCATCGATTGTATGCCAAGTTCAGCAAGTGCCAGTTTTGGTTGAAAGAGGTGTCTTTTTGGGTCATATCATCTCAGGGGGAGGAGTATCGGTCGACCCCAGAAAAGGTGAGACGTGTTGAAGTGGGATCCCATGCAAAATGTAAAGTAAATAAGGAGTTTTCTTGTAATGGTTGGGTATTACCATCAATTCATCAAGGGCTTTTCAAAAATAGCCATGCTGATGACGAAGTTGCTAATGAAGGGGAAAACGTTTCAATGGACTCAAGCTTGTCAAGAGAGTTTTGAGGAGTTGAAGAAAAGGTTAACGACAGCTCCAGTTTTGGTTTTGCCAGACGTAAGTAAGAGTTTCGATATTTATTGTGATGCATTGAGACAAGGACTTGGATGCGTTGTAATGCAAGAAGGTCAAGTGGTTGCCTATGCATTGAGACAATTGAAGAAACTTGAGAAAAATTATCCTACGTATGATTTGGATCTTGCAGTCGTGGTACACGCATTGGAGATTTGGAGACACTACATTCTTGGTCAGAGGTGTGAAATTTACACAGATCACAAGAGCCTTAAGTACATATTCACACGAACAGACCTGAATTTAAGGCAACGAAGATAGTTGGAGCTCATCAAGGATTATGATTTTGGGATCAACTATCACCCGGGAAAGGCCAATGTAGTGGTCGATGCTTTGAGTAGAGAAGGGGTAAGTCACCAACTCGTTCGAGAGTTGCCATCCAAGCTATGTAAGGAGTTTGAACAGTTGAACCTTGGATTTGTAAATGAGATAGGAATAATGGAGTTAAATCTGACCTTGGAGCAAGAAATTCGAGAGCGTCAAACGAAGGATGAGGAAATCCAAGGAATCAAGGAATGGACCCAAGAGGGAAGAGAATTCAGGTTTGATGAGGATGAACATGGTACCTTATGGCTCGGAAAAAGGATTGTCGTTCCTAATGTGAAGCATATTCGGGAGACAATAATAAAGGAAGCACATGACTCGCCATACTCGATTGTTCCCAGTTGTACGAAGATGTACAAGGACTTGAAGACATGCTATTGGTGGGCTAGCATGAAGAAGGACATAGCTTAATATGTAGCATTGTGTGATGTGTGCCAACGAGTCAAGGCGGAACATCAAAGACCCGCTGGATTATTGCAACCATTTAAGATTCCGGAATGGAAGTGGGAAGAAATCAGCATGGACTTTATAGTTGGTTTACCGCGTACCCAGTCCGGTTATGACTCAATTTGGGTAATTGTGGATCGGTTAACTAAGTCAGCTCACTTTATTACCGTTAAGACCACATTTAATAGAGAGAAACTGGCGGAACTGTATATGGGAAGAATAGTATGTTTGCATGGAGTTCCAAAGAAGATAGTGTCGGATAGAGGTTCTCAATTTACTTCCATGTTTTGGCAAAAACTGCATGAAGGATTGGGTACAAGGTTGAATTTTAGTTCAACATATCACCCTCAAACGGACGGACAAACTTAGAGGACCAATCAGATTTTAGAGGATATGTTAAGAGCTTGTGTTTAAAGCATGGGAAAAGTTGGGACAAGAGCTTGCCATATGCAGAATTCTCATACAACAATAGTTACCAAGCAAGCTTGAATGTCACCCTACGAAGCACTATATGGAAGGAAGTGTAGGACACCTTTGTTCTGGAATGAGACAGGAGAAACTCAAGTATTTGATCCAGATGTGTTACTAGAAGTTGAGAAACAAGTTCAGGTAATTCGTGAAAACTTGAGGGCTGCTCAATCAAGGAAAAAAGGCTATGCGGACAACAGGAGAAGGAAGCTAGCCTTTGAAGTAGGAGACTTCGTTTACCTCAAGGTGTCACCAATGTGAGGTCATATGAGGTTTAACGTAAGAGGCAAGCTAGCACCTCGTTATATTGGGCCATTCAAGATTGTGGACAAACGAGGAGAAGTAGCGTATAAGTTGGAGATGCCAACTCATCTTTTAGATTTCCATGATGTGTTTCATATTTCCCAGCTCAAGAAGTGCTTGAGAGTACCGGGAGAACAAGTGCCAATGGAATAATTGGAGTTAGAAGCAGATTTGACGTATGCTGAACAACCGATCAAAATCTTTGAGAGTCACAAGGAACAAGGTTATTCGATGGTGAAAAGTTCAATGGAAGCATCACACAGAACCGGAAGCAACATGGGAGCTGCAGGATGATCTCAATACTGAATTTCCCTATGTTCTCTCTTCAGCGTCGAATCTCGAGGGCAAGATTCATTTTAAGGGGGGTAGGTTTGTAACACCCTCATTTTCATCCATCATGCATTGCATATATTCCAATAAATTTTTAATATTGAGCAACATACAAAGGAACAAGTTAATAATGAATTGATAGTAAAACCACACTTAAGAATTCTGGAAAGTGCAGACTAGTCCGATTTCTCTCTGACTTCAAACAGACTTGTCCGTTTTGCTGTGGACTAGTCTACTTTTCCCTCTGGACACTTTCGGACTTGTCTGACCCGTAGCGGACTAGTCCGGTGTTCCAAGAATCCTTGAAAATTTGCTAAGTTACTTGACTTGTCCGGACTTGTCCGTTTTCCCCTCTGACTAAAGTCGGACTTGTCCGATTTTTTGCCAGACTTGTCTATTTTAGCCCCTGGATAAGTTCGGACTTGTCCGATGTCCAGTCCGGACTTGTCCGATATCTCTCTGTCCAACTTCGGACTAGTCCGGTCCTTTTGCGGACTTGTCCGATAAATCGCGACTCTGAGTTGATCTCTTATTACATGACTTGTTCTTTGGTTTTTACGTTAAGTGGGCCTAGGAACATCGTGCCTAACTCTTTTAGAGACCATGTGGGACTCTAAACCGACCTCTACACATCTCAAACTCGAAACCCATCTAACCCTAGCCTCTACCTCTATATAAACAACCCCACCCTTGGCTTGACACCTATTTGCCACTTTTCCACCACACCCAAACCCTAGCTCGTGGATAGCCACCACCAAGGAGGTAGAAGGAGATCTAGAGCAAGAAGAAGAAGTGGATGAAACGAAAGAGGGTTAAGATCTCCATCAACTTCGCGTTCTTCATCAGCAATTCATCTCAAGTTCTTCATCAACCCTAGATCATCAAGATCCATGTGTTGCCTCCAATAACCTTGATTCTTTGGAGTCTTATACGCCTGGTATACCTTCTACTTCCTTTTACTTACGTGAATTCAACCCCTGATCTCCAAATACACGTCGATCTAGAAAAACCCTAATCTGTTGTTCCTGCGTAGTGCGGACTAGTCCGGCCTCCTCTGGACTTGTCTCATTTTGCAATCTAATTCCGTTGAATTAAATTCTAAATTGTTTTGAATCAATTCTACTCTTGTTCAAACTTGTTAATAACCATTAGAATTAGTTATTAAACATCATTAATTACTCATTAACTAATTTTGCCTCGCATTTGCATTAATCATGCATATCATGTCATATTGAGTAATATATGTGCATCTATTGATTGTGTTTCTGGTCTTGTATGTTTGTTGTGCGTATTAGACGGATTTGCGCTAGAGAGTGTCGCGGAGGATCTCCAGCACCATGAGTTGGAAGGTTTTGACCCGAACCAGTCCCAAGAGCAAGGCAAGTGTTCTTGAAGCATATTGATCCTTTTTTTAAAATAAATGTTTTGTTTAGAAAACTGCATGCTTGTGCCAATTTGATGGGAATCCTATGGTAGGAAGTTTACTAGCTTTGTTTGACCACCCTTGTCACCTGGAATACATGGTAGAGAGTCGGGAAGGGCTTTTTTTTACCCTTTTTGCTTCGCTTAATTAATTGGGATGGGAAAACAACTATACCACTTAACTTAATTATGCATTTATGAGATTATGATTAACATGAACTGGTTAATATGATATGGTAATGGCTGATCTAAGCAAGCATGGTATGTGAATTGGGTTGGACGTTATTGCGGTTTTGCTTGCTTTAGATCTAAGGACCGGTTCATGGAGCGACCGTCCAGGATTTACAGTGCCACCACAAGGCCAAGTATGGGTGTGGCATAGCTCATTAATTAGGGGTTTACCAGTGCTATTTGGACCATTAAGGATGCTCTGGGAAGGGGTAGTCGGATTGGGTTTGTTGATGATTGGTGGGACTACCCTGTGACCCGAATGGCTCAAGAGGGGGCCCTTAGTTGAAGATGTGCTCAGTTGGAGACATCGCCACCGATGAAAGCTCGGTGGGGTCTAAATAGGCTAGTAATATCTTTTTAAAGACTATTTTGTGATCTCTTGGCCACACACCTAAGGAAGTGTGAGACGGCACGATAGAGGTTCCAGTCACTTCAAGGTGATGAAATCACAAACACGTGGGTAAAGTGGTACAAACTCTGCAAAGTGTGTCTAAAACTATCATGATAGTCGTGCTCCCGGTTATGAGCAACATGGACCCTCACATGATTAGGAAACTTGGGATTTGGGATAGTTTGGTATTGGTTATGATCATGGTTGGTAATATGGTTATGGCTGGTTATGAATTAAATTCTGGTATTGATTATGGTTATTGGTAATGAGAAATCTGGTATATGGATGATGGATATTGGAATATGGACAGGTACTATGATTTAAATTATGTTTTATAATGGATTTATTTCACATACATAATATATATTGCTTTTCAAATGCTTTAATGTACTTTTCAGCACTTAGCCATTATTATTGTCGTCATTTGTATCAGCTACATGTCATACTTTCCACCCTTGCTGAGTACGACATGTACTCACTCTTGCAATTCCCCCACCAACAGTTGCAGGCTGTGTCTACCATCAGCTTTGCTTGTGGGGTGTTGGAGGTGCGCTATACCCTATTTGCTTAGTTTGCTTAGTTGCTTTATTCTATTTTTCCTTCATTAGTTGAACTTGTTATTAATATTCATTAGTGCTTTTATTCGAGGATAATATGAATTTTGTAATAAATTGGTTAATTAATCTTGTTCTATGGTAATTTTCTGTATATCCCTTTGTGAATGCGCTCGTGTATGTGTGTTGAACATCCTGGACACACATATGCGTTCACTTGGTTCATTTTCGGAACCGGGTATCACACTTCCATTTGAGAGTTCCTTGTGTCAGTCCTCCAATCAATAAGGCCAACCTGACCCCTTCCCGGGGTGAAACACTGTTCGATCTCCTCGGATACGCCTGGAAATGAGTCATGGATCCATGTGATGACATGTTTCATAGCCTCATTCGTCGAATGGAAACTTTTTGGATTACTCCCTGCATGATTGGGTATTTTGGGGCTTAATTCACCTGCATACAAATATACACTAACACTTGTGGAAATTTGTTAGCTTTAACTCCTACCACTGTGTTGTGTACTCCATTTTATAATTTTTACGCAGTGAATTGATAATCAAATTTAGCAAGTAAGGACCATCAACATGTACCATCATATTGTCCTCAACGAGGAGGAGCGGTTGGACATCATGGTCATTACTCTTGTTGCTCTTATTTCTATGTAAGGATGTCATTCGAACTAAAGAATGCATGGGTTACATATCAACACTGCATGCAGAAGTTCTTCTAGTAGCAGATCGGACGAAAACTAGAGGTGTACGTCTATGACACCATGGTTAAATCCAAAAAGGCATCGAGACTCCTCGCCGACCTCGAGGAAACATTCACTATCCTAGAACAACAACATCAATCCAAACCTTGGAGAAATGCATGTTCGACATACACCGAGACAAGTTGCTTGGATGCATCATCTCAGAGCGCAACATCAAAGCCAACCCCAAGAAGATAATAGTGATCACCAACATGGGACCTGTTCGTGGTGTGAAGGGGATACAGAGACTTATGGGGTGTCTCGTGGCCCAGAGTTGCTTCGTTGCTCTGCTCGAAGAATGAGGTCTGCCACTTTACAGGCTCATGAGGGAGACTCAACACTTCGAGTGGATAGAGACAGCGATAGAGGCTCTTGACAAGCTGAAGGCCTTCGTCACCAACCCCTCTAACCCTCCCCTCCACCCGCCCCCCCTCGTTGGCATCCCTGGAGAAAATCGGGTGTTGCTATTTGTTAACTCCACGTATCATCTCCAATGAGAGATGACATCCGCAGGCGCACGAAAAATATTGTTGCAGCGTTTCACCCAAGAGTATTCCCAAGGGTATCGTATTTATCCCAAAGGAAGGCATGAAGTAAAGTAAACACTATTCTTATGATCAAGGTATAGGGTACTAAGTATTTATCAAAATAGGGGTAAGATGATAACAGGGGTAGTGTGACACTCACCTAAGCAATCCACTCTAAGGGTAAGACTTCCTAGTGATGGTTAAGCTACAAGAAGGGGCTGCTCCTATTGTGCTCTAATTACTCATATACATAGCCTATTAGTGTAAACATGAGTATGCTAATGGTGAATAATATGGCTTAGGGGTCCAACATATCGTGCAAGTGTTTACCCCTGACAACAACAGGACGATTCCCGGCTCGAGCCTGTGGTATAGCTGGATGTGGGGGGATTACGAAGGACGGACAAGGCTTTCACACCTGCCGCCTACCCCTACAACCCGTGGGTCTACGAGACATCGAGTGCTACTCAACTATCTAAGAACCACACTTACATGTTATTTAAATACCGTAAGACCATGGTACAAATATCTTCTTAAAGTGATGATAAACATAAACATTGTTGAACCAATGTTGGGATGAGGCACTAACATATTCATATTAACATAATCATATTATTACCTAACTAAACTATAGTGGTGGTTTATGAAGTTTATGATAACATGATATGAGCATTATGACTAGACCATAATAACATCTACACCTAGCACATGCATGGACTCCACAATCAAACAAGAAAAGCTTTGTCCAAGTATATGAATAAATAAAGACTAACAATAATATTATTATAAGCATAAAGTCACAAAATAAAGAAAATATACATGAGCCATATTTTCGGTACCCTGCATATGGGGTACCCCACACAGGCTGAAAGTACACAAGTACGTTCAGAGGCGCCAAATGTCCATAAGGCGTCGGAACCCGCCCTTCCTCAAGTACGGGATCCGACACTGCCACGTGGACCTCAAAGATGGGACCTAGCTCCTCCGGTGAGACGGGCTCCCGAGCTTCCATGTGTTTGGCTTGACGGGACCTCACCACACTATAAATGTGAACTGTGGTGCAACCACGTGGCTCAAAGCACCAGGACGGGCACCTCTCGCAGAGAAGGGCTCCAGAGCTGCCACGTGCCTTGACATACCGGGCTTGGCCTCCCCGGCAGTGGCCAGCCCCAAAGTTGCCACGTGTCCCACAACTCACCCTGGATGGTGTGGTGCGGAAGTTAAGGGATGGTGCACTCCATCTAAATCAAGGATTGAAGACAGGCACGCACCTGCGGTGGATAACACGGAGGACGCCAGGACCGCTGCACCCAATCACATGACACTGGAGATACTGCAGGCCTAGCCCGCTCTGCCAAGTGGGTAGCTTACGATGACAAGACAGACGGGCGAGACATCCCCTGACACCATCAACTACTACGCATGGGCCACTGGCGACTAAGGTGGCAAGACGGCGAGACTTGCGGGAAGCCATAGATCCTTATTATAAGATCGCCTCGGGGCCACCTATCGAGCCCTAGACCCCACTTGTAAGCCACCCGACCTGGTCTATAAAAGGACCGAACCGCTACCATTATGAAGGATCCACAATATACGCATTCACACGCTACACACTCGTACACACTAGCAATACAACCTCACCGTGGATTAGGGTATTACACTCCAGCAGCTTGAACCACGTAAAAACTCCTCTTTCATCATCTTGTTCGCGATTTTACGCGCCCCATCCAAATAAACCTCCGCGCACTACGCTTTAGTAGTACTAGAGGAAGTGTCGTTGCTACACTTCAACATTTGGTGTGACAGGTAGAGGGCACTAAGATCTCAATATGGTGAACTCTGTCGCAACTTCATCCATCGAGTTGGCTAAGCAGCCTACTGGAGGAAATCCCTCCAACGTGTAGCAGCCAGCCAACTCTGTTGTCCCGGCGAGTATCATTTCAACACCACCTCCAACATCTCAGCAAGATGGTGTATTCGTGTCGATCACTGCATCGACGAATAATCTTGAGAACACGCTAAACACAGTGCGGACTCTGCTTCAGTGTCCTCCTGTGCCCTGAGCTCCTCCGGCCGCCATGGAGCAATGGCACACTGACGTTGAGCATTTAGTTCTAGTTGCAGCTAATGCCCTCGGTGTCCAAGGTATGCCTATGCAGGTCAGGCACCTACTCTCAACAAGACCTTGTATGGTAGACTTTGTCCTCAGGCGTTCCAGCATAGGAGACGTGTGCCCTCTCAGCTAGTGATGTCACTGCCATCCGGGGCATGCCGCACTCATACAAAATTGAGGCTCCCGATGCAGGACCTTCGGTCGGAGCTCGACCGCCGGTACATGAGGCAGGACGGCCACATCCATATCGAGCGCACTCGCTAGAGACGAGAGGCAAGGGAAAACCCTTCTCCTCTAGGAGTGGGGGTGGTTTTTGACCCTTGGCCATGCATCCTCACGGTCGAATGGCCACCCAAGTTTTGGCCTCATCTGCCGAAGAAGTACGACGGGACAGTCAATCTCATCGAATTTCTTCAAATCTATTCCATTGACATCCTCGCGGCTGAAGGAAATGAGGTCATGATCGCCAACTACTTCCCTGTGGCTCTAACCGGGACAGCAAGGTCCTGGTTCATGAGTCTCCCTCTAGACTCCATCTACATTTGGGGGAAGTTTGTTGCCAGTTCACTGCCAACTTTGAGAGCTCCTAGACCCGACCTGGCACAGAGCTGGATCTATTTGTCGTACAGCAGAAATCGGGAGAATTGTTGCGATCATTCATCCAGCAATTTTCTCAGGTACGAAATACAATACCTTCCATCTCAAATGTTTCTGTCGTTGTTGCATTCCGACAGGGAGTTAGAGATAAGAAGATGCTGGAGCAGCTAGCAACCAAAGATGTTAGCAGTGTCATGGAGCTCTTCAGCCAAGCTAACAAATGTGCTAGAGCTGCGGAGGGCTGAGAGATGCACTGCAAACCAGCTGTGGAGGATGGTAAATCCTCCTCTAAGGTTGAAGCTACTGTCTCAGGCAGTCGAAAGAAGAAGAAGAAGTCCAATGGCAATAAGAAGTCGTTGGCCAGCACACCTCTTGCTATTAGTGTTGCAGCAGCTCCTAGAGGTCGGGGGCCATGCCCCAAAAAATGACCCCAACTATCGATTGAGGACAGCGACGGTCACAAGATGTGGTGTCCAATTCAGAAATCAAACACCCATAACATTGAAGACTGTTGCAAGGTCCAGCGGCTTGTTGAACACAACAACAAGCACCAAGAAGAAGCCCCTTACCTCCAAACGGGAGGGGAAACAGGAAGTCAGCAAAGCTTCTTCTGATCAGGAGCTAGGATTCTGGGATGCCAAGAGGTCCCTGAAAGACGTATACAACACCATCGATGACCATTCTAACGTCTCTGACAACAAGCGTCGGAAGACTCTCCATATGATATATGGGGGTCTTGGGATATTACCTCCCAGCGTATCCTCAAGACAATGCATCAAGAGATGGTTGCCACAACTCCCACCGCCAAGGCAGAACCTCATCGGAAGTGGATGGATACTGCCATCACGTTCGATGTTTCGGATTGCCCAAAGAACATGACCGGAGCTGGTAAGTTGCCTTTGATGGTCACTCCTACCATCAACAACATCCAACTCTATCATGTCCTGGTGGACAGAGGTGCGACGCTCAACCTCCTCAGCTTCACGGCTTTTGCGAATCACTAGCTCAGCCTATTGGACCTTAGACCCTCACGTCCTTTCTCCGGAGTAGGTCTAGGAGCCATCACTCCTGTTGGATCAAATACACTCCTGCTGACCTTTGGGACTAGGGATAACTATAGGTCCGAGAAGCTGGTTTTTGATGTGGCACACATCAGCCTTCCCTTCATTGCCATCCTAGGTAGGCCAGCCCTGTATAGGTTCATGGCCATAGCACGCTACGGCTATCTGGTGTTGAAGATGCCGACTCCTTCAGGCATCCTTCAGAATCGTGGGGATCGCACTGCTGGAGTCACTGCGCTAGAAGAACTTCATGCGCTTGCAACGGCAAAACAAGAAGAATCTGGCAAGCAGCGACCAGCTCAACAACCTTCGAGCTCACGTTAGCGTGGCTCAACTTCTGCACCTCGTGTGCAACAAAGCGGCGACACCGACATCCCCATCGAAGTCGTCCAAATTAGTTCCGATGCTGCCCAGACCACTCGTATATCGGGAGGTATGGACAACAAATAGGAACTCGCGCTTGTCACCTTCCTCCGAGCGAATGTCGACGTGTTTGCATGGCAACCGTCACAGATGCCTAGGATCCCTAGGAAGGTGATCGAGCATGGTGTAAAGATATACCTCGATGCACGGCTAGTACATCGTAAGCCCCAGAGGCAATCTGTCGAGTGACAGAACTTCATCAGACACGAAATTAAGAAGCTGCTCGACGCTGGTTTCATCCGGGAGGTTCACTATCCTCGGTGGCTGGCAAACCCAGTCGTTGTACCAAAGGCCGGTGGGAAGCTTCGAATGTGCATCAACTACACCACCTTGAATAAGGCATACAATAGATCAAAACGCCCATTTCCACATCCTAGAATAGATCAGATAGTGGATTCTACCTCGACTCATATTCTAGATAGATCGGGTGTGAGTTACTGCGTTTCCTAGACGCATATTCTGGATTTCATCAAGTTCAAATGTCCAGGGAAGATGAAGAACATATTGCCTTCATTACAGTAGATGGGTTATATTGTTACACCGCCATGCCTTTAGGTCTCAAAAACGATGCTTCAACTTTTGTGCGAGCCCTACACAAAACATTTGGAGAGATCATCAGGGACATGGTGGAGGTCTATGTCGATGACATCATCATCAAGGAGAAGAACAAGGAAACACTCCTTGACAATCTACAAGTCATCTTCGACAAGCTGCGCTTAACGCATACGAAGCTCAACCCGGACAAGTGCATCTTCGGGGTTAACTCTGGAAGGCTCTTGGTTTCTTGGTGACTCACCGAGGAATTGAGGAAAATCTGATGAAGATCAAGTCCTTTGAAGACATGCATCCCCCAGCCCACGTCAAGGACGTCCCGAAGATAACTAGGTGTCAAGCTGTGCTCAGCCGGCTCATTTCAAAACTGGCAGAGCGAGTGCTTCCCTTCTTCAAGCTATTGAGGAAGTTCGGGCCATTTCACTGGTCCGAAGAAGCAGAGAAGGTGTTCCGAAATCTCAAGCACCTTCTCACTACACTACTAGTTTTGGTATCTCCAGAGCCTAGTAAGCCACTTTTGCTTTACATATCAGCAACTACAGAGTTTGTTAGCATGGTCTTGGTCATGGAGAGACCGGAACCATCTTTAGCTCAAGAGCCTAGACCCCTCTAGGAGGGTCCGAAGCTACCTGAAGGCGAGTTTGGGTCCGAGACCGCATGCACGGAACCTAAAGGCAAGAGGCCGGAGGATCAACCTCTCCCAATCGTGGGTGCACCCGCAGTACAAGAAGGTCCGAAACCATCTGAGGTTGTCCAGGAGGGTCCATGTTGCTCAAGAAGAAGATCTGGACCCCTCTGATAGGGTCAGGGTTGATGGAGAAGAAGCTCCGGGCCCCTCCAGGAGGGTTCAAACCGTTCAGCGGCCAGTATACTTCGTCAGTGAAGTGTTTCATGATGCCAAGACTTGTCATATTGAGGTGCATAAGCTGCTATATGAATTCCTTATTTCCTCAAGAATGTTACGTCACTACTTCCAGGCTTGAAGGACAATATTGGAATATGTTTATAGTGGGTGTCGTTGAAGCTAACAAGCTCCAACACCCTTAGAGGTCCTGCCGTCGATGTTCTATGCATGGATAGTGGGTGCTGTCGAAGCTACCAAGCTCCAACAACTCCCAGGGGTCCCGCCGTCGACGTAACAAAGGGTCCATAGAGACATCGGAGGCAAGACTCAGAACTCAGAGCTATCATATTGGCTACGAATTTGTAACTATCGAGTTTTCAAGACATTATCTAAATCCTAATCGTAGATGCCTTCAATTCATTGAACACGATCTACCAGGGGGCCAACAATATAAAAGGCAACACACATAAGACATAAAAAATGGAATTAGGAAGGATTTAATTCATTCGAAATTAGAGCATTACTAGATGAAGGTAAAAAAGGAAATGTAATAACTACTGGAGTTCCTATTGAAGAATGAGGCAACTGTTTGGGCAGCATCTTGAATGCTAGCCCTGGCGTCTTCTTCTTCCTCAGCAACGGGTCCTTCAAACTCCGGAGCTAAAGACATTTGGGGGTCCCGACTCTTGAAATATGCAAACACATATTCGGCAATATTCTTGGCCAGGGTACTTCCTTTCGTATCAAGTTCGTTGACAACCACAACTCCTACTGCTTCCAGCTTCTAGCCGGCAAAGTTTAATGCCACCAGTGGTTTGTTGATCTCCGACTCCGGATCAGCCGGATGCACCGGATTGAAACCAAATGGCACCAGAGCCTCATTGGCTTGCCCCAAGAAATCCCAAACTTGTTGGGACACAGTTGCTCTCAAGCTCCTAAGTTCCTCGAGTGACTTTTTGGCAGTCAAAAGTTCCGCAGAACCTTCCTTGTAGAAACGCTCAACTTCCTTAGCGTGATGCTAAATCATTTCATGCACGTGCTTTTCTTAGTCGTTGAGCTCCCTCTCTCCGAGGTGACTGCGGTTCTGCCCATCTTCGAACACTTTCTCCTTGGACTTCACCTTCTCCACCCCGGTAGAGATATCAGTCTATCTTTTGGAGACGTTTACCCCCACCTGCCATATCCAGTCCTTCTCTTGATCGCACTACAAATTGAAATTATTGGCACGATTAGCCAAGCCTTGCTCTCCCAGCGACAGCTTCTGGGCGAGCTCCTCATTCCTCTTCACGAGATCTTCCTCTTTCTCTAGGATCTTACCCTCCTTTTGATCAAGGGCTTCCCGACGCTTGAGAAGTTGCTCATTCAGCTCATTGAGGCTATCTGAGAAACTCTCGGCTGCTTCAATGGCCTCCTTAGCATGCTCGTAAACCTATCGGGTCTTATCATCGAGGGCCATAATCATGGCCTCTCTATCATTGAGCGTGCAGTCTAATTTTGCTAGCCAGGCTTTTTCCTTGGCCGCCATCTCCATGTCAGCCAGCGGAGACTGCGTCAGCTTCACCTCGAAATGAAGTCTATTGTGCCAACACCTTAGGGTGTTAGACTCTTCTATGAGTGTCTTGCTTTCATAGGTTAAGACAAGCTGCACTTGGCAGAGACTTCAACAGGCATTATCGATATACAACGCCAGAGGAATCGGCTCCAGGCCCTCCTGAGGTGCCTCTGCAGGCTCCAGTGGGTCTTCCAAAATTACTATCGGATCCCATGGTGGGATCCTGTTCTCCAATAGCTCCACATCGCCGGGGCCGATCTTCAGGAGCTCATCAATATTTATTGCAGCTAAAGAAGGTCCCCTCGCAGTAGCTTCAAACTCCAGAGCTAATGAAGAGGGTCCCTCAGCCGGATCTTCAACCATCAGCCCAGAAGATGTAGGACTAGCAGTCGGATCCTCTGGTTGCGCCAGCTCAGACGTAACTACCTCTGGAGCTGTCACTTCCAAAGCTGGCGCTGAATCACTTGTCGGAGCTTCACCCACTTCCATCACTAATGCCGGAGCTTCCACGATAGGCTCTGGAACTGCTGGAGCTCCTACGAGGACTTCTTCTGCGTGGTATGACGCTACCACGAGATCTTCAAATGTTGGCTCTGGACTTTTCTCCACGACAGCCGGCGTTGAAGCTCTCGTGACAACCTCCACCACCACTGGGTTAGGGGCATCAGCCGAGGCGAGAGCTTCAACCGATGCAGCCTTCTGAGCCGCAGTAGGCACCGGAGCCGCTGTACTTGTTCTTGACATTCTAGAAGTAGAAAGTAGGGAACTCAATACAAAGCAAGAAACAAAATCAAGACAAAAGCTAAAGATTTGATCCTTACCTAGGAGTATTACCGCTCCAGTTAGCAGGGATCTTGGGTGCTTGGAGCTATAGCCCGCCGTCATCCATGCGACGGATGCTCCAGGACCCGATCCTGGAGTTGAGGCAGCCGCCGGTGCTGCCACCTCTGGTACCTCCATCGTCGGAGGATGCACTATGGACCCAGAGCCACCAGCTAGCATCGAGGCGGGAGTTGACTCGCTAGAGCCAGTGCCCTCTGCGGACACTAGAGCCGAAGGACTAGCCGGAGCTAGAGGCACGATCACCACGGACCTAAACCGAGGTTGAGGGCACTACAGTAATCTTGATCAATTACGTTGGCTAGGGTCAACATAATTAAGGCCCAAACCAACGTATATTCCTTAATTAGGTAAGTTTTCCTAAATTACGTTGGCGAACGGCCGACGAAGCAGTTTGGACGTGATTAAGGTAACTTACATCGGCCGCCGACATAGGTTACTAACTTTCGTTGGTACCCCACAACCAACGTAAGTTACTTACCGGGATGGGTCGCGAGTGGTGCCGGCTAACTTACGTCAGCTGCGGCTCAACCGAAGAAAGTTATGTGTTCTAACTTACCTCATTGTAGCATGACATACATAAGTTAAGTTGTATAACTTACGTTGGTATGGTCTGACTAACGTAAGTTAAAGTGGGCTAACTTACCTCGGCCCAGCCATAGCCGACATAAGGTACATTTTCATTGTTTTTAAAAATAGAAATTGACTACCTCGCACGATGGCGAGCTCCACAGATAGATACAAAAACATATATATACAATAACAGTTCACAAAACAGTCCACAACAACACAAATTAGTCCACAAAACATTCAACGGGCTACACGCTAGCCCCTCCACTACCTCTGGCTCTAAAACATTCTTGGCGCGTCGCTCTGGGTGCCTGTAGGTGTGGCCATGCTGCCGTTCCCGAACCCTGCAGAAGAAAATTAGAGTTAAATATGTTACAACTTACATCATCTCACTCTCTTCCTCTCCTTGTCCCTCTATCTCATTCTTTCCTCTCACTCTCTTCTTGTCCCTCACTCTCTATTTCCCATTCTCTCTTTCTTCCTGTCCTTCACTGTCTCCCTCTCTTTGTGTCACAATTTCTCTCTTCCTCTCCTTGTCCCTCTATCCCCTTCTTTCCTCTCACTCTCTTCTTCTCCCTCACACTCTTTTTCTCATTCTCTCTTTCTTCCTGTCCCTTACTTTCGCTCTCTCTTTTTGTCATTCTCTGACTCTCTTTCTCTCTCACTGTCTCATTCTCTCTCTCTTCCTCTGCCTCTCTTTCTCTCATTCTCCGACTCTCTTCCTCTCTCATTCTCTCACTCTGTTCCTATCCCTCTCTTTCTCTCATTATCTCACTCTCTAGCACTCTATGTTCTACCGCCTTTTCTCCCTATGTAAAATACTGAAATGAATATGACGATATTAAAGAAATAGTTTATTACCAGCTCCGGGGTCTGCTGCAGCGGAAGCGCAGGAATCTCGATATCCTGACTGGTGTTTCGAACAAGAGTCTGCCATTGGAAAATATTAGAAGATATATGTTATTGAAATGCTATGAAATTTAACTACGATAGTTTAAATTACTTACCACCACTGCTGCTTACATCTGGGCCATCATTAAGATCATCTTCCGCTGCTCTTCCCTTGCATCTGTCCTCAACCTCTCATGCTTCGCCTGGGTTAGTGCCAATGTCTCCTTCAAGGCAAGG
Source organism: Tuctoria greenei (assembly GCA_036927565.1). Classification (NCBI taxonomy): domain Eukaryota; kingdom Viridiplantae; phylum Streptophyta; class Magnoliopsida; order Poales; family Poaceae; genus Tuctoria; species Tuctoria greenei. The sequence goes on along the minus strand of JAYESD010000001.1, from coordinate 134,439,920 downwards.
AGATCCAACTGGGTCTGCGAGACATGACCACTTGAGGGCCCCACGGACGAGGCCTGCATCGATGAAGCGCCTCTCAAAGGTCTCGCCGACCTCGAGTCGACTACTCCATCAAAATGGCAAACCTGCAATAGAATGAAAACACTTACTAGAAGTAGATAAATTGAAAAAGAAATGAAACAAATAACCAACTCACCGTCCATGGGCCTTCCCGCCTGCGCTCCCGTACACGGCTTGGGGGTCGATCGGCGTGTTTTCACAATCGTAATCCGCACCGTGTATCTTCGTGACCTCCTGCACGTACTTTGCCTACAACAACAACAACCAAGCCTTTGACCCAAACAAGTTGGGGTCGGCTAGAAATGAATCCCAACAATTTTGAAGAAAAGTAATAGAAAATAAGATGAAAGTAAAAAAAATAATAATAAAATACAAATATAATAAGATTCTACATTTTATTTATTTTAGAAATGGGTTAATAAGAAAGAAGATAAGAGTAACAAATTACGGATAAACTAAGATTCTGGCACATGAATTGCTAATTTCCATGCAGTCCTATCATGAGCCAAATCTCTAGGTATGTCCCACTCCTTTAAGTCTCGTTTCACCGCCTCCTGCCATGTCAACCTTGGTGACCTTTACCCCTCCTAAAATTTTCTCTACTCTTTATAATCCCACTGTTAACCGGTTCTTCTGGAGATCTCTGGTGGATATGCCCAAACCACCGTAGGCGATGTTGGACTAGCTTCAACTCAATCGGTGCCACCCCTACCCTATCACGTTTCACCTCGTTCCTAGCTTTGTCTCTTCTTGTGTGATCGCACATCCACCGTAGCATGCGCATCTCCGCAACACTCATTTGTTGGACATGTTGCCTTTTAGTTGGCCAACATTCTGCTCCATACAGCAGCGTAGGTCTGATCATCGTCCTATAGAATTTTCCTTTCAATTTTTGTGGAACTTTCTTATCACATAAGATTCCAGATGCTTGTCGCCACTTCATCCACCCGATCTTGATCTTGTGGCAAACATCTTCGTCAATCTCATCATTGCTTTGTAACATTGATCCTAAATATCAAAATGTGTCTCTCCTAGGTACTACTTGTCCTTGTAAACTAACATTAGCATCCTCACACCCAAGATCACTAAAGTCGCATCTCATATACTCGGTCTTGGTTCAACTAAGTCTAAACCCCTTAGACTCTAAGGTCTGCCTCCATAGCTCCAATTTTCTGTCAACACCATCCCTAGTTTCATCTACCAACACTACATCATCAGCAAAGAGCATACACCAAGGGATATCCCCTTGTATATCCTTTGACACCTCATCCATCACTAAGGAAAAGATGTAAGGAATTAAGGTTGATCCTTGGCCTAACCCTATTGTGATAGGAAAAGTGTCGATCTCACTATCTCTTACGCGCACACTTGTCACCACATTATCGTACATATCATTGACAAGGTTAATGTACTTTGTTGGGACTTTGTGTTTCTCTAGTGCCCACCACATGACCGGTCTTGGTACTTTATCGTATGCATTCTCCAAGTCAATGAAGACCATATGTAGATCCTTCTTTTGCTCCCTATACCTCTCCATAAGCTGACGGAGTAAGAAAATCGCCTCCATAGTGGACCTCCCAGGCATAAAACCAAACTGGTTTTTAGTGACATTGGTCACTTTCCTCAAGTGGTGTTCAATCACTCTCTCCCAGAGCTTCATAGTATGACTCATGAGCTTAATTCCTCAGTAATTAGTACAACTTTGAACATCTCCATTATATTTTAAGGTGGGTACTAAAATACTTTTCTGCCACTCTTCAGGCATTTTGTTTGACTAAAAAATGCGATTGAATAGTTTAGTGGGCCATACTATTGCAACATCCCCCAGACATCTCCACACCTCAATGGGGACATCATCGGGGCCGCGAGCCTTTCCTCCTTTCATCCTTTTTAAGGCCTCTCTAACCTCAGACTCTTGTATCCTCCGCATGAATCGTCTGTTGGTGTCATCAAATGAGTCATCCAACCCGAACCTAATACTCTCATTCCCGTCATTGAATAGTCCATTGAAGTAGTCTCGCCATCTGTTCCTAATTTCTTCCTCCTTAAATAGAATTTGGCCTGCCTCATCCTTAATGCATTTGACTTGGTTGAGATCTCTCACCTTTCTCTCGTGAAGTTTCTCCATCTTGTATATATCCTTTTCGCCTTCTTTTGTCCCTAGCCTCTCATATAGCGCATCAGAGGTCTGCCCCCTTGCTTTACTCACAACACGCCTTGCATTTTTCTTAGGATCTTTATACATTGCCATGTTACTTGCGCTTCTCTCATGATGCCAACTCATATAAGACTCCTTCTCCTTAATAGCTTTTTGTATATTTTCATTCCACCACCAAGTGTATTTATCTACAAATTTATTACCTTTTGTCCATCCAAGGACCTCCCTAGCTGCCTTCCTAATGTAAGTCGCCATCTTTGCCTACAAAACAAAGAAATCTTGTAAGCATGTCAATAATAGTATTAGATATAATGAAATTGATGAATTTTGAAAACTTACTAGTTGATCGGCTGCGACCTGGCTACAATGCTCTCGCTGAGAAGGGTCACTTCCCTTGTGACCTCTTTTCCAAACCTGGGTCGGGGTTAGATACTGACCCGTCGCTCGCTCCTTTATTGCCGTGTTCATGATATAAATACAATATGACACTTAAACAAATTGAAAAAGTACTTACCATGAGTTTAGCCCAATACCGACAAAGAGCCAAGTACGCCTCGAGGTTACCCTGTAACCAGGAAATACTAACCTACACATATTTAATTTTTCATTAATATAGTTAACATACATAGGTATTGTAAATATTTAACTATATTAAAAACTTACCTCCACGTACTGCTCCTATGTCCTTCCTAAATAGACCCCTTTGTTTCTCCTGCTCTCGGGGTTGCAGCTTGTAGTACGTGTTGACCGCTTGAATCCGTGCGTTTGACAACGTCGTCTTCGTGAACTTTTGAGCATTGTAATGCAACACGCGCCTCGCTTGGTCCTCCATGCCCGGTTCTTGTACCGGTACCTCAGCTTTAAGCAAACAAACATAAGTGATATGCATTAACAATTCAAACGAGTTGAAAAAATAAAATAGTTAAACAAACCACAAAATTATTCCACACGGCTCCTAAACCGTGCCGTCGACCTAGTGAGACACACAAGCGTAGTCATCCCACGACAGGGCAGGGAAACCGTCAATGACATCGGGGTAGTGCAACTTCACTATAGCACCCAGGACATTATTAACCCGCCTTTGGTGTTTCTAGGCGCTCGTGAACAATGTGTCATACCAACATCTACAAAATATATTAAATAATTATGTAACGGAAAACAACATCTACTATTTAATATACTATATACAGTTTTTTACATATCTCTGACATGACAGATAGTGATCCGCTGAGCAGGAACCACAGGAGGAGCAGCAAAGTGGGGCCTCCTTGTCCGTCGCCTGTGCTGCGGTGCCGCCGCGTCCTATGACCCTGGAGGCTCTGCGGAACCATAAGAGCCCAAAGGAAGGCTAGCAGTAGCTGGCTGCGCATGAAAGCTAGCGCTAGCCGGCTCCGAAAGGGGGCTTGCGCTAGCATGCTCCTGTAGCGGCCATCTAGCCTCTGACCTGGACTCAGATGACTCTTAGTCAGACTGTGCGAAAGAAAAATATTGATAATAAATAATTATAATCAATTGCAATTTATAAAATAACTTGATTGTAAACTAAAATTTAACTCCCTCCGCTGAAAGCACACGTGAGCTGAGGGTGGAGCGTGCACCAGAAACATGGAATTTCGGCTCGAAGTCAACGAGGTCCTGGAACAAGGGTCTTGTGCTGGCTCAAACCCTCTCACTGGCTTCCCCTTCCCCTTCGACGACATTCTGTTGCAAAAAATAAATGATTAATATTCCAAGATGATATACAAAATTAATGTTAAGTTAGTGAATAAAACATTACCAACCAACCAACAACCAAGCATTTGTCCCAAAACAAGTTAGTTAATGAAACATTACTTCATAAATTTCAAAATTCATCAACATAACGGTCATGCACCCTACTCCTTAAACCAGCCCATCGATCTTCTTCATCCACATATCATTTTTGTTTCGGCAAATCAGCAGACTCGACTAAGTCATTGATTTCTTTAGTTTCCGATTTCCATTTCGTTTCCTCTTCCGTGCCAGTATCGGTATCTTGAGCGTCTCCAACTACGTCATCGAGTCCTACACTGGGCTCGACTGAAAAAAGAGTCTGAAAACTCTTCCACCTGGTAGACCTCAACAGCCTCAGCTTTATCATGGTAATCATCATCTCCTGGAGCGTATAACCACTCACAAGGATTCACCTTATGTACAACCCACCAAGCTTTGAATTTATTGCATGGATAAGGTATATAGTACACTTGCTCTACTTGGTGTGCAAGAAGTAATGAATCGAATCCTTTCAACCATTCCTTGTGTTTTACTTCGACCATGCCAAATTCGTTTACTCGAATTCCACAAACGGAATGAAACCATTGACAGTCAAATAATACTGCTCGAATTGTCTTGTTTCTAACAAAAGTGAATTCATGGATTTTTTTAATAATCCCATAGTAATGAGTTTCACGTTCTTGCAAATCGATTGTTCTCAACACAACTCCGGTATTGCATGTTGCCGCGAGAACACGAAGAGATTCAAATCGAGTTGTACGGATCGAAATCCGTTGACGTCATATCGACCATAACTTCTAACGTTAACCACTCCATAGGATAGTTCTCGCAAATCTTCATGAATGTTGGCATCTTTTTTCCACTGTCCAAGATATGAAGTTATTAGACAACGGCTCGTATTCTTACGTTATAAGAAAAAGTTGTTAATATTGATGAGTTAATGAGAAAACATTACATGATCTCGAAACCAGGAAAGAAAATTAGATCCCTCATTTATTTCTTCCTGTCGCATCTGTTCTATTTTTTTCCTCGTGGGTTCCTGTCTATGTCTTCAATTTTGCTTGTCGAACTTACTGCACGAAAAGAGATCCTTTTTAGAATAGAGGTATTGCAAAATATGCTTAAAAGCATAAATATAGTAGAAACACTTACTTGAAATATTCCCCTATTTCATTCATATTAGCGTACATGTAGAAGAAAGCAGCACACCTTTCTTTTTCACTAACGTCGTAGGAAGTGTAACTACCAACAGTAGTGCCTCTTGTTGCAAAAATGGAGAGATCACTACATGGAGGTTGCTCATCCATATTGTACTGCACTGCCAAATTATTGACATTGTGTTCGTCTACAAAGTAAACACTTGAGAAGTATCCTACTTCCTTAAGAGTAAAAGATTCAGCGATGCAACCTTCAACCCTTGCCCTATTACCAGCCATTGGTTTCAGATATCTGAGTGATCTTTCAATATGATATATCCTCCTATGTTGCACAAGACCGCCCACTTTCGCTTCAAATGGAAGATGGATTAAGAGATGTTGCATTCAATTGAAGAACCCTAGAGGAAATAAAATTCCATCTTACATAACAGTATCGGAATATCCTTATCCAACTTAGTCACCATCTCTAGCGTGATTTCTTTAGCATAGAGTTGCCTATAGAAGTGGCTAAGCTCAGCTAACACCTTCCACACCGCATCGTCAATGTAGCCTCAAAACATAACAGGCAGAAGTCTTTCCATGATTATGTGATAATCATGACTCTTCAACCCAATGAGCTTTCCCGTTCTCATATTCACGGCTCGTCTTAGACTAGCTGCATAACCATCTGGGAATTTCAAACTTTGCAACCATTCGAGAACTTCTTTCTTTTCTTTAGGTTGAAGACAGAAAGGAGTGCGTGGTTTACCACCATTTTCAGAGAGCTCAAGAGTTTGACAGTTACAAAGCTCGGCAAGATACTTTCGAGCCTTTAAATTGTCTTTTGTTTTACACATTATGTCCATGCATGCGCTTATGATACATTCAGCCATGTTACGCTCTTGATGCATGACATCAATGTTGTGCCTTAAAGTCAACGACTTCAGATACGGTAGCTCCCAAAGTCCCAAATTGTGTTCGTCTCCGTAACCTTCGAAATATCCAGAACGACCTTCATCTAGCACCAGTTTGTCCAACATATCAGATATTTCTAACACGTTAAGACGTTTTGGTGGTCCTTTAGTGACAACAGTGTTCTTTTGAAAGACATTACTCTGTTGTCTAAACACGTGATTCGGAGGGAGCCAACGTCTATGACAGTCGAAGTAAGATATCTTGCCTCCATGGGTAAGTCAAAAGCAATCGGTATCCGAAGCACATATCGGACACATCAACCGACCATGAGTGCTCCATCCAAAAAACGTGTCGTATGCCAGAAAATCATGGACATACCACAAATAAGCAGCTCAAAGTTTGAATTTCTGCTTCTTGTAACAGTCGTACGCTTTGACTCCTGTCCACAACATTTTCAACTCTTCGATCAACGGTTTCAATATCACATTGAGACGTGACCTAGGATCCAGCCCAGGTACAATGAGGCTAAGAAACATGAACTCATTCTTCATGCAAAAAGCTAGTGGAATATTTTACGGAATGACAAAGACAGGCCAATGGGAGTATGGTGTGGTGTTTGTGCTGAACGGCGTGAACCCATCTATCGCCAACCCGATGAGAACATTTCTCGCTTCACGACCAAATTCTGGATCGAACTGGTCCAACACCTACCATGCCTCACCATCAGATGGGTGCATCATGACAACATTGTTCTGACGCTCACCTTCTTTGTGCCATCTCATGTGCTGGCCATTTTTTTAATGGAACAGCCGCTTCAACCTAGGTGTCATGGGTAAGTAACGAAGCTGCTTACGTGCGACTTCCATCGTCACAGTATTGCCATCATTATTAACAACTTTGACAAACCTCGGTTGACCACATTTTAATCATTTGTTCTTGTTGGCATGCTCTCTCTAGAAAAGTCTGCAGTTGTCCGAACACACACCAATCTTCTCGTAGTTCATACCGAGACCGGAAAGAATTTACTTTGATTTATACATATCTTTAGGCACTTTGCTGGGATGTGGAACGACAACATTGAACAAATTGATGAGCTCGTTGTAATAGTTATTTGAAAAGAAAAACTTAGACTTAATTGCCATAAGTCTAGTCAATAAATTGAGGATTGTCATTTTAGTGTGTCCATGCAGCGGCTGTTATGAATCTTCGAGAAGTTTGAAGAACTCTTTAATCTCCGCTGTTTGAGGATCCTCAATAATAGCTTCCAGCATCTCATACATCATATCAACCTCCGTGGCATCATCATTGTCCGCTTCCACTTCTTGTACAACTTGAGAAGCTGTCTCGCCATGGAAGTTCCACAACTCATAATGTGACACGTATCCATTTTGACAAAAGTGTATCGTAAGTTCCACTTTGTTCAAAAACGTCCTGTTCCTGCATTTTGTACATGGGAACCGTGCCATATCGCAAATTGACAACGAAAAATCTCGTTCCACAAAAGCTTCTGTCTTGGCGCACCACTCATCTGAGTGACCACCAGTCCTGCTCTTCCAACCAGTATACATCCAACTATAGTCTCCGCCTATGTTTGACTCTGTTGTTTAAAGCCGAAGAAACTATCGTTAGTTTTTTGTTCATTTATGCATGACAAAATTTCAGCAGCATAACGCCTCTTGTTTTTACACTACACCCCCCAAATATGGTGTAGTTCTTCAAGCTCTAAGGCAACTGACCAAAATTGGTGCAGTTTTCAATATGTCATGAGTAGGTTATGTTAATCTTTTATTTTTGAGTCATTTCAGAAACAGAGGAAAGAACGGGAGAGAGAACAGTGAACTAGACCGACACGAGTCCTTCAAAAGGTCAAGGTGAGAGCCCGCTCCTGAGCATGGACAAGATCGTCGAAGAGTGCAAGACCTTCTTCTTCATGGGGCACGACACCTCCACGCACCTGCTCATCTGGGCCTCCTTCCTGCTCAGCACGAACACAGAGTGGCAGCACAAGCTTTAAGAGGAGGTGCTGCGGGAGTGCGGGGACCATGAGGTACCGACCAACAATGTTCTCAGGAAGCTCAAGCTTGTCAACATGTTCCTCCTCAAGACGTTGCAGTTATATGCCCCAGTATCGCTGATAAAATGACGGGCAAGGTCAGACCATAGCTTGGTGGCGGTAAGGTGCCCGAGGGCACGATCCTAAATATCCCGATCGCGACGGTCCACCCTGACAGAGAGGTCTGGGGTTAGGACGTCGGCGAGTTCAGGGCTGAGAGGTTCGTTAATGGGGTTGCCAAGGCGGCCGAGCAGCGCAACGCGCTGCTGTGTTTCTCCATCGGCCCACGAGCATGTCTCGGACAGAACTTCAAGATGATTGAGGCGAAGGTCATTGTCGCCTTGATCCTCTAGAAGTTCTCGCTGGAGCTTTCACCAAAGTACGTGCGCCGCGCCCCAGCTGCACCGTAGCTTGTGTATTTTCAATGGGTTAAGCTTTGGATTTGTCCAACAGTCACTGGATGGACCGGACTAGACTGCTCTGGATGAACATCTTGGACTTGTTGGGCCTTTTTCCTTAGCTCCATGTGCACTTTGTGCCTGTGGTCCGAGTCCGACAACATGTGATGCAGGAAACGCGAGTAGCCTAGGCAGTGACAACAGTTCAATGGAAATGTAGTTCTTCCATTGCTACTTAGGAAAAACGCGAGGCTTTATCTGACTCGAGGTGCGCACCTCCTATGGGCTCATCTCGAACTCGTTTCTGGGGAGCGGCTGGGCGCGGTAGGGCGCTTTGCCGGCACGGTAGGGGATATACCCCGGCCCACATGACCCACCTCTCTTATCTTCCTCACACAATGCTGCCACCACCTCCTCTCTCTCTTTCTCTTTGAAGCCACCGGCAAACCCCGACACCGCGGTACTCGACAGCCAGCCGCCTCTGACACAGCCCTCCTCATGGCGCCTGAGCTTGGTGCCCCCCATCACACAACCCTCACGCCGGCCACCCCCGGCGCCGCAAAACAGCGACCGCCCGTGGCCCCCGTCTCCACCCTCCCCATGGCGGTCGAGCTCGGCACATAATGAAACCAATTAAGCATAATATAACTAAACCAATTGATCATAATCTACACTGAGCAAATTAAGCAAATTAACAACTTAAGTATAATTAAATAAACAATTAAGCAATTTAAGCATAATTTAAACAATTAAATTGAATTTCAAATTTGAATTTGATTGAAGCTTGATACACTTGAATTGAGGGGGGTGAGGGAGGGGGGTGGGTGGTGGTGGGGGGTGAGGGGGAGAGTGAGGGTGAGGGGTGAAGGCCGACAGTTGAAGGTGGTGGGGGGGGGGGGGGGGGCTCAGGGCTGCTAAAGGTGTGGGGGGAGGAGGCCTTACCTGGCAACCAAGCAGCAGCGCTCTGGAGGTAGGGCAGCATGGTGGGGCATGGTCGGGCCGGCGCGGCATCGGGCACGGATGGGACGGCGCGGTGGGGCGTGGCTGGGCGTGGCGGCAGTGTCGGGCACGGCGGCGGCGTCGAGCGCAGCGTCGGGAGCAGCGGCGGGGAAAGTAAAACGAAGTGGTATGAAAAGAAAAAAGAAGAGTCACGCAGATGGGTTAAATTCAACTACTTACGTCGGCCTGGTAGACTTATGTCGGCCGTGCTCAAGGCCGACATAACTTAACGATAACTTCCGACGGTCTTCTAATTTACATCGACTGCGGGTCCCGACCGACGTATGTTAAGGTATACTAGTGTCGGCCTCTTAACTTATGTCGCCTGCGGGTCGACAGCTGACGAATGTTAGTGGACTTACGTCAGTTGCAAGCAACCCATGTAAGTAACTTAACTTTCATCGGCCAGCCGATGAAAGTTATGTTGGCCAACATGATTCTTCAGAATTCCTGTAGTGGGGGTCACTTAATTCAAAGCTTCCCTCACACTGCTCCCATCACTCCTTGTCAGCTTCCGCTTGCGACTCGGAACATCAACGAGAGCCTTCTCGTTGAGTTGGCTGGAGGTTGATTTCTCTGGAGGTGAAGCTACGGGACCTTTGCCTTTGCCACTGACTGGCGTAGGTCTGGAGCCTTCATGGGAGCAAGGAGCCCCGGGGATAACAATCCCCCCCCCGGAGGAGTGCTCCGACGCTTATCCATAAGACCAAGATCATCAAGTGCCTGCATCTTCTTCCGCAGCTTCCTACTGACCTCTCGCACCATGTTCAAGGGCAGGAACTCCGTCGGAGGAGTCAAATCATCAGGGTGAATAGTCCCATGGTGCAGCTTTTGGATATTAAGGTTCAAAGCCTCTTCATCCAAATTTGTCCCAAGACTAATGTCAATCCGGTTGTGATCAATTTCTCCACCGAACCCCCATGTGGGCCACTCCCTCATCTTCAGCTGGGCCCACTGATTAGTCAGGAAGTTGTCGATGACCATCAGGGGAGTCACTCCTCCTTCGACGCACTCCCAAATCCTTGTCAAGATGGGGTTGTACTCCTCTAACTGCATCAGAACCATTTCCCAGGCATCGGTGGCAATGATGGGGAGGCTTTCGGGTAGCTCCAACATGTCATGGTGATCCACCGTGATCACCACCCAGTCCTTCTTCCAGCCATCCCATTTCTCGGAAGGGAATGTATTGAAGTACTTCAAGGTACAATTATTGCGCTTGACGAAGTAGTAGAAGCCAACTAACTCCTTTGACTTCCCAATGGAGTGGACCATGAAGAAGGTCCTAAAGAGCTCGATGTAGGGCGGCACACCCACCCACATCTTGTATAAGTAGAAGAAAGTTGCCACTAGCAAGAAGGAGTGGGGACTAAGGTGATGAAGTTGCAGACCGTAGAAGTCCAGCAGCATTAGCAGAAAGCTGGGGTGGTGGGATGAGCCCCACCATGGTGAACACCGTGAAGTAGATGATCTCGTCGGGCCGTTCCTTCTTGTAGGAGAACTTGCAGACAGGATCGATTTGTTGAAGGAGTCGGTTGACCACCCCATGTAGGTGCGGACTTTCAACAAATCTTCGTTCCTCTTAATTCGGTTGCGGGGAAGACCCAACTCCATTGTGGCAAGGTGGAGCACAAGTGAAGAAAGCAAGGCAAAGGCGGAGAGCTCTAAGTGCAAGATTAAACAAAAGTGTAAAGATTTCTCTCCCTATGCAAGTTTTACCCCTTTAGTAAGCCTCCGAAACACTTGTATGGAAATCGCGTCGAGGTCAAAATCACATTCGGGAAAGTTACACCGTCAATGACAAGGGAGCTGTGGACGGTCGTTATATACCAATTTTTACCTTCAATATAACTCGATTATGTGAATAAATGAATATTTCTTATAGACATCATAGTTAGGAATAACCTAGTTCCACATGTACTTGAAGAAATTGGTGCATGCAAGTATTATATGAAGATTTGAGGTGAATGCATGGCCACAAGGCAAGGAAATACACTTCCCACCAATCGTGCGGAAGCACGAGGATTCTTGGGCCCACTCCGAGGAGAAAACCAACTAAATATGAGGGGAAACACCGATACCAATGATGGGGCCACATAAAATATCCTCCCGGAAGAAAAACACCGAGTTTGGGGCCACCAGAAACTCGGCCGAAGTGCCAGTTCAGATGACTAGGTAAACGCGCCAAATGTGGTAAACCGCCACATGTTGGCTCCTCACGGCTTGGAGATCACGATGGCGACTGATTCCCTTACTTTTTTTGGCGCCAAACCGATCTTTGGAGGCTATAAATAGGGGGTAGGGGGCTCCCTCACTCTACACACCACTTGAGAATTCACTCTCCTGTATACATTAGTTCTCCAAGTCCATAGTGGAGGTTAGGCTGTAGAGAGGAGCCTCTGGTCCCAAGTCCAAATTGGGAAGCGTATGGTTCATGTATCTTTTCTTGTATTTGTGACATAATGCATTATAATAATAGTATTATTAGTCTCTCTTTATTCATATACTTGGGCAAAGTGTTTCTTGTTTGATTGTGGAGTCCATGTATGTGCTAGGTGTAGATTTTGTTATGATCTAGACATAATGCCATTATCATGTTATCGTAAACATCATACACCTTCACTATAGTCTAATCAGGTAATAATATGATTATGTTAATATGAATATGTTAGTGCATGGATCCAACATTGGTTCAACAATGTTTAGGTTAGTCATTGCCTTAGGATGAATATTACGTTGCAACTCTTAAAGTATTTACTTAACATGCAAGCTTGGTTCTTGAATAGTTAAGTAGCATTGGATGCATAGTAGTCCACGGGTTGTAGAGGTAGGCGGTAGGTGGTGACAGCCCTATCTATCAGTTGTAATCCTCCACATTCGGCTATGACGTAGGCTCTTGGTGGGAGTCACCTGGCAGACCAGGGTAAGCCTGTGTCTGACATGTTGGACCACTAAGCCCTAGTATTCACCATTAGCATAGTATGTGTACATTATTAGGCTATGTATATGAGTAATTAGAGCACATTAGGAATACCTCTATCTTATAGTCTAACCCTCATTAGGACAACCTTACCCTTATTGTAGATTGCATAGGTGTGTGTCAAACTACCCTCATTATCATCTTACCCGTGTCTTGATAATTGATTAGTATCCCACAACTTGATTATAAGAGTAGTGTCTACTTTACTCCTTTGCCTTCCTTGGAATAAATATGATACCCCTGGGAATACTCTTGGATGAAATGCTACACGACAGTTTCTGTGCGCTTGCGGACCTCATCTCTTTCCAAAGATGATCTATGACATAAGAAACGTCAACAAGCATTTCTAGCCCCGTTGCTGGGGAAGGTAAATGAAGTGAAGGATAGCAATCACTTGTGATTAAGCTATAGGTACTAGTAGTTATTAGACAGTATTACCCTTGTTTGTTTTCTCCTTTTGCGTGAAAACAAGGTAGTGTTGGCTAACCCATTTTATGGGATGGCCAAGGAGGTCGACAGTGCTCAACTGGAAGATGATTCAAGGCGTACCTCAACAAATGTGTGCTAGGCAATACTATTGTCTTTCACGGAAGAATTTCAGCTTCTAGTAGAAGCCAAAGGCATCCATCCCAAAGCTTCGGGGAGGCTCCAAGAGTTTTTCTTAGTTTTGGCTCCATCATGGGGTGGATAGTTGGCTCCTCATCCAACATTCATGTCATGGGTTGATCCATCAATCCATGGCCACATTTGTGCTGGAGCTGAAGGAGTCCTCATTCATCATGGATGAGAATATGGTCTCTACCCAAGGGGTGGATTGAAGAGTGCTCTAGTTCCTTTAGCTTGACATGCACACCACTTAACAAGGTGGACATGCTATCTATGGAACTACACCTCCCATTGAAGTATCATGATAGATCAAGTCAATGGAGAAGTGTTTGGAATTATCCAAGTCATGGATATTCACATGATTTGTGAAAATTCGTGTCAACATGAGCCACTTGGGGAATCATTTCCCTAATACCCATGTTGATTCTTCCTTCCAATCACAACTCCAATGGCTATCACCTACAAGGAGGTCAAGGGTGGAATCAATACCACCCTCGTAATCGAGGAGGCTATGAGGATTTCATGGTATTTATGTTCAACTAGCCTACCTTGAAGTATCTTGTCCACCGCCAATCAAGAAATTAAGACCACATGAAGCTCTTGGCTAAGGAAAAGAAACTTAAAGAGCATTCAAGATCCAAGATATCCCATAATCACTTGTTGGGATACATACCCTTCGACGAAGCCCATGCATCCTAGGGCAAGTGACATTGCGGATGAAGAGTTTCTTGTTTGATTGTGGAGTCCGCATGTCACCATGACCAAGGAAGCTTTTGATCCATGATAAAAGTATGGGTTAACCTTAAGGAATATCACGAAGGTCAAAGTGGCACCCCTAAGGAAGAACAAGCCCCATAAAGCTCTTAAAAGAATATCTTCATGAAGGAAAAGTTGTCACTACATCAACAAGTCTTCATCAAGATGACAGAGAGGCTAGGGGCCACCATGTGGCCCGCATGTCCAACTAACATGCCAAAGGAGATTTCACATGTCAATCAAGATAAGTTGTTCACATCTTCAACTCCGGGATTGGACAACAAATCATCGCACTAAACAGGACGGAGGTAAGTCCCACTAGTCGGACTTCAAAAATTCGGTGAGTCTTTGCCAATAGGTTAATTGGTAGTTATCTCGTGTTTGCTTTCTCAATTGCATATTTCAATTTCCCACCGATCTTTGCATTTGCCTTTAGCATGTTGAAATTATCACAGTTGCATGTTGACAGTAAAATTTCCAACCATCATAAAACTAAAATTTTGAATTAGGAAATAAATTTATTTGGATATGAAGCTTGGGTGTAACCACTTGAATTCATCTTCATAATCAAACCAAAAAAATATTTTCCTTAAAAAATCATTGCATTTGCATGTTGCTTCAAGTAAGGGCAAAACAATTTGACAAAGGGTACAACATGCTTTTGAGCTTAAGTAACCCGTTTTCGAGTTGTTTTGTTTGTTCTTGATTTTAGTGCAGTCGGGACAAATTTTTTAAAGAGGATGGAGGCCCCGTCAAGCGCATATACCTCCATCGATCTCATTTTAATTCATGGTGGAGGAATGTTCAAGATGGTGGTCCGATGGAGAAACAAGATGAAGCCATTCAACTCCAACCTCAACTTGGCAGAAGACATTGAATATGAATGCTACACCAAAATCCATGGTCGTGAGTTTCTCACACAGTGACCTTCAACCAAGACTGTTCTTAAATTGAGGTACAAGTTTAAATTTTTCGTCGTTGGAATTGTATTAGGATTGAATGATTTTGCTTACATTAGTGGGGAAGGTTTACGCCTTCTCATCATTCATTTCTTATGCATTCTCACGAGAGTAAGTGCTGACATTGCTCTTATTGATTCTTCAAAAAGGAATGTTACCTTACATGATAATAAATTTAAACAAGTACCTAGAATTTCATAAGCATTGCTAAAATTGACTTAGACATTTTCTGCCTAGGTAATGCTTATGGAATGACTTAATGCTTGAATTGGTATGTAGAAACCTAGGAATACTGATGTCAATAATTTTGATTTGAAACTCATTCATGCATGGATCACTAAATTTCAAATTCCTAGGCAAGAAATTAAAAATGTTCAGGAGGATAAACTTAAGAATCTTGTTTGCCATGATCCAAATGATAACATTTGCTCTTGTGTAAAAAACTATGATGGTTAGAAAATTTACAAGGTGAAGGGATCCATGTAGTGTATTTATATCACTTACATTGTTATGAGTAGGAGCATTAGAAAATGTGCAAATTGATTTATCCATAAAGCCCCACTCCTATCAATGAATCATACATTGTCCATGGATACACTTGAATGTGGACCCAATGCATCTTTCATTTTTATCTTCCCCGTATGTACAAATGAAAATTCGGTTTTGAGAGGAATGGTTAGCTCCCGATACTTGTACAAATGAATTATCGGGTACCTAACCCGAAAATTCATTTGTACAAGTATCGGGAGCTAACCATTCCTCTCTATCATAGAGGGGAAGTTTGCAAGAAAAAAAATGACAATGCGGGCATTCAAAGATCTGATTGTTGAAATCCATAGAGGATTCCATTTCAACATCTCTTGGCCAAGGAGTAAATTAGGATTGTTTGTACCTATCAAAAATTAAGCCCGAAGGTCAACGATAATTATATGAGGCCGGAGATTTGAAATGGTAACCCTCCATGAGTATCCAATGGGCTGCTATGAATATATGAGAGCATTATGCTCTCAACTCTTCTAAGCACTAATTCAAGCTCAAGGGAATTAGCACCGTCATTGGGTGTAAGTTATTCCTTTGCGGCTAAAAGGAATGATATACCTTAACCAAGGAATTACAAGATCACATCCATGTGTATTGGGTGCAAGTTGTTACTTTGTGACCAGAAGGTATTTTGTACCTTAACAAAGGAACAATGGACCACACTCAACCCATGATGAGTGTGCGTCATCCTTTTGTGGTTATAGGTATGTTGTAACTTAGCCAAGGAATAACAGATCATACTCAACACATGTTGGGTACATGTCACTCCTTTGTGGCTAAAGGTTATCATTAACTTAGCCAAGGAATGACGGATCACACTCAATGCATGAGGGTTACAAGTTATTCCTTTATGATACACCTTAGCCAAAGAATGATGGAACACACTCAACGCATGTTGAGTGCACGTCATTCCTTTGTAGCTAAGGGTTATCATTACCTTAGCCATAGAATAACCAAGTACATCCAACCTATGGGAACCTTGAGGTGCGGATGAGTGACATCGACAACACTCTCTTCGACCACACTCGTGGAACCCATGGAAGGCAACCCAACATCAACAATCAACCCTCCAATGTCAAAGCCATGTTGGATCAAGGTTAGGCCAACCTCATAGCCTACATCCGTCGATAGGGTTTCAACCCCTATCCAGGGACCTTGACCAAGAACAAGCTTGGGGGAGGAGCCCCACTTGAGGTAACTTGTATCACATCCATTTGCATCCTTTTATTTTATTTCTTTATTTCCACCACATATGCATCTTTAAAAAATAATAATAATAACATAGTATAGGTTAGGTTAATAAAATAAAGGATGTGCGGTAAGAATGTTTTTACTTTGCATAAGTTGAAATGGTGAATAGTTGCTCTGTTTTATTTTTTTCTAGTACCTTGCATACAACTTAGTATTCTCCAAGTATTGGGTTTATTGGCCTAGAATATTCTTTCCTGAAACTTAGAAATTGGGGGTAGCAAAAGCTATGTCCAATTCTAGGTTGTTGTGGGATATGATATAGTGATAAGAGTGGCTAATATCCTAGTTGAAAGTGAAACTTGATTTCACGGAGAAAATTTAAAATGGATGTTCCTCATTTGATATAAATTCCTACCAAAGCCGTATGATGATTTGAATCAGATAAACCTTATGCATATGCTATTTGCCTTCACATTGAGCTTCGTCAAACTAGTATAGACCTATGTGAGAATCCATTCATTATTTTAAGATCTAGATTACACGGGCACATGCTAAACTTCTACACTAGAAGTTAGCAAAATTCTATCATACCATTCCACCACAAAAAAAGATACTCCATGATTTTAATGCATAATACTCTCTCAAAATTATTTGAAAAGTGGAGTAGAATTCATGGCTACAAGAAAAAGAAAATACATGCTAATGTACAAGAGCATGAGAAAAAAAAGAGAATAAGTAGCCATGTTTCATCCCCACAAAAATAGAGTGCATACAAAGGAGTCATCTTCATATTCCCACACCACAAATATTTCGTCACACTTGCACAAATCTTGATCAAAAGTATGATTTGTTTTCTCCTAAGGCTTACTCTTTTGACTTAGCAATATATGTGTTGCAAATATGCCCACTTTTGATCACTACCAAGATCCACATACAAGCCTTATTTAGATGTAGGACAAGAAAGGCATTACCTTGGTGAGGATACAAATACCACTTCCCACATAGGAGTGATTGAGTGCATCATTTAAGGAACTTAAATCCAAACACAATTTGAAATTCTCCGGAAATTTGAGTGGAACTCATACATTAGGTGATGCATGCTCATTTTGCTGTTCTGTCCTTCAACCACCCAAGAAAAGGATGAGGCATAAGCCCCATAAATGACTAAGAAAAAGGGTGAGGTACCATAGCCAATTTATTCAATGCTAGGTAGAATACTTTGTTGTTCACTTGGTACTTTTGCAAAATAAGACATAGTAGCAACTCCTGATCAACAAGCTAAGTCTTTATCTTTGCTTCGGGATGAGCAAAGGGTAAGCTTGGGGTAGTTTGTTGATGATCGTTATATACCAATTTTGACCGTCAATATAAATCGATTATGTGAAGGAATGAATCTTTCTTACACACATCATAGTTAGGAATAACCTAATTACACTTGTACTTGGAGAAATTGGTGCATGCAGGTATTATATGCAGATTTGAGGTGAATGCATGGCCACAAGGCAAGGAAACACACTTCCCACCAATCAGGCACAAGCAGGAGGATTCTTGAGCCCACTCGGAGTAGAAAACCAACTAAAAATGAAGGGAATCACCCATACCCATGATGGGGCCCCATAAAATATCCTCCCATAAGAAAAACACCGAGTTTGGGGCCACCAGAAACTCGACCGAGGTGCCAGTTCGACCGACTATGTAAACGCGCCAAACGCTGTCAACCACCACCTGTTGACTCCTCACAGCTTGGAGATCACGATGGCGACTGATGCCCTTGCTTTTTCTGGTGCTAAACCGACCTTTGGAGGGTATAAATAGGGGGTATTGGGGTCCCTCACTCCACACACCACTTGAGCATTCACTATCTTGTATACATTAGTTCTACAAGTCCTTTGTGGAGGCTAGGCTGCAGAGAGGAGCCTCTAGTCCCAAGTCCGAATTGGGAAAGGTATGGCTCATGTATCTTTTCTTGTATTTGTGACTTTATGCTTAATAATAATAGTATTATCAGTCTCTCCTTTTCAATATACTCGAACAAAGCATTTCTTGATTGATTGTGGAGTCCATGTATGTGCTAGGTGTAGATGTTGTTATGATCTAGACATATGCCATTATCATGTTATCATAAACATCATACACCTTCACTATAGTCTAATTAGGTAATAATATGATTATGTTAATATGAATATGTTAGTCCTTGGATCCAACATTGGTTCAACAATGTTTAGATTAGTCATTGCCTTAGGATGAATATTACATTGCAACTATTAAGGTAATTACTTAGCATGCAAGCGTAGTGCTTTGATAGTTAAGTAGTGTTGGATGCATCGTAGTTTACAGGTTGTAGAGGTAGGCGGTAGGTGGTGATAGCCCTATCCGTCCATTGTAATCCTCCACGTTCGGCTACGACATAGGCTGTTGGCGGGAGTCACCTAGTAGACCAGGGTAAGCCCATGCCTGACATGTTGGACCACTAAGCCCTAGTATTCACCATTAGCATAGTCATGTGTACTTTATTAGGCTATGTATATGAGTAATTAGAGCACAGTAGGAGTAGCTCCATCTCATAGTCTAACCCTCGTTACGACAACCCTACCCTTAGAGTAAAATGCTTAGGTGTGTGTCACACTACCCTCATTATCATCTTACCCATGTCTTGATGATTGATTAGTATCCCATAGCTTGATTATAAGAGTAGTGTCTACTTTGCTCTATTGCCTTTCTTTGGGATAAATACGATAGCCTTGGAAGTACTCTTCGGTGAAATGCTACACGACAGTTTTCGTGCGCTTGCGGATGTCATCTCTTTCGAGAGATTATCTGTGATGTAAGAAACGTAAACTGGGGCACAGTACAACTTTGCTTAAAAAGTTCTACCAGGTGAACCATTGTCATGATGGGAAGTTGCAACCCCGAGGGCAGTGGCCTGACAAGGCTACAAAGATCACGTTGGGAACCGATACAAATTTCGTATTGGGAACTGGCGACCTTCAATTGTGTGAGATCCGCATGCCAAGATCCCACTCGCCATATCAAGACATGCCACGTGGCGGTGGCATAACTCTTTGTCATCGCCTCAACCGCCCAGAAAAAGACTTTGAAGCCGCTACACGAGAATCGAAGCAGGCCCCACCTACGGTAGTATAACCTCACCTGAGGGTCTCTCACAGAGGTGGGTCGGGGGCCACTGTCGGTACCCTGGATACCCAGTATCCCCTGAAACTGCACTTTAAACCATGGAGTTCATATGTACGAGTTGAAGACTTCCGAAGGCAACATGCGTCTTGCAGCACTGGGCCCGCAACCCTTGTTTGGGTAGCTCCAATACTGCCACGTATCCTGCAGAGCTGGACTTACCTTCCTTCACATGGAAGCTCTGGTACCGCCACATGTCCAGCAACCCCGGACCTAACCGCAAGTAGAGGGAAGCTCTGGTGCCAACACGCGTCAAGTGGTTCCAAACATGCCTCCCCACAGAGGGAAGCTCCAGAGCTGCCACGCGTTGGACCTCTGGACCAAAGCCTGCAACGGGAAGACTACAGGATTTCCAACAACCAGACATTCAAGAGGCTATTAAACAGCCGCTACAAGACCTGATTAACGTGTCATTAATTTAGTATTAATGACAAACAATCAATGGACTACTAATACAGGTAACGCCACAATTAAGGCGCATTATCACATTGTTAATCACTCATAATACCAGTAGATCATGCATATGGTGATTAATATAGACTGGGCCACCTGTCGGGCCAGGCAATCTCTATAACGGTCAGTCCTTGGCATATAAAAGGGTTGCGCTACACTGTAGAACGCAACTAATCTCACACGCATACAAGCAACCTTTGACACTCGCCACATACTCATACAATCAACAACCACCCTGTGGAGTAGGGTATTACACTCACGCAGCCAGAACCACGTAAAAACTCCTGTGTCATCATCTTGTTCATGATCTTACATGCCCATCCAAATACAAACCTCCGCAGACTACGCTTTACTAGTACTAGGGGAAGTATCATTGCTACACTTGTAACCTCTTTTCCACTGTGTGCTATATTACATAACCAGAATTCTACAAGAAATATTGCCAAGTGGGCTGTGGAGCTGGCAGAATTCGATCATGAATTCCTGCCTCGACTTGCTATCGAGAGTCAGGCGCTGGCTAATTTCATGACGGAGTGGACTCCTTCTTTATCAACTCCTGGGGGCCTTAGTGAGCACAAGCCGGAACCTGGGGTCCTGGTCTGCACTGAGCCTCACTGGAAACTCTACTTCAACCGCTCTGTGCAGAAGCAGGGGGCTAGAGCTGGAATCCTTCTCCTTGCACTGACTGGGGAGAAGGTCAAGTACATGGTACACCTTGACTTCAAGGCAACAGACAACATGGCAGAGTGTGAAGATCTCATCTACGGACTCATCATGGCGCTATCATATGGCGTCAGGCAGCTACTGGTGAAGGGCGATTCGCGACTCATCATCAAGCAAGTATGTTGATACTCTGCGTACCGGATACCCCACGATACTGCAAGAAACGCTGAGGATTTCCACCCGTCTGAGATGAAGACCTCCGAAGGCTAGACGTGTTACGCAGCACTGGACCTACCTCCCACGTTTGGGTAGCTCCAACACTACCACATGTAACATGAGTCCAGACCTAACTCCCTTCATCGGGAAGCTCCAGCCTTGCCACGTGTACAGTGACCCCAGACCTAACCACCAATAGAGGGAAGCTCCGGTGCTGCAACATGTATAGTTGCTCCGGACCTGCCTCCCCTTGATGGGAAGCTCCAGAGCTGCCACGTGTCGAGCCTCCGGACATAGGACAACAAGAAGACTGGGATGTCTCCAGCGGATCAAACATTCAAAGGACAGTTAAAGCTACATTTACAAGACCTGATTACGTGTCATTAATGCCATTATAATGACACACAATCAGAGGACCCTTAACAACGGTAACGCTGCCATTAAGGTGTGTTATCATGCTATTAATTGTGCTTAATATTCACAAATCGTGTATTAGGCAACTAACTACCGAAGCCACATGTCGGGCCAGGCTGACAATGTAACAGCCAGCCCTTAGATTATAAAAGGGTTGCGCCGCACGCTACAAAGGAGAACTAAGCTCACACACTCACAAGCGCCATACATTCATACATACAACACACATTTTGTGGAGTAGGATGTTATGCTCAGGCGACCCGAACCACGTAAAATAATTGTGTCACTGTCTTGTTCGTAATCTCACGCGCGCCCTAACCAATCAAGAACCTTCGCGGGCTACAATCTAGTAGTATCGGGGGAAGTGTCAATACCACACTTCGACATTTGGTGCGCCAGGTAGGGCGGGCCTTGAGATTTCAAGATGGTGAATTCCGCCGCAGGATCGTCAACGACCAGCGGGTGTTGTTGTCCCGGCGGGCGTCGTACCACCACCACCACCTATTCTGGCTAACATTGTTGAACTCCAGGATGGGGTCTTGGCGTCGGTGTAACACCCTAAATTTTCGCATCATGCATTGCATACATGTTCGTGCATTAAATATTAGTAGGATAAAAGAAAAATAATAAAACATAAAAGATGGAGCATATATATACAAATGTATGTAGCAAAAGAAGAAAAAGAAAATAATAATTATATCCTAAAACATGTATTAGGGAATAAATATAAAATAATAATAATAGATAAAAAGAAATATATGTAAATAAATTATATGATAATAAATATATATATATAAAATAATAAATAAATAAATGAATAAGATAAATAAAAATAATAAAGCATAAATAATAATATAATAATATATATATAAAAAGAAAAAAAAGGTTGCTGCCTCCCGGCCCCGCCCCTGCGCGAATCCCGCCCGGGTTCCCGCGCTCGGTCGGCCGACCGGCCCCGTCGCCTGGGCCCCCCGCCTCTCACGCACCCCGGTGCCCAGCTCCCGCCGCCCGCGTGGCCCCCACCCCGCCGCCCTCCCGACGCACAGCGCGCGCCCCGAGCGCCTGCCCCACGCGCCCCCATGCCCGACTCCCGCCGAAACCCGCGTCCGACCCCGGCCCCGCACGTGCTCCCATGTCCGACCTCGGCCGCCGCCTTCCGCTCCGGTCTCCCGCTCCCGCGCCTCGATTCCCGTCCGGCTCCGCCGAACGCCCCGCACGCCGAACGCCCCGCTGGCCACGCGCCCCGCCCGCGATTCTCGCCTGATATTCCCGCTCGCCCCCGACCCCCACGCCTATAAAAAAAAAGCACCGGCTCCGTAGGTTTTCCCGATACCCCAGAAAACGCCGCCGCCTTCCCAAGAACGCCGCCGGTACAGAGAAAAAGGGGGGCACCAGGAGGCTGCGCCCAGGGAAGAAGAGGGAGAAAAAAAGAGGGAAAGAAGAGGAAGAAAAAGAGGAGGACCCCACCGTCCGCCGGAGATCGTCGCCGTCGTCGTGCCGCCGAAGGACTGCTGCACCATCCACTTCGTCTACGTGTCGCATTTGTTCCGCGACCGTCAAGCCGTCAGATCTACGGTAGGATTCGTTCCCGATGCGAATTTTGGCGACGCATTAGATCTAATAGACATAAACTGATTTTAGTTGCACCATAATTTTATTTTCAGCAGTATTAATTCTCGCTAAAACCCTCGTAAACTCGTATGAACGCGTATGAACTAGTTGCATCTAATTAATAAATAACCGTAGTTAATTAATTATTGTACTTTGCATGCATGCATATCATCGCATGTTGATTAATGTGTGTGCATCACGTTGATTTGTATGTATATTCTTGTATGTGTGATCACGAGTAGAGGGAAGTGCTCAAGAGATCGTGTACGAGGATTTTCAGAATCAAGACTTCGAAGCGCTTGAGCAACCCTATCCGCCGGAGCAAGGCAAGTGTCCTTGAAGCATATTGATCCTGTTGTTTTAAAATAAATGTTTTGTTTGCAAACTTGCATGCTTGTGTCAAATTGATGGGAATCCTATGGTAGGAAGTTTACTAGTTTTGTTTGACCACCCTTGTCACCTGGAATTTATGGTAGAGAGTCGGGAAGGGTTTTTACCTTTTTGCTTCGCTTAATTAATTGGGATGGCAAACAACACTACACATTTAATTATGCATCAATGATATTCTGGTTAATGTGAACTGGTCAATATGATGGGTGATCTAAGCAAGCCTGGTATGTGGATGGGTTGGATGTTATGGTGGTTTGCTTGCCTTAGATCTAAGGACCGGTTCATGCGAGAATAAGCCAGGACTACAGTGCCACCACGAGGCCAAGTATGGGTGCGGCGTAGCTGATTAATTAGGGTTTTGCTAGTGCTGTTTGGACCATTGTGGATGCTCGGGGAAGGGGTAGTCGGATTGGGTTTGTTGATGATTGGTGGGACTACCTTGGGATCCGAATGGATCAAGAGGGGGCCCTTGGTTGTAGATGTGCTCAGTTGGAGGCATCGCCACCGGTGAAACCTCAGTGGGGTCTAAATAGGCTAGTAATCCCTTTGTAAAGGCTATTTTGTGATCTCTTGGCCACACACCAACGGAAAGTGTGTAATGTGACCGACGTGTCATGGGCATAAGGGAGGTTATTAGTCACTGAAGGGTGATGAAATCACGAACACGTGGGTAAAGAGGTACAAACTCTGCAGAGTTAATTAAAACTATCATGATAGCCGTGCTCCCGGTTATGAGCACCTGGACAACTTCCATGATTAGAGGGAAATTGGGATTTGGAATGATTATGGTTTGGTAATGGTTATGGTTGATATTATGATTATGGTTATGGGATGGAATCATGGTTTATGACATTGATTATAGTTATTGGCAATGTTAAATTATGGACTGCTATTATGATGGTTACATG
Organism: Tuctoria greenei; assembly: GCA_036927565.1. Classification (NCBI taxonomy): domain Eukaryota; kingdom Viridiplantae; phylum Streptophyta; class Magnoliopsida; order Poales; family Poaceae; genus Tuctoria; species Tuctoria greenei. The sequence continues at coordinate 134,415,576 of JAYESD010000001.1, read as the reverse complement.
GTTTATGATGGGTTTACTTCACATAAATATGATACATTGCTTTTTTTTTCAAATGTTTTACTGTACTTTTCAACACTTAGCCATTATTACATTCGTCATTCGAATCAGCCACATGTCATACTTTCCACACTTGCTGAGTACGACATGTACTCACTCTTGCAATCCCCCACCCAACAGTTGCAGGTCAGAATTGTGAGTTTAATGGCGATAATGCGGAGTTCTAGGCCGTGTCTACCGTCAGCTTTGCCCGTGGTGTTGCATGGAGTTGCGCTATCCCTTTTGCTTAGTTTGCTTAGTTGCTTAATTAGTTTATTTCCGCTGCATTAGTTGAACCTGTCATTAATATTCATTAGAGCTTGTATTCGAGGATATAATGAATTATGTAATAAGAGTACTTATTTAATAATTTGAGCTGTGGTAATTATCTATTTATCATTTGTGAATCACTCGTTTATGTGTGTTGAACATCCTGGGCACACATATGCGTTAGCTTGGTTCATTTTCGGAACCGGGCGTCACAGATTGGTATCGGAGCCACAGGTTGACCGTAGGACGCAGCCTAGATAGAATGGACACTTTAGAGCACATAGGAGCACTCAGGAATCGATGTGTTTTTGCTTAAGTGTGCTGTTTGCTATATATATATTGTTTGCTTGTGTGCTTAATAGAGGATTTTGGGATGCTTTAGCATTGCCATGTCCACCTAGGCTAGTGTAGCTAGCTGTTTAGTTTCATATCCCTTGATGCATATAGTTGGGGACGTTTCTTAGTTCTTACCTATTGCTTTTCTTCAGAGGGTGAGGACTCGCAACCAGAGGGATGTCAATAATGAGGAGGAGAACAATGGAGTGCCTCAGAACAACAACGGACAAGGACCTGCTCATGGAGCTATCAACATTGAGCAACTTTTGGCTATGCAAAACCAGCTCATGCAGACCATGATACAGACAATGGGACAGCTGCAGGCTGGCAACAACAACAATCAGCCCCACATGCCTCCACCACCACCCCCGCCTCCTCATAACCGATTGGGAGAGTTCATGAGGACTAGGCCGCCAACCTTTGCTCAAGCTGCTGACCCTATGGATGCTGATGATTGGCTCAAGTCCGTGGAGAAGAAGCTAGCCATTATCCAATGCAGTGACCGAGACAAAGGTCCTATTTGCTTCTCATCAACTCGTTGGAGCAGCCGCAGATTGGTGGGATTCTTATTGCAATGCTCATGAGAACCAAGAGAGAATTACTTGGGCCGAATTCAAGGAGAATTTTCGTTCTCATTATGTGCCGGAAGGTGTGATGATCTTGAAGAGGCAAGAATTTGAGAACTTAAGGCAAGGAAGATCAAGCGTGAGTGAATATCTCAACAAGTTCACTCAACCCTCAAGGTATGCGCCCGAGGATGTTAGTCGAGATAGCCGGAAGCAATATTTGTTCATGAGAGGCCTCAACAATGAAATCCAAGTGCAATTGCTCAATTGTGATTATGTCAATTTCTAGAAGCTTGTGGACAAAGCAATTGTGGTTGAGAACAAGATTCGCGAGATGGAGCAAGAAATCAAGAGGAAGGTGTCATATCAAGGACAGCAACAAGGAAGTAATGTGCGCCCTCGTCTTACATCACCCAATGCACCCTATTACAGCTCCTCCATTCCTGCTCAGCGCCCTGGTTATGCACCACACCCAACTCAGTTTGTGCAGCAGCGCCCTGTCATGCAAGCAATGCGTTATGCACCTCGTGCTGATTTTCCTGGAGCCAATGTTCAAAACCAAGCTCGTCCCAATAATTATGGTGGAGTTAAGAGGTGTTATACTTGTGGAGAAGCTGGACACTTTGCGCATCAATGTCCTAAGTCAGGCCTTGGTCAAGGGAGCAATGCACCGAGACAAAACCGAAGACCCAATGGAGGACAGCCACAAGGAAGCCGTGGACAGCAGAATTTTGCTCGTGGCAACGTGAACCATGTCTCTACGGAGGATGCTCAACAAGAGTATGACGTGGTCATCGGTATGTTTCTCGCCAACTCCAACCCCACGACTATGTTATTTGATTCTGGAGCATCACATTCATTCATTGCATCGAAGTATGTTGCCAAGTATAGTTTGCCTATCTCTCATATGAAGTTTACTCTATTGGTTAAGTCTCCTGGAGGAGAGATGAGGACAAATATAGTATGTCCAAAAGTAAGCCTTAGAATAAGGGGGGTAGACTTCTCCGCCAACCTCATTGTTTTGGATTCTCAAGGGTTGGACATTATACTTGGTATGGACTGGTTAAGGAAGCACAATGGAGTTATTGAGTGTGCCACGAAGACGGTGAAGTTGACTAATGAGGAAGGGATCACCGTAGAATTTGAAGCATCTCAAACCGCACCGAAGCAATTGGAATTGAATCATGTGGACGGTGCCGCAATTGAGGAGATTCCGGTAGTGTGTGAATTTTTGGATGTGTTTCCAGATGAGTTGCCAGGTATGCCACCTGATCGAGACATTGAGTTTGTTATTGATTTAATACCTGGAACTGCACCTATAGCTAAGAGGCCGTATAGGATGCCTCCTAAGGAATTAGCAGAGCTCAAGAAGCAGATTCAAGAACAACTAGAGAAAGGTTTTATTCGCCCTAGCTCTTCACCTTGGGGAGCGCCCGTTCTATTTGTAGACAAGAAGGATGGAACACAAAGGATGTGTGTGGATTACCAAGCTCTCAACAAGGTGACCATCAAGAACAAGTACACCTTGCCCCGCATAGAGGATTTGTTTGATCATATGAAAGGCGCCTGTGTGTTTTCCAAGATTGTTTTGAGGTCGGGATACTTTCAAATGAAGATTAGACCATCGGACATACCCAAAACAGCTTTCAGGACACGGTATGGATCTTATGAGTACACTGTGATGTCTTTTGGATTGACAAATGCGCCTGCCTACTTTATGTACCTCATGAATAAGGTCTTCATGGAGTACTTGGATAAGTTTGTCGTGGTGTTCATTGATGATATTATGATCTACTCGAAGGATGAGAAAGAACATGAGGAACACTTGAAGCTTACCCTGCAGAAATTGAGGGAGCACCAATTGTATGCCAAGCTCAGTAAATGTCAATTTTGGTTAAGGGAAGTTTCTTTCTTAGGCCACATTATTTCTGGAGGAGGAGTATCAGTTGACCCAGGGAAGGTGAGAGATGTGCTTAAGTGGGAACCGCCACAGAACGTCAAGGAAATAAGAAGTTTTCTTGGAATGGTTGGATATTACCGTCGATTCATCAAGGACTTCTCCAAAATAGCCAAGCCTATGATGGAGTTGCTAATGAAGGGAAAGGCGTTCCAATGGACTGAAGCTTGTCAGAATAGTTTTGAGGAGTTGAAGAAGAGGTTGACAACAACCCCAATTTTGGTATTGCCGGATGTAAGCAAGAGTTTCGACATCTATTGTGATGCATCAAGACAAGGACTTGGATGTGTATTGATGCAAGAAGGTCAAGTGGTCGCCTATGCGTCAAGACAGTTGAAGAAACATGAGCAGAATTACCCGACACACGATTTAACTTGCAGCCGTGGTACATGCACTGAAGATTTGGAGACACTATATTCTTGGACATAGGTGTGAAATTTATACGGATCACAAGAGTCTTAAGTATATTTTCACACAGACAGATCTGAATTTGAGGCAACGAAGATGGTTGGAGCTCATCAAGGATTATGATGTGGGAATCAACTATGATCCGGGAAAAGCCAATGTAGTGGCCGATGCTTTGAGTAGAAAGGGAGTAAGCCATCAACTTACAGTTCGAGAGTTACCGTCCGAGTTATGTAAGGAGTTTGAACGGTTGAACCTCGGGTTTGTAAATGAGATGGAGATGATGGAGTTAAATCCGACCTTGGAGCAAGTATTCGAGAAGCACAGACCACAGATGAGGAGATCAAGGAAATCAAGGAAAGAATCGAAGAAGGGAGAGAATTCAGATTTGATGAAGACGAACATGGTACCTTATGGCTTGGAAAGAGAATTGTTGTGCCTAATGTAAAACATATTCGAGAAACAATATTAAAGGAGGCACATGACTCGCCATACTCAATTCACCCTTGTTGTACGAAGATGTACAAAGACTTGAAGACTTGCTATTGGTGGAATAGCATGAAGAAGGACATAGTTGAATACGTAGCACTGTGTGATGTGTGCCAACGAGTCAAGGTGGAACATCAAAGGCCAGCCGGATTATTACAACCGTTGAAGATTCCAGAATAGAAGTGGGAAGAAATTGGAATGGACTTCATAGTTGGGTTACCACGTACTCAGTCCGGGTATGACTCAATTTGGGTAATTGTGGATCGCTTAACCAAGCCAGCTCATTTTGTCCCTGTGAAGACCAAATATACAGATGCACGATTGGCCGAAATATACATGGAGCATATTGTGTGTCGACATGGGGTCCCTAAGAAGATAGTCTCGGATAGAGGTTCTCAATTTACCTCCAGATTTTGGCAAAAATTGCATGAAGCTTTGGGAACGAGGTTGAATTTTAGTTCAGCATATCATCCTCAAACGGACGGACAAACCGAGAGGACAAATCAGATTTTGGAGGACATGTTAAGAGCTTGTGCATTAAAGCATGGGAAAAGTTGGGATAAAAGCTTGCCATACGCAGAATTTTCATACAACAATAGTTACCAAGCAAGCTTGAAGATGTCACCATATGAAGCACTTTATGGGAGGAAGTGTAGGACACCTTTATTCTGGAATGAGGCAGGAGAAACTCAAGTATTTGGTCCGGATGTGTTGCAAGAAGCCGAAAAGCAAGTCCAAATAATTCGTGAAAACTTGAGGGCTGCCCAATCAAGACAAAAAGGCTATGCAGACAATAGGAGAAGGAAATTAGCCTTTGAAATTGGAGATTTTGTTTACCTCGAGGTGTCACCTATGAGAGGTCATAAGTGGTTTAACATAAGAGGCAAGCTCGCACCTCGCTATATTGGACCATTCAAGATTTTGGACAAAAGAGGAGAAGTAGCATATAAGTTGGAGATGCCAGCTCATCTTTCAGATGTACATGACGTGTTTCACGTGTCTCAACTCAAGAAGTGTCTCAGGGTACCGGAAGAACAAGTGCCAACGGACGAGTTAGAACTTCAGGAGGATTTGTCTTATGTCGAGCAACCTATCAAGATCTTGGACGTGAAGGAAAGGGTCACGAGAAATAAGAGGATACGTTGGTGCAAAGTGCAATGGAAACACCATACAGAAGCCGAAGCTACGTGGGAACGTGAAGAAGACCTGAAGGCAGAATTCCCGCATTTTTCTCCACGCTGTCGAATCTCGAGAGCGAGATTCACTTTAAGGGGGGTAGGTTTGTAACACCCTAAATTTTCGCATCATGCATTGCATACATGTTCATGCATTAAATATTAGTAGGATAAAAGAAAAATAATAAAACATAAAAAATGGAGCATATATATACAAATGTATGTAGCAAAAGAAGAAAAAGAAAATAATAATTATATCCTAAAACATGTATTAGGGAATAAATATAAAATAATAATAATAGATAAAAAGAAATATATATAAATAAATTATATGATAATAAATATATATATATAAAATAATAAATAAATAAATGAATAAGATAAATAAAAATAATAAAGCATAAATAATAATATAATAATATATATATATATAAAAAGAAGAAAAAAAAGGCTGCTGGTGCTGGCCAGCGGCCGAGCCGCCAGCGCCGACCGCGGCCTGCCCCGGCCCCGCCGCCTGGGCCCCGCCTCCCGTTTCCCACCTCCCGGCCCTGCCCCTGCGCGAATCCCGCCCGGGTTCCCACGCTCGGTCGGCCGACCGGCCCCGCCGCCTGGGCCCCCCCGCCTCTCACGCGCCCCGGTGCCCAGCTCCCGCCGCCCATGTGGCCCCCACCCCGCCGCCCTCCCAACGCACAGCGCGCGCCCCAAGCGCCTGCCCCACGCGCCCCCACGCCCGACTCCCGCCGAAACCCGCGTCCGACCCCAGCCCCGCACGCGCTCCCGCGTCCGACCTCAGCCGCCGCCTTCCGCTCCGGTCTGCCGCTCCAGCGCCTCGATTCCCGCCCGGCTCGGTCGAACGCCCCGCCCGCCGAACGCCCCGCTGGCCACGCGTCCCGCCCGCGATTCTCGCCCGATATTCCCGCTCGCCCCCTACCCCCGTGCCTATAAAAAAAAAGCACCAGCTCCGTAGGTTTTCCCGATACCCCATAAACGCCGCCGCCTTCCCAAGAACGCCGCTGGTACAGAGAAAAAAGGGGGCACCAGGAGGCTGCGCCCAGGGAAGAAGAGGGAGAAAAAAAGAGGGAAAGAAGAGGAAGAAAAAGAGGAGGACCCCACCGCCCGCCGGAGATCGTCGCCGTCGTCGTGCCGCCGAAGGACTGCTGTGCCATCCACATCGTCTACGCGTCGCATTTGTTCCGCGACCGTCAAGCCGTCAGATCTACGGTAGGATTCGTTCCCGATGCGAATTTTGGCGATGCATTAGATCTAATAGACATAAATTTATTTTAGTTGCACCATAATTTTATTTTCAGCAGCATTAATTCTCGCTAAAACCCCTGTAAACTCGTATGAACGCGTATGAACTAGTTGCATCTAATTAATAAATAGCCGTAGTTAATTAATTATTGTACTTTGCATGCATGCATATCGTCGCATGTTGATTAATGTGTGTGCATCACGTTGATTTGTATGTATATTCTTGTATGTGTGATAACGAGTAGAGGGAAGTGCTCAAGAGATCATGTACGAGGATTTTCAGAATCAAGACTTCGAAGCGCTTGAGCAACCCTATCCGCCGGAGCAAGGCAAGTGTCCTTGAAGCATATTGATCCTGTTGTTTTAAAATAAATGTTTTGTTTGCAAACTTGCATGCTTGTGTCAAATTGATGGGAATCCTATGGTAGGAAGTTTACTAGTTTTGTTTGACCACCCTTGTCACCTGGAATATATGGTAGAGAGTCGGGATGGGTTTTTACCTTTTTGCTTCGCTTAATTAATTGGGATGGCAAACAACACTACACATTTAATTATGCATCAATGATATTCTGGTTAATGTGAACTGGTCAATATGATGGGTGATCTATGCAAGCCTGGTATGTGGATGGGTTGGATGTTATGGTGGTTTGCTTGCCTTAGATCTAAGGACAGGTTCATGCGAGAATAAGCCAGGACTACAGTGCCACCACGAGGCCAAGTATGGGTGCGGCGTAGCTGATTAATTAGGGCTTTGCTAGTGCTGTTTGGACCATTGTGGATGCTAGGGGAAGGGGTAGTCGGATTGGGTTTGTTGATGATTGGTGGGACTACCCTGGGATCCGAATGGCTCAAGAGGGGGCCCTTGGTTGAAGATGTGCTCAGTTGGAGGCATCGCCACCGGTGAAACCTCAGTGGGGTCTAAATAGGCTAGTAATCCCTTTGTAAAGGCTATTTTGTGATCTCTTGGCCACACACCAACGGAAGTGTGTAATGTGACCGGCGGGTCATGGGCATAAGGGAGGTTCTTAGTCGCCGAAGGGTGATGAAATCACGAACACGTGGGTAAAGAGGTACAAACTCCGCAGAGTTAATTAAAACTATCATGATAGCCGTGCTCCCGGTTATGACCACCTGGACAACTTCCATGATTAGAGGGAAATTGGGATTTGGAATGATTATGGTTTGGTAATGGTTATGGTTGATATTATGATTATGGTTATGGGATGGAATCATGGTTTATGACATTGATTATAGTTATTGGCAATGTTAAATTATGGACTGGTATTATGATGGTTACATGGTTTATGATGGGTTTACTTCACATAAATATGATACATTGCTTTTTTTTTCAAATTTTTTATTGTACTTTTCAACACTTAGCCATTATTACATTCGTCATTTGAATCAGCCACATGTCATACTTTACACACTTGCTGAGTACGACATGTACTCACTCTTGCAATCCCCCACCCAACAGTTGCAGGTCAGAATTCTGAGTTTATTGGCAATAATGCGGAGTTCTAGGCCGTGTATACCGTCAGCTTTGCCTGTGGTGTTGCATGGAGCTGCGCTATCCCTTTTGCTTAGTTTGCTTAGTTGCTTAATTAGTTTATTTCCACTGCATTAGTTGAACCTGTCATTAATATTCATTAGAGCTTGTATTCGAGGATATAATGAATTATGTAATAAGAGTACTTATTTAATAATTTGAGCTGTGGTAATTATCTGTTTATCATTTGTGAATCACTCGTGTATGTGTGTTGAACATCCTGGGCACACATATGCGTTAGCTTGGTTCATTTTCAGAACCGGGCGTCACAGTCGGTCACTGCATTGATGCACAACAACCCTTAGAACACGATAATTGATGTGCATACTCTTCTCCAACGTGAACTGCTGCCAGGAGCACCTCAGGGTGCAATGGAGCAGTGGCGTGCTGATGTGGAACATATGGTTGTAGCTACAGCCGATGGCCTCAGCAACCAAGGTCCTCCCCCTTCAGAGCAAGCACCTTCTCAGCGTCGGATCTTGTCTGGAAGACTTGGTCCGCAAGTTTCACAACACTGGAGATGTGTTGTGTCTCAGCAGGCAACGTCTCTGCCCTCCGGGGTGCGTCACACTCACACCACGTCAAGACTCTCGACGCATGATTTGTGGGCAGAGCTTGACTGCCGCTACAGACAGCAGGACAATCGCGTCCACATCGAGCATGCTCGCAAAAGGCGGTAGGCTCCAGAAAACCCTCCTCCCATGGGAGAAGGGGGCAGCTGCTCAGCCCTGGCCATTGACATGGGCATGGTCCGCTGGCCCCAGAAGTTTCGGCCTCATCTGCCAGAAAAATTCGATGGGACTGTCAACACCGTCGAGTTTCTCAAGATATACTCCACCGCCATTCTTCCGGCGGGTGGCAATGAGGTTGTGATGGACAGCTACATTCTAGTGACTTTGACTGGGACAGTCAGGTCCTGGTTCATGAGTCTCCCGCCTGACTCTATCAACAGTTGGCAGAGCTATGCCAACAGTTCACCGCAAACTTTGAGAGCTCCTACACCCGACCTGGCACAAAATTAGACATTTTTGTTGTACATTAAAACTCAGGAGAATTGCTGCAATCCTTCATCCAGCGATTTTCTCATGTACGAAACACCATCCCTTCTATCTCCAATGCTTCTATCATTGTGGCATACAGACAGTGTGTTATAGACAATAAGATGTTGGAGAAGCTTGCAACGAAAGAAGTCACTTGCGTCACGGAACTCCTTAGCTTGGCTGACAATTGCGCCTGAGCTGCGGGGGGCTGGGAAATGCATTCCAAGCCATCTCCGGAGGCTAACAAAAAGTCCTCTAAAGTTGAATCCACTACCTCCGGTAGTGGAAAGAAAAAGAAAATGTCCAACGGCAAGAAGAAGCCATCGGCCGGCACACCAATTGCTACGGCAGCTGCAGCTCCAAGCCGGCACACCTCGACCTTCGTCAAAAGATGGTGGCGGTACAAAGATGTGGTTTCCGATCCACAAAATGGACAAACATGGTCTGGAAGATTGTCGGGAGGTCCAAAATCTTGTCTAACACTATAACAAGCGTCGAGAAGAAGCCCCTTTCTGCTAGCGGGAAGGAAATCAAAAAGTCAATGAAAATCCAGCTGATACGGAGCTAGGCTTCTAGGACCCCAAGAAGGTACTAAAGGCTGTGTACAACACAGTCAACGATAATTTTGACGTCTCCGACAACGAGTGTTGGAAGACCCTCAACACCATATATCGAGGGTCCTGGGATATCACTTCCCGCCACGTCCTCAAGACTATGCTGCGAGGGATGGCTGTCGTAGCTCCTACTGCCAAGGTAGAACCGTATCGAAAGAGGATGAACACTCACATCACTTTCAATGCTAAAGACTGCCCTAGGAACATGATCGGAGATGGCCAACTACCATTGGAGGTGTCTACAACCATCAACAACGTTCAGCTCTACCATGTATTGGTACATGGAGGGCGGCGCTCAACCTCTTGAGCTATGAAGTGTTCATCAAGATCCAACTCTGACTCTCAGACCTTCGCCCCTCACGTCCATTACTCGGGGTAGGTTCGGGGGCCAACAGCCCTCATGGATCCATTACACTCCCAGTGATCTTCGGGACTTGGAAGAACAACAGGACCGAGAAGATGGTCTTCGATGTCGCACACATCAGCTTGCCCTTCAACGCCATCCTAGGTAGGCCTGCCCTGTATAGGTTCATGGCCACAGCTCACTACGGCTATTTGGTGTGAAAGATGACGACACCTTTGGGTGTTCTCTAGACCTGTGGAGATCGCACTGCAGGAGTCACTCCACTAGAAGAACTCCATGCGCTTGGGATAGCGCAGAAGGGAGCACCTGGCAAGGAGCTAGCTTCTCAACTACCGGGCACTCGTCACCGAGGCTCAACCTCTGCACCACGTGTGCAGACAAGCGGTGACACCAATGTACCCATCAAAGTCGTCCAAATTGGTTCTGATGCTGCCTAGACTACCCGTATATCGGGAGGTCTGGACAACAAATAGGAACTCGTGCTCATCACTTTCCTCCGGGTGAAGGTTGATGTGTTTGCCTGGCAACCATCACAAATGCCTAGGATCCCTAGGGAGGTGATGGAGCACAACCTGAAGATTTATCACGACGCACGAACAATACACTAGAAGCCCCGGAAGCAATTAGTCGAGCAGTAGAACTTCATCGGACAAGAAATCAAGAAGCTGCTCAAAGCTGGTTTCATCCGGGAGGTCCATCATCCAAGATGGACAGCGGGAAGCTTGGGATGTTTATCGACTACACCACCTTGAATAAGGCATGTCCAAAAGATCCATTTCCACTACCTAGAATAGATCAGATAGTGTACTCCACCTCCTCGTGTGAGCTACTGTGTTTCGTAGAAGCATATTATGTATACCATCAGATCCAAATGTATAGGGAAGATAAAGATCATACTGCCTTCATAATAGTAAATGGATTGTATTGTTACACTACCATGCCTTTCAGTCTCAAAAACGCTACTTCAACTTCTGTGCAAGCTATGCACAAAACATTTGGAGAGCTCATCAGGTACTTGGTGGAGGTTTACATTGATGAAATCGTTGTGAAGGTCAAGAACAAGGAGTCACTCCTTGACAACCTACAAGCCGTCTTCGACAAGCTGCGGATCACGCGCACCAAGCTGAACCTAGACAAATGTGTCTTCGGGGTTAGCTCTGGGAAGCTCCTCGGATTCTTGGTGACCCACCAAGGAATTGAGGCAAAACCGGGGAACATCAATGCCAGTGAAGATATGTGGCCCCTAACCCGCATCAAGGATGTCCAAAAGCTAACTGGATGTCTAGCTGCGCTCAACCGGTTTATCTCAAGATTGGCAGAACGGGAGCTAACCTTCTTCAAACTCTTGAGGAAGTCCGGGCCATTCCATTGGTTCAAAGAAGAAGAAAAGGCAATCCAAGAGCTTAAACAGCTCCTCACCACACTATCAATTCTGGTATCTCCGAACCCTAATGAGCCTCTACTGCTATACATTTCTGCAACTATAGAGGTTGTCAGCATGGTTCTGGTCGTGGAAAGACCGGAGCCATCTCCAGTTCAGGAGCCCAAACCCCTCTAGGAGGGTCCGGAGCTACCTGAAGCCGAGTCTGGGTCCTAGCCCCCAGGCATGGATCTTCAAGGTGAAATGCTAGAGGATCAACCTCTCTCATTTGAGGGAGTTCACCTGTCTGATCATGAAGATCTGGACCCCTCCCGGAGGGTCCGGGTTGAACAAGAAGAAGTTCCAGACCCCTCCGAGACAGCTCAGAAGCTCAACAAGAAGGTCCGGACACCCCCAGGAGGGTCCAGGTTGATGAAGAAGAAGCTCCGGGCCCCTCCGGGAGGGTCCGAACCATCCAGCGCCCAGTATACTTCATCAATGAAGTACTTCACGATGCCAAGACTCGGTACATTGAGGTGCATAAGCTGCTTTATGCAGTTCTTATTGCCTCAAGGAAGCTTCGTAATTATTTCCAAGCTCACACGATATCAGTGGTAACCTCCTATCCATTTCGTGCCATACTTTACAATCCCAACTCTACTGGGAACATCACCAAGTGGGCAGTGGAATTGGCAGAATTTGATCTTGAAATCCTGCCACAACAAGCTATCAAGAGTCAAGCCTTGGCTGATTTTGTGGCAGAGTGGACACCTTCTCCATCAAATCCTGGGGGCCCCAGTGAGCAGAAGCCAGAACCCAAGGTCCCAGTCTTCGCCGAACCTTAATGGACTCTCTACTTCGACGGCTCTATGCAAAAGTAGGGGCCAGAGCTGGAATACTTCTCCTCCGATCGAGGAGAAGGTCAAATATATGGTGCACCTTGACATCAAGGCTACCAACAACATGGCGCGGTATGAAGCTCTCATCTACGGGCTCAAGGTGGCGCTTTCATACGGCGTCAAGCAAATGCTGGTGAAGGGAGATTTGCAGCTCATTATCAAGCAAGTCAAAGGTGAATGCAGCTGCAACAACCCTCAACTCGCTGCATATCTCCATGAAGTACAGAAGCTCCAGAAAGACTTCCACGTCCTGGACCTCTTCCATGTCTAGCGTCTCAACAACGCTAAAGCTGATGAACTCTCGACAAAGGCTTCAACCGAAGCTCCGGCTCTCGATTGAGTTTCTGTTCGAAGATTGTCAATACCAACCGCTCAGCCACCCAAACAGAGCGAAGGGGGTGAGACCAGCACCTTGAAGCTGGCGGTCCCGGTGGCCCTGTTACCATGGCATCCACCAAGGGTTGTAGGTGCTCCAGGAAGCTCCGAGCAACCCAACACGCAATACCCAGAAGCTCAAGTTAGCTCCGATGCATGGATCTCGGAGATCCGGGGCTACCTGAAGAAAAATGTCTTTCCTGAAAACGATGCATCCTCTGACCGGATGATCGGATTGGCTAAAAGACACACGTTGGTAGAAGAGGATCTCTACCAGCGCTGTGCCAATAGTGTCGTAATGCGGTGCATTTTATGGGAAGGAGACCGCGATCTCCTCACGGAGATCCATGGAGGCGAGTGCGAGAACCATGCATCTTCCTGCACGCTGGTCGGTAAAGCCTTTCGGCATGGTTTCTACTGGCCTACAAGACTCCAAGATGCAGTCGAGTTGGTGAAGAAGTCTGAAGTGTGCCAGTTCGACGCAAAACAAATTCACATTCTGGCTCAGTAACTACAGATGATACCTCCTACATGGCCATTCGCTGTGTGGGGGATGGACATTTTGGGACCTTTCCCAAAAGCCGTGAGAGGTTACAGGTTACTGTATGTCACTATTGACAAGTTCACCAAGTGGACGGAAGCTACTCCAGTTGTGACAATCAACAAGCAGTTTGCTATCAAGTTCTTGAAGTCCATAGTCTTCAGATTTGGAGTTCTGAACAGAGTAATCACGGACAACATAACCCAATTTACAAGTGCAGCATTTCAAGAGTATTTCAAAGACCTCAACATTCAAGTCAGCTACGCATCAATAGCTCACCCGGCAAGTAATGGCCAAGTAGAGAGAGCAAATGCATAAATATTAATAGGACTCAAGACGCGCATATATGAGCGCCTGAGGAAACACAGAGCCAACTGGATTGAGGAGCTTCCACTCGCACAGTGGGGGAGCAGGACAACACCTAGACGGTCAAGTGGAGAAACCACCTTCTTCCTGTTGTATGGAGCTGAAGCGGTCATTCCTCCGAAGAACACCATTGGGTCGCTCCGGGTCTAGACCTTCGACGAAGCCACATAGGACCAGCTCTGGCATGAAGACCTTGACTCGTTGACGAGGGAAGGTGCCAAGCAGCTGTTCGGAATGCATGTTATTGCCAGGCGCTCCGGCGCTATCATCATAGGCACATGCATAACCGACAGATCGAGGAAGGCAATCTGGTGCTGCGGATAATACTAACTTGAGAAGGGATGAATACCCAGCTAGGAATGTCCCATCCGAGTGATCAAAGTATCCCGCCCCGGATGCTTTCGCTTGGCAACTAAGGATGGGACTCCGCTTCCTAATCCTTGGAACATCGAGCACCTTCGTAAGTTTTATGCTTAGATTCACAGATAAGAGTCTGTAATTACACACAATGTAAGTTATAGAGTCTATACACAGAGTTAGGTAGGTCCTCTTGGAGAACATTTGGACCCCTCCGGGAGGGTCCGGGCAGTTCAAGCAAAATTTAACTCGGTCCCTGTACTGAAAGTGTGGCTTACTTACCCTGGGTTAGAATAAGATATATAGTACACTAAGCCTAGTAATGTACTGTAATACCCTCATTCTCATGCATCATGCATTGCATAAGTTCATATACATGTTTAACACTAATCCAGATAAGAAGGAATATGTTTAAAATGAATTAGAAGCAAAACCACACTTAAAAGTTCTGAGAAATGTGCACTAGTCCGGTTTTCGTGCGGACTAGTCCGATTTATCTCTGACCTCGCTCGGACATGTCCATTTTAGTGTGGTCTATTCCAATTTTGGCCTCTGTACACTTTCTGGACTTGTCCAGACCAATAGTAGACTAGTCCGGTCATCCCTGTGACACCCGGTTCTGAAAATGAACTAAGTGAACGCATATGTGTCCCGAGGACGTTCAACACACATACGCGAGTGCATTCACAAAAGGATATACCAAAAATTACCACAGAACAATATTAATTGACTAATTTTATTACACAATTCATAATATCCTCGAATACAAGCTCTAATGAATATTAATGACAAGTTTTCAACTAATGCAGCGGAAATAAACTAAGTAAGCAAACTAAGCAACTAAGCAAAGGGTATAGTGTAGCTCCAACACTCCACAGGCAAAGCTGACGGTAGACACGGCCCAGAACTGCGCATTATCATCGTTATACTCCCAATCCTGCCTTGCAACTATTGGTGGGGGAATTACAAGTGTGAGTACATGTCGTACTCAGCAAGTATGGAAAGTGTGACATGTAGCTGATACAAATGTCAAATATAATAATGGCTAAGTGCTGAAAAGTACATTAAAACATTTAAAAAGCAACATAATATATGTATGTGAAATAATCCTATCATAAACCATAATTATTAACATAGTACCAGTTCATATTCCATATCCATCATCCATATACCAGATTTCACCATTGCCAGTAACCATATTCAATACCAGAATTTAATCCATATTCAGCCTTAACTATATTACCAACCATAACCATTACCAAACCATCCCAATGTCAAGTTTCCCTCTAATCATGGAAGTTGTCCATGTGGTCATAACCGGGAGCACGGCTATCATGATAGTTTTATTAGACTCTGCAGAGTTTGTACCACTTTACCCACGTGTTTGTGATTTCATCACCTTGCAGTTACTAGAACCTCTATTATGCCGTCTCACACTTCCATTGGCGTTTGGCCAAGATATCACAAAATAGACTTCACAAAAGGATTACTATCCTATTTATACCCCACTGAGGTTTCACCGGCGGTGATGCCTCCAACCGAGCACATCTTCAACCAAGGGTCCCCTCTTGAGCCATTCGGATCCCAGGGTAGTCCCACCAATCATCAACAAACCCAATCCGACTACCCCTTCCCCGAGCATCCTTAATGGTCCAAATAGCACTATCAAAGCCCTAATTAATCAGCTACGCCGCACCCATACTTGGCCTCGTGGTGGCACTGTAGTCCTGGCTTATTCTCGCATGAAACGGTCCTTAGATCTAAAGCAAGCAAACCACCATGTCGGCCAACCCGTCCACATACCAAGCTTGCTTAGATCACCCATTATCATACTACATTAACCAGTTCATGTTAAACATAATCTCATTAATGCATAATTAAGTTAAATGGTATAGTTTTCTTCCCATCCTAATTAATTAAGTGAAGCACAAAGGTAAAAAAAAACCATCCCGACTCTCTACCATGAATTTCAGGTGACAAGGGTGCTAAAACAATGCTAGTAAACTTCCTATCATAGGATTCTTGTCGGAGTTTGGTTCCGGCAATTCTCCTGGTACTACCGTTGGCCTCCCGCGGAGTTTATAGTTTGGTTGTGGGCGCGCAGAGATTCAGAACATGATGGCAAGTTGACACGAGGATTTACGTGGTTCGGGCCGCCTAAGCGTAATACCCTACTCCATAGGGTGGGTAGTTGTTGTATTGAGCGTCTGAGCACTTGTGAGCATGTGTCAGAGCCGAGTCTCTAAAAGTCTCCCTGTGTATCACTTGACCAGTCCTTTTATCGTACAAGGACTGTTCGTTACATCATTAGCCTGGCTTGACATGTGGCCCAGGCGGTTACTGATGTTTAATACATAATTATTGACCTTAATTACCCTTAATAGTGTGGTAACGCGCCTTGACAATGCCGTTACTGGTATTAAGGGCCCCCTGATCATGTGTCATTAAGATGGTATTAATGACACTTAATCGGGTCTTGAAGTCTTTGATTGTCCCTTGAAGGTCCGAGCCGTTGGGGGTCCACCAGTTTGCTTGTTGAAGTTGAAGGTTCGGCAGTTGGACGTGTGGCAGCTATGGAGCTTACCGACTGGGACGGATAGGTCCGGTGCTGTTGTACACGTGTCAGTACTGGAGCTTCCCTCTGTCGGGGGTTAGGTCCGGGTGTGCCGCACAGGTATTTAGCCCGAAGCTTTCCCATGTGTGGGATGAAGCTCCAGTTGCAGGATACACGTGGCAGCACCGGGACTGATGATAGAAGGGAGGCAGGTCCGGTCCCGTATGACACGTGGGGCCTTCGGAGGTCTTCAACTAAGACAGGTGAAGTTCCTTTGGTCTTTTTGCAGTCCAAAGTGGTATTCGGTACACAGGGTACCCACAGTGGCCCCATGGGCCCACCTCTGGGAGAGACCTTTTGGATGAAGTCGTTCTGCCGGAGGTGGTCCATCCTTCGGTTTTTGAGCCGTGTCTTCAAGGGTCTTTGGATATCCTGTTGGCGGTAGTTCGCAATTAAACCATCGCCACATGGCATACTCAGGATGCGGCAAGTGAGATCCGAGTGTGCGGATCTCACGCAATTGAAGGTCGTCGGTTCCCGATACAAAAACCGTATTGGTTCTGCGCGTCCTGTATGGCCACCGCCCTCGGCTTCCTGCCTTTCATCATGACAACTGTTCGCCTGGGGTAAGGACCACGACTTGATCGTCGGGGTGGCCCCAGGCCCCCTTGTCATTGGCAGGGTGAGGTTTTTGAACTGTATCATCGGCTTCTCTGCATTTTCCATCCAAGCGTTGCGGGGGCTTACTTAAGAAAGAAAGCGTGCACCATTTGGGGATTCTTTACGCCTTCATTTGAACTTGCGCCTGAATCCTCCAAACTTTGGCCTGCATTTCATCTCTTGCCCCGCTGTGCTACGATGGAGTTGGGTCTCCGCAAGAGCCGTCTTAAGACCTATGGTGATTTGAAGAAGGTCCGGGCCCTCATGGGGTGGTCTAGTGACTCCTTCAACCACCTGGTCTGCGCCAGCAAGCTTTTGTTCAAGAAGGAGCAAGCCGGCGACATGGTGTACTTCTTCGCGTACGCCATGGTGGGACTGATCCCACCCTTCTCCACTTTTATCTTGATGCTGCTAGACTTCTATGGTCTGCAGTTGTACCACCTCGGCCCTCAGTCCATTCTTCTCGTGTCCACTTTTGTCCACTTCTGAGAGATGTGGGTGGGTATTCCCCCCTGCGTCAAGCTCTTCCGCACCTTATTCACCATCCACACCACCGGCAAGAGTGACGAGTACCTTGGCTTCTATTATTTTGTGAAGCGCAAGAAGTGCCCGCACAAGTACTTGAGGTCGTTCCCTTCTGTCAAGTGGGACGACTGGAAGAAGGATTGGATTGTCAGCACAACAGAGAAGCACGAGAAGCTGGAGCTGCCCGAAGGCCTCCCCAACGTTGACACTGAAGCTTGGAGCGAAGTTCCAGTGCTATCGGACACCTTCAGCCCTGCCCTAACCAGGATCCGCCAATGTGTGGAAGGAGGGGTGACTCCCCAGGCGGTACTCTACAACTTCCTGGTCAACAGGTGGGCTCCGCTGAAGAAGAGGGAGAAGCTCGCCTAGGCCCTCAACAGCATGATGGACGACGACCGGATCGAGACCGGTTTGAAGTCCAACCTGGAAGGCGTAGCTTTGGAGCTTCACCTCAAGAAGTTCCAGCACAGCATCAACGTCGAGGGCAACGACTTGACTCCACCGGTGGCTTTCCTCCCTCTGAACATGGAGGCATAGTTCAGCAGGGAGCTCCGGTGGAAGATGCCAGTGCTTGACGACCTCGATGAAGTTGAGAGGCATTTGACCTCCGAATTGGCGATCCACAGAGCTTCCGAGGGTGGTCCCCCTTCCGCCCCGAGATAGAGAGTTGAAGTCATGGGAAAGGGCAAAGAATTGGCCGAGCCCTCGATCCGTAAGAGGAAGTTGAAGCACTCTGACGGGAGGTCCGTCAGACCTGCTACTTCCGCAGAAGCTCCTTCTCCCCGAGGGGGAGGTCTTCAATGGCGGCAACAACTCCAGCATCAGCATCTCCCCAGGACGCTAGCTCCGGCCATGTGGCTCCAGTACCAGGGCCAGCTGAGGGCTCTAGGTCTGTGGGTCCGTCTCAGTCGAGGGGGGCCTCACACAATACAATGCTGATGGCGGCATCAAGCTCCTGGGAGCCTTCCGAAGCTACTACGCCAATGGCGTCAGGGTCCGGCCCCAAGTGTCCGGTGAAGAGGTTCTGCGCTAGCTGGAGCGGAAGCATTCCGAGGTAAATTTGATTTTTTACCTCAGTTAATTTTTTTTTGTTGTAATCATATTTTGAGTTTCTTCATCCTTCATCCGCAGGGTACCCAAGAAAAGGGGCTGAAGCTCCGGTTCTTGTAGCAGCAACTGATGTTGCGCATACGGAGGCTCCAGCTCTAGTTCCAGCCCCGCCCCGAGAGGTAGCTGAGGCCGCGGCAGCTCCGACGCCAGCTGTCGTTGTCCTTGACCTCAAGTCATCCCCTGAAGCTCCCGTGGTAGCGCCGGACTACGGGAATGAAGATGTACCAGTGGCACCAGCCCCGTAGGTTGAAGCTCCAGGTCTGGATGCTGAGATGATGGACACTCCGGCCTAAGAGCCGGAGGTTGCTGCAGTTCCGTCCCTAGAGCCGGATGTCGTTGAAGCCCCGGCAGCGGAGCCGGCGGTTGATGAAGCCCCGGCGGTGGAACCGATGATTGATGAAGTTCCGGCGCCTGAGCCGGTTGCCGCAGAAGTGCCGACGCCCGAGGCAATGGCGGTCGAAGCGCCAGCGCCTGAACCGGCAGTGGAGGAGGCGCCAGCGTTGGAGACGGAAGTGGCTTCAGCTCTGGCTGAACCTTCAACGCCTGCCCTGAAGGTGGTGGTTCCGGAGGTGCCCGCGCCTGAGCCAGGGTGCCAAGATGAAGCTGTCGGTCCCCCTCCTAAGGGACCAGTTGCTGATGACCTAACGGCGGGGCCTTCGGAGACGACTTCCAAGGTAGAAACTTCTGTTGCAGGACCTTCCTCGGCGGCAGCTGAGGCTATCTCGGAGAGCGGCCCTAGTGCTGTTGAAGCTCAGGGGACCTCTCTTATAGAGTGGGACCCAATTTTTGTTATGTAGAACCCGCCGGATCCAGCGGAGAGGACCCCGGCAGGTCTGGAGCCAATCCCTTTGTCGTTATCCATCGACAATGCCCGCTCCAGCCTTCGTCAAGTTCAGCTGGCCTTTTACCATGACAACAAGGCACTTGAGGAGGAGCACCAAACCATTAGGAGGTGGCGCAACCGGCTCCAATTCGAGACCAAGCTGGTGCAGACGAGGCTGGTCGGCGACAAGGAGTGGGTGAAAAGGGAGAAGGTCCGGTTGGAGTACTGGGGTCAGCTACTGGATGAGAGGGAAAGCATGACGCGGTCCCTCGACGACCAGTCTCGGGCCATCCACGAACAGGTCGTGGCTGCTAATGAAGCAGCGAATGAGCGCCAAGAGGAGCTCAGCGCCATCCACGACAGCCTCGTCAATAGCCGGGAGGCTCTTGAGTAGCGGGAGAAAAAGCTCGAAGATGAAGAGCAAAAACTCTTGGAACTGTGGTATGACCTCGTGAAGAGGGAGGAGGAGCTTACTCAGAGGCTGACTCTAGGTGACAAGAGTCTCACGGAGCGCACCAAGAAGCTGGAGGAGCGATGCGAGAAAGAGGAGAAGAAGGCCTGGCAGCGAGGACAGGACCTCACCACGAGGGAGAATGAAATTGCTTCCAGGGAGAAGAAAGTGCGGGGCTGGGAGAAGGACCTGGTCGACCGCCGAACAGGATCCACCTCTGGGAGGAGGAGCTCGGCAAAATCGAATGGCAGGTTGCCGAAAAGATTTAGCTGAATGCCAAAGAGGTCGTGCGCCTTGCCTGGGAGAATTCGAAGCATGCGGCGACCAAGAGATACTAGGAAGAGATGCGAGGCTCAAGGGCTACAGAGTCCAACAAGTTTGGGACTTCTTGGGCAAAGCCAATGACGCGCTGACGCCAATAGGTTTTAGTCCCGTGCGTCCAGATGATCCGGAGCCGGAGCTGGACCAAGCGTTGCAGGTGTTGAACTCGGCGGGCAACAATCTCTCCAAGATGGGTGATGTCATCGCGGACCAGCTGGAAACCGAGGACAATCCATGGCGAAGAACATCGCAGAGTACATGCTGACGTGCTACACAAGCCGGGACCCTCACTTCCCACTGGACCCGGTGCTTGAAGGCCCCATCGACGGAGAGGGAGAAGCCGCCAAAGCCAGCGTGTCGGAGGTTGCCCAGAAGGTCGCCTCGTTCTTCCATAAGGTTTAGGACTTTCTCTTTGTAGCTCCCACTTGTACCTTCTCTTGTTTTTCTCCAATTTTGTAATCTCCTGTCTCCAGATTAATGAAATCCAAGAATTTTATGAATTTCATTTTTTGTCTTCAACACCTTTGTCCCACTTGGCCCCTGGTACACAATTTGATTTTGAACATGTACCAAGAGGATGTAGCATTTTGTTGAAGACTTGCGCACTTCGAACTTGTAGTTTGTAGGTCCGAAGTCGTCAATAGTAGGGGCCCCCTGTGGTTGTCAGAGCTTAGTACCTCCGGCAGTGACTGTTGTCAACATGTAGAGCATCGACAGTTAGTCCTCTGGGGTTGTCGGAGCTTGGTAGCTCTGGCAGCGATCACTGTCAACAGGTGGTCCGTCTACAGCAGACCCCACTGGGGAGTCTTCCCACCATCTTTTCTTCACGTTGACGGCTGGGCCCCTGGATCTGCCAGGACTTTGTAGCTCCGGCGATGTCTACTATCAATGTTTGAAACATTAACAATAGACCTCCTTAGGGGGTGTCTGAGCTTTGATAGCTCCGGCTTCATCCACCATCATCATGAGATCTTTATTTTTCCTGCACACTGAAGTCAAGAAAAACAATAAAACCCATTTCTTCTCTATAACTCATTTGCGGCTTACTATTCCCGAAAGAAATTTTTAGGTCGAACACAATTCTAAATACAATCAAGTGCACTGGCTTGTTTTCTCCAGGTTCGATCATTTCTGGACTCGCCTTACTTCGGCCTGTCGGGGTGTAGGTAGAGTGGCGTACTTAGGGTGCAGGACCAGGCTAAGTCGATAGCACACTCCGGACCTAGATTGGCTTGGCGGCATTCGAACGAGTAGACCATTAACAATGTTTAGACCCAGAATAATTGACAATGCAACTTGAATTATATATGAAATGGTTGAGCTAAAGTTTCTTAAGAATTGCACAACTTTGTTGTAGACAAGAAAGAGAAAAATAAAAAATATTGAGCCTGTATAAAATAAATGCATGTGGAGTCTGTTTTCACATAATGATGTCTTTCATTATAGGTTCGGGGTACAGGGGAAACAAGTACACTCTTAGGGTACGGAACCAGACTAAGTGTGTTGTGTTTCTCGTTTGACCCAAGGTAGCTAGCTACACTTTTAGTTCTGAGACAGTGACAAGTGTTGCCTGAACTTTGCAGACCTTCCAGGGAAGGTCCGGTTGTTCTCTCGAAGGAGCTACCCGACTCTGTACAATGAATCTATAATATAAACCACATGTAACTACAGACTCACCTCTGTGATATTAAGCGTAGAACTTACGGAGGTTCTCAATGTTCCAAGGATTAGGGAGAGGTGTCCCATCCTAGGTTGCCAAGCGAACGCATCTGGGATGAGATACTTTGATCACTCAGAAGGGTCCTTCCCAGCTGGGGGAGAGTTTGTTTAACCCTTCTCGAGTTTGTATTCTCTGCCAGATCGCCTTCCTCGAGCTATCGGCTGTGAACATGCCTTTGGTGATAGCGCCGAAGAGCTTGGCGGTATCGGGCATTCCGAACAGCTGCTTGGCACCTTCCCTCTTCAATGAGGTCAAGGTCTTCACGCGTGAGCTGGTCCTGCGCGGCATTGTCGAAGGTCCCGACCCGGAGTGACTCCAAGGTGATTTCCGGAGGAAGGACTGCTTCAGCTCCGTACACCAGGAAGAAGGATGTCTCTCTAGTTGACCGGTTTGGAGTTGTCCCGTTGGCCCACAGTGCGGGCGGAAGCTCTTCGATGCAGTTGGATCCATGTTTTTTTCAGGCGCTCATATGTGCGTGTCTTGAGTCCTTTAAGTATTTCGGCATTTGCTCTCTCAGCTTGGCCATTACTTGCCAGGTGAGCTACTGAGGCGTAGCTGACCTGAACGCCGAGGTCTTTGCAATATCCTTGGAATGCAGAGCTTTTGAATTGGGTCCCGTTATCAGTTATGATCCTGTTTGGGACTTCAAATCTGCATACGATGGACTGCAAGAAATTGATAGCTGATTGCTTGTTTATTGTCACAACTGGAGTTGCTTCTGGCCACTTGGTGAACTTGTCGATGGCAACGTACAGGAACTTGTAACCTCCGACGGCTCTTGGGAAAGGTCCCAAGATATCCATCCCCCACACAGCGAATGGCCATGTAGGAGGTATCATTTGTAGAGGTCGAGCTGGTGTGTGCATTTGCTTTGCATGGAATTGGCACGCTTTGCATTTCTTCACTAGCTCAATTGCATCCTGGAGTGCTGTAGGCCAGTAAAAACCATGCCGGAAGGCCTTACCGACTAGCGTGCGGGAAGACGCGTGGCTCCCACACTCGCCTCCATGGATTTCTGTGAGGAGCTTGCATCCTTCTTCCCTTGTAATGCACAACATTAGGACGTTGTTGGCACCACGACGATAGAGATCCCCTTCTACCAGTGTGTATCTTTTAGCCAATCTGACTATCCCGTCAGCGGATACATTATCTTCAGGAAGGAAATTGTCTTTCAAGTAGCTTAGGGTCTCCGAGATCCATGCATCAGAGCTAACTTGAGTATTTGAGTCTTGCATGCTGGGTTGCTCGGAGCTTCCTACAGCACCTACGACCCTTGATGGATACCATGGTAACAGGGCCATCGGGACTGCCAGCTTCAAGGTGCTGGTCTCGCCCCCTTCGCTCAGTTTGGCAGCCTGAGCTGTTGGTCTTGACAATGTCCAGATGAAGGTTCCGTCGGGAGCTGGAGCTCCTGTTGAAGCTTTCGTTGAGAGTTCATCAGCTTCAGCATTGTCGAGACGCTCTACATGGCAAAGATCCAGGATGTCGAAGTCCTTCTAAAGCTTCTGGACTTCAAGTAGGTATGCAGCTAGTTGAGGGTTGTTGCAGCAGCATTCACCTTTGACTTGATTTATAACGAGCAGCGAATCACCCTTTACCAACAGATGCTTGACACCATATAGTAGTGTCACCTTGTTCCCATAGATTAGTGCTTCATACTTTGTCATGTTGTTGGTCGCCTTGAAGTAAAGGTGAACCATGTATTTGACCTTCTCCCCGGTCAAAGCGAGGAGAAGAACTCCAGCTCCCACCCCCTACTTCTGCACGGAGCCCTCGAAGTACAGAGTCCAGTGAGGCTCGGTGAAGACCGGAACCTTGGCTTCCAGCTTCTGCTCACTAGGGCCCCCAGGATTTGATGGAGTGGGGGTCCATTCCGCCACAAAGTCCGCCAATGCTTGACTCTTGATTGCTTGTCTTGGGACGAATTCAAGGTCGAACTCGGCCAATTCGGCTACCCACTTTGCAATGTTCCCAGTGGAGTTGGGGTTATGCAAGATTGCACGCAGTGGATAAGAAGTTACCACTGAAATCTTGTGAGCTTGGAAGTAGTGTCGGAGCTTCCTAGAAGCAATAAGAACTGCGTAGTGCAGCTTATGCACCTCTAGGTACCGAGTCTTGGTGTCATGGAGTACATCGCTAATGAAGTACACTAGGCATTGGACTGTCCGGACCCTCCCGAAGGGGCCCGGAGCTTCCTCCTCATCAACCCAGACCCTCCCGGAGGGATCCGTACCTTGTTCGGGTACCTCTGGGTTTATGCTGGAGGAACCCGAAGTTTCTTCTGAAGTGACCAGGACCTTCCCAGAGGGGTCCAGATCTTGTTGCTCAGCAACAGCAACTTCTTCATTTGAAAGAGGTTGATCCTCTGGTATCTCGCCTTGAGGATCAGGGTCTAGGAGCTGGGGCCCAGACTCGTCTTCAGGTAGCTCCGGACCCTCCCGGAGGGGTCCGTACTCCTGAATTGGAGATGGTTCTGGTCTTTTCGCATCCAGGACCATGCTGACAACTTCGTCAGTTGCCTAAATGTAAAGCAGAAGTGGCTCACCAGGATTCGGAGCTACCAAAGTTAGTAGAGTGGTGAGGAGCTGCTTTAGCTCTTGGAAAGCCTTTTCTGCTTCTTCAGACCATTGAAATTGTCCGGGCTTCCTCAATAACTTGAATAAGGGTAGCGCCTGTTCCGCCAGTCTTGAGATGAATCGGCTGAGGGCAGCTAGACATCAAGTCAACTTCTGGACGTCCTTGATACGAGCTGGTGGTCGCATGTCTTCAATAGCTTTAATCTTCACCGGATTTGCTTCTATTCCTCGGTGGTTCACCAAGAATCCAAGAAGCTTCCCGGAGCTAACCCCGAAGACAAAATTGTCCGGGTTCAGCTTCGCGCGTGTGACTCGCAACTTGTCAAAGACAGCTTGCAAGGTGTCAAGGAATGACTCTTTGTTCTTGATCTTGACGACGATGTCATCAACGTACACTTCCACTACATCTCTGATAAGCTCTCCAAAAGTTTTGTACATAGCTCGTACAAATGTTGAAGCAGCGTTTGTGAGACCGAATGGCATGGCAGTGTAACCATATAATCCATCTATTGTGATGAAGGAAGTATGCTCTTCATCTTCCCTAGACATTCTAATTTGATGGTACCTAGAATATGCGTCTAGAAAATACAGTAATTCACACCCGAAGGTGGAATCCACTATCTGATCTATTCTAGGTAGTGGGAATGGATCTTTTGGACATGCCTTATTCAGTGTAGTGTAGTCGATACACATCCGAAGCTTCCCGCCGGCCTTAGGTACAACGACTGGGTTTGCCAGCCATTTTTGGTTGAAGACTTCTCGGATGAATCCAGCTTCAAGCAACTTCTTCACTTCTTGACGTATGAAGTTCTATCGCTCTATAGATTGCTTTCGAGGCTTCTGATGTACAGGCCGAGCGTCGGGATAAATCTTCAGATTGTGCTTGATCACTTCCCTAGGGATCCTAGACATTTGTGACGGTTTCCAGGCAAACATGTCGACATTAGCCTGAAGGAAAGTGACGAGTGTGAGTTCCTCTTTGTTATTCAGACCTCCCGATATATGGGCCGTCTGAGCAGTGTCGGAACCGATTTGGACGACTTTGATGGGAATGTCAGTGTCGCCGCTTGGTTGCATGCGAGGTGCGGAGGTTGAGACTCAATGACGAATGCTCGGGGGTTTCGGAGCTTGCTCCTTTCCGGATTCTTCCTCCTTCGTAGTAGCAAGCACATGGAGTTCTTCCAGAGCAGTCACTCCGACGGTGCGATCTTCTCGGATCCGGAGAACACCTGCTGGTGATGGAATTTTCAACACCAAGTAGCCATAAGGGGCAGGAGCCATGAATTTGTACAAGGCTGGCCTTCCCAAGATGGCATTGAATGGTAAGTTGATATGCGCCACGTCGAAGACCAACTTCTCAATGCAGTAATTCTCCCGGGTCCCAAAGGTCATTAGGAGAGTAATAGCACCGAGTGGATTTATGGCCCCCGGACCTACTCCAGAGAAAGGTCGGGAGGGGTGAAGATCTGAAGGTCGGAGCTGAAACTTGATGAAAGCTTTGAAGCTTATGATGTTCAACCCCGAACCTCCATCCACCATTACATGGTGGAGTTGGATATTGTTGATGGTCGGAAATACAATCAATGGAAGTTGGCCAGCTCCGATCATGTTACGAGGGTAGTCTAAAGCATCGAAAGTGATGGTAGTGTCTATCCACTTCCAGTGTGGCTCCGCCCTGGCAGTGGGAGCTATTGAGGCCATGTCCCGCCTCATTGTTTTGAGGACACGGCAGGAGGTGATGTCCCACGAACCACCAAAGATGGTGTTCATGGTCTTCCGACGCTCGTTGTTGGAGACGTCAGAGTCATCGTCGATGAAGGTGTAAACAAACTTGAAGACCTTTTTAGGGCCCCGAAAGCCTAACTCCTCTTTAGCCGGAGCTTCGTCGACTTTTTGTTTTCCTTCCCTTTGACGGAATGGAACTTCTTCCGGCGCTTGTTGTAGCGCTCAGCAAGGTTCTGGACCTCTCGGCAGCCTTCTAGGTTGTGGCTGTTCGTCTTGTGTATAGGACACCACATCTTGGAGCTGCCTCCATATTCAGATGATGGCCGAGGTCGTTTCTCGGGGCGTGTCCCCCGGCCACCCGGAGCTACGACAGCAGCGGCTATAGGTGTGCCGGCCGACGGCTTCTTCTTGCCATTGGACTTTTTCTTCTTCTTACCACTCTTGGAGGTAGTGGCTTCACCCTTGGAGGACTTTTTGTTGTCCTCCAGAGGTGGTTGGGAGTCCATTTCACGGCCCTCTACAGCTTTGGCACACTTGTCTGCCAAGCCGAAGAGTTCCGTGACGCTGGTGACTTCCTTGGTCAGCAGCTTCTCCAACATCTTCTTGTCTCGTACACCCTGTCTAAATGCCACAATAACAAAAGCGCTTGAGATAGAAGGTATGGTGTTTCAAACCTGGGAGAACCTCTGGATGAAGGATCGTAGGGACTCTCCCCCCTTCTGCTTGACAGCAAAAAGGTCCAGTTTGGAGCCTGGTCGGGTGTATGAACTCGCGAAATTGGTGGTGAACTGTTGGCATAGTTCCGCCAAACTATTGATTGAGTCGGGCGGAAGGCTCATGAACTAGGACCTGGCGGTCCCAATCAAAGCCACAGGGAAATAATTGGCCGTTACGGCCTCATTGCCTCCAACCGCAAGGATTGAGGTGGAGTAGATTTGGAGAAACTCAGCGGGATTGACAGTCCTGTCAAATTTCTCTGGCAGGTGAGGCCGGAACTTCTGCGGCCATCTGACCATGCGTAGGTGCATGGCAAGGGCAGAACAGCCTCCTCCTACTCCCTCGGGAGCAGGAATGTACCGAGCCTCTCGCCTCTTGCGAGCGCGCTCGATATGGATACGACTGTCCTATTGACGTAACGGCAATCAAGCTCCGCCCGGAGGTCGTGAGTCAAAATCCTGGTTACTGTATGGGTGCGTCGCGCCTCAGAGGGTAGCGACGTCACTTGTTGAGACGCAGCACGCCTCCTGTGTTGTGAAGCGCGCGGACCAAGTCTACCCGACACGGTCCGATGCTACGATGGAGCCCGCCCCATGGGGGGAGGACCTTGGTTGCTGATGTGATTGGTTGTTGCTGCAACCAAGTGTTCAACATCAGCCCTCCACTGCTCCATTGCACCCTGGGATGCTCCTG
Source organism: Tuctoria greenei (assembly GCA_036927565.1). NCBI lineage: Eukaryota > Viridiplantae > Streptophyta > Magnoliopsida > Poales > Poaceae > Tuctoria > Tuctoria greenei. The sequence goes on along the minus strand of JAYESD010000001.1, from coordinate 134,387,748 downwards.
GAGGCGGTGGACGTTGGAGAAGAGCACGCGCGGCATGGAGCGCGTGTTCAGGGTTGTTTTTCGTCGATGCCATGACCGACGCAGACGCCCCATCTCGCTGTCCAGCTTGATTTGCTGGTGCGGACGGTGGCGACGGTGGCATGACTCCTGCTGGAGCCATAGCACCTGCTGGCTGCTTCATGTTGGAGGGATTGCCTCCGGCAGGTTGCGCAACAGGATTGCCGTTGGACGATCCAGCAGCAAAGTTCACCATGTCTGAATCTCGGGCGCCCCTACCTGGCGCGCCAACTGTCGGAGTTTGGTTGTGGCAATTCTTCCGGTACTACCGTTGGTAGCCAGCGGAGTTTATAGTTCGGTTGTGGGCGCGCAGAGATTCAGAACACGATGGCAAGTTGACACGAGGATTTATGTGGTTTGGGCAGCCTAAGCGTAATACCCTACTCCACGAGGTGTGTAGTTGTTGTATTGAGCGTCTGAGCACTTGTGAGTGTGTGTCAGAGCCGAGTCTCGAAGAGTCTCCATGTGTATCGCTCGACCAGTCCTTTTGTAGTACAAGGACTGGTCGTTACATCTTAGCCTGGCACGACATGTGGTCCTGGCGGTTACCAATGTTTAATACATAATTAATGAGCTTAATTACCCTTAATAGTGTGGTAACACGCCTTGACAGTGCCGTTACTAGTATTAAAGGCCCTCCGATCGTGTGTCATCAAGATGGTATTAATGACACTTAGTCGGGTCTTGAAGTCTTTGATTGTCCCTTGAAGGTCCGACGGTTGGACGCGTGGCAGCTTTGGAGCTTACTGTCTGGGACGGATAGGTCTGGTGCTGTTGTACATGTGTCAGTACCAGAGCTTCCCTCTGTCGGGGGTTAGGTCCGGGGGTGCCGCAAAGGTATTTAGCCCAGAGCTTTCCCATGTGTGGGATGTAGCTCTGGATGCAGGATACACGTGGCAGCACCAGGACTAACCATAGAAGGGAGGCAGGTCCAGTCCCGTATGACACGTGGGGCCTTTGGAGGTCTTCGACTCTGACAGGTCAAGTTCCTTTGGTCTTTTTGCAGTCCCAAGGGGTATTCAGTACGCAGGGTACCGACAATTCCAATTAAATTGACACAAACATGCAATTTTGCAAACAATACATTTATTTCAAAATAGGATCAATATGCTTTAAGGACAGTTGCCTTGCTCTTGGGATTGGTTCGGGTCAAAGCCTTCAAACTTTTGGTGCTGGAGATCCTCCGCGGCACTCTCTAGCACAAATCCATCTAATCCGCACAATAAACAAACAATACAAGAAATAGAATCAAAGAGTGCACAGATACTACTCAATATGACATGACATCCATGATTAATGCACATGCAAGTTGGAACTTGTTAATGAGTTTCTTTTAATGATCACTAACTAGTTCTAATAGCTTTTAACAAGTTTATACAGGTTTGGAGTTGATTAGATCAAATTTTAAAAATAATTCGACATAATTTAACAAGGTAAATTGTACTAGTCTGATAGGGACCGGACAAGTCCGCACTGCGCGAGAACAACATATTAGGGTTTTCTAGATCGACATGAATATGGAGTTTTTGGGTTGAATTCACGTAAGGAAAGGAGAATAGAAGGTATACCAGGTGGTTAGGGCTCCAATGAATCAAGGATCTTCGAGTTAACATTTGGATCTTGGCGATCTAGGGTTGATGATCAACTTGATGGTGGGTTGTTGACGAAGAACGCAAACTTATTGGAGATCTTGATCCTCTTTCGTTTCCTCCTCTTATTCTTCTTGCTCTAGATCTCCTTCTCCCTCCTTGGTGGCGGCTATACACGAACTAGGGTTTGGGTGGGGTTGAAAACTGGCAAATAGACGTCAAGCCAAGGGGTGGGGTTGTTTATATAGAGGTGGATGCTAGGGTTAGATGGATTTCGTGTTTGAGATGAGTAGGGGTCGGTTTAGAGTCCCACATGGGCTCTAGAAGAGTTAGGCACGACATACCTAGTCCCACTTAACGTAAAACTGAAGGAACAAGTCGTGAAACAAAAGATCAACTCGGAGTCACAATTTATCGGACAAGTCCAAAAAGGGCCGGACTAGTCCGAAGTTGGATAGAGAGATATCGGACAAGTCCGCTCTGGAAATCGGACAAGTCCGATCTTATCCAGAGGGGAAAAACAGACAAGTCTGGCCAATAATCGAACAAGTCTCACTTTAGTCAGAGGGAAAAACGGACAAGTCCGTTGGATAAAGGACTAGTCCGGACAAGTCCAGGGACTTAGCAAATTTTCAATGATTCTTGGAACACCGGACTAGTCGGCACAAGACCGGACAAGTCCGAAAGTGTCCAGAGGCGAAAACAGACTAGTTCGCAGAAAAACAGACAACTCCGATCGAGGTCAGAGAGAAATCGGACTAGTCCGCACTTTTCCAGAATTCATAAGTGCGGTTTTTTTCTGATTCATTTTCAACTTGTTCCTTATTATGTGGGATAATGTTAGGCACATATTTAATGATGAATGCAGGGCATGATGGATGAAAATGAGGTTGTTACAAACCTACCCACCTTAGAATGAATCTCGCCCTCGAGATTCGACGTGAAAGAGAAAAGATAAGGAAATTCCTTCTTGTGTTCATATTCTAGCTCCCATGTTGCCTCTGATTCTGTATGATGCTTCCATTGCACTTTACACCATCTAATAATCTTGTTCCCTGTGACTCTCTCCTTGGTTTCCAAGATTTTGACCGGTTGCTCGGCATAAGTCAAATCTTCCTCTAGTTCCAATTCTTCCGTTGGCACTTGTTCTTCTGCTACTCTCAAGAACTTCTTGAGCTGGGAAACATGAACCACATCATGGATGTCTGAAAGATGAGCTGACATCTCCAACTTATATTCTACCTCTCCTCTTTTGTCCAGAATCTTGAATGGCCCAATGTATCGAGGTGTTGGCTTGCCTCTTATGTAAATCCTCTTATGGCCTTTCATTGGTGACACCTTGAGGTAAACGAAGTCTCCCACTTCAAAGGCGATTTTTCTTCTCCTATTGTCCGCATAGCCCTTTTGCCTTTATTGAGCAGCCCACAAGTTCTCGCGAATAACCTGAACTTGTTTCTCAGCTTCTTGCAACACATCGGGTCGAAATACTTGAGTTTCTCCTGTCTCACTCCAAAATAAGGGCGTCCTAAACTTCCTTCCATATAGTGCCTCATACGGTGACATCTTAAAACTTGCTTGGTAACTATTGTTGTATGAAAATTCTGCATATGGCAAGATCTTGTCCCAACTTTTCCCATGCTTCAAATTCTACGGTGATCCCTTCTTCGTTGGTCAACTTTAACGTCTTCGTGGCACACTCAATAACTCCATTGTGCTTCCTCAACCAGTCCATACCAAGTATAATGTCCCATCCTTGAGAGTCTAAAACAATGAGGTTGGCGAAGAAATCTACCCCCCTTATTCTAAGGCTTACTTTTGGACATACTATATTTGTCCTTATCTCTCCTCCAGGAGACTTAACCAATGGAGTCAACATAATATGAGAGATAGGCAAACTATACTTGGCAACATACTTCGATGTAATGAATGAATGTGATGCTCCAGAATCAAATAACATAATCACCGGGTTGGAGTTTGCGAGAAACATACCAATGACCACATCATCCGCTTGTTGAGCATCCTCCGTAGATACATGGTTCACATTGCAACGAGAAAATTCTGTTGTCCACGGCTTCCTTGCGGCTATCCTCCATTGGGTCTAGGGTTTTGCCTCGGTGCGATGCTTCCTTGACAAGGCCTGAGTTAGGGCATTGATGTGCAAAGTGTCCAGCTTCTCCGCAAGTGTAACACTTCTTAACTCCTCCAGAATTTGGACGAACTTGATTTTGAATATTTGCACCAGGATAGTTGGCACGAGGTGCATAAGGCATTGGAGGCCTAGGTTCTTGCATAACAGGGCGCTGCTGCACGAACTGAGTTGGGCGCGGTGCATAACCAGGGAGCAGGCACAGAGGAGCTATAATTTGGCGCATTAGGTGCTGCAAAGCGAGGGTACACATTACTTCCTTGTTGTTGTCCTTGATATGGCGCCTTCCTCTTGTTGTCTTGATCCATATCACGGACCTTGTTCTCAACCACAATAGCTTTGTCCACAAGCTTCTGGAAGTTTTCATATTCACAGTTGAGCAATTGCACTTGGATCTCATTGTTAAGGCCCTCATAAACAGATATTGCTTCTGGCTGTCCCGACTCACATCCTCAGGTGCATATCTCGAGAGTTGAGTGAATTTATTGAGGTATTCACCCACACTCGATCTTCCTTGCCTCAAGTTGTCAAATTCTTGCCTCTTCAACATCATAAATCCTTGCGGCGCATAATGAGAATGAAAGCTCTCCTTGAACTCATCCCAAGTAATCCTCTCCTGGTTCTCATGAGCATTGCATAAGGAATCCCAACAATCCGCAGCTGCTCCAACAAGTTGATGAGAAGCAAATCGGACCTTCTCTCGGTCGCTACATTGAACAATAGCAACTTTATTCTCCACAGACTTGAGCCAATCATCAGCATCCATAGGGTCAGCAGCTTGAGCAAAAGTCAGTGGCCTAGTCCTCATAAACTCTCCCAACCTATTATGAGGAGGTGGGGTGCTGGTGGAGGCATATGGGGCTGATTGTTGATGTTGCCAGCCTACAGCTGTCCCATAATCTGTATCATGGTCTGCATCAGATGGTTCTACATAGCCAACATCTGCTCAATGTTGATAGCTCCATGAGTTGGTCCTTGTCCATTGTTGTTCTAAGGTGCTCTATTGTTCTCCTCCTCATCATTGCCATCCCTTTGGTTGCGAGTCCTCACCATCTGAAGGAAAGCAAGAGATAAGAGTTTAGAAACGTCCCCAACTATATGCATCAAGGGATATGAAATTAAACAACTAACTAGCCTAGGTGGACATGGCAATGCTAAAGCATCCCAAAAATCCTCTATTAAGCACACAAGCAACCAGTATATAGCAAAAACACACCAAGAAAAAACACATTGATTCCCCAATTGCTCCTATGTGCTCTAAAGTGTCCATTCTATCTAGGCTGCGTCCTACGGTCAACCTATGGCTCTGATACCAATTTGTGACACCCGGTTCCGAAAATGTACCAAGCGAACGCATATGTGTGCCCATGACATTCAACACACATACGTGAGTGCATTCATAAAAGGATATACAGAAAATTACCACATAACATGATTAATTAACCACTTTTATTACACAATTCATAATATCCTCAAATACAAGCTCTATTGAATATTAATGACATGTTTTCAACTAATGCAGCAGAAATAAACTAAGTAAACTAAGCAACTAAGCAAAGGGTATAGCACAGCTCCAACACTCCACATGCAAAGCTGACTGTAGACACGGCCTAGAACTCCGCATATCATCATTATACTCCCAATCTGACCTGCAACTGTTGGTGGGGGAAATGCAAGGGTGAGTACATGTCATACTCAGCAAGTGTGGAAAGTATGACATGTAGCTGATACAAATGACGACTATAATAATGTCTAAGTGCTGAAAAGTACATTAAAACATTTAAAAAGCAACATAATATATTTTTGTGAAATAATCCCATAATAAACCATAATTATTAACATAGTACCAGCCATATTCCATATCCATCATCCATATACCAAATTTCACCATTGCCAGTAACCATATTCAATATCAGAATTTAATCCATATTCAGGCTTAACCATATTACCAACCATAACCATACCAAATCATCCCAATGCCAAGTTTCCCTCTAATCATGGAAGTTGTCCCGGTGCTCATAACCGGGAGCACGGCTATCATGATAGTTTAATTAGACTCTGCAGAGTTTGTACCACTTTACCCACGTGTTTGTGATTTCATCAACTTGAAGTGACTAGAACCTCTTTTATGCCATCTCACACTTCCATTGGTGTGTGGCCAAGAGATCACAAAAGAGACTTTACAAAGGGATTACTAGCCTATTTAGACCCCACAGAGGTTTCACCGGTGGCGATGCCTCCTCCTCAGCACATCTGCAACCAAGGGCCCCTTCTTTAGCCATTCGGATACCAGGGTAGTCCAACCAATCATCAACAAACTCAATCCAACTGCCCCTTCCCTGAGCATCCTTAATGGTCCAAATAGCGATGGCAAGGCCCTAATAAATCAGCTATGCCGCACCGATACTTTGCCTTATGGTGGCACTGTAGTCCTGGCTTATTCTCGCATGAACCGGTCCTTAGATCTAAAGCAAGCAAACCACCATATCGTCAAACCCATCCACATACTAGGCTTGCTTAGATCACCCATTATCATATTACAATAACCAGTTCATGTTAATCATAATCTCATTAATGCATAATTAACTTAAATGGTATAGTTGTCTTCCCATCCCAATTAATTAAGCAAAGCACAAAGGTAAAAAAACCATCCCGACTCTCTACCATGAATTCAAGGTGACAAGGGTGGTCAAACAACGCTAGTAAACTTCCTATCATAGGATTCCCATCAAATTGACACAAGCATGCAGTTTTGCAAACAAAACATTTATTTCAAAACAGGATCAATATGCTTCAACGACACTTGCCTTGCTCTTGGGAATGGTTCGGGTCAAAGCCTACAAACTCTTGGTGCTGGAGATCCTCCGCGGCACTCTCTAGCGTAAATCCGTCTAATCTGCACAATAGACATACAAGACAAGAAATACAACCAAAGAGTGCACAAATATTACTCAATATTACATGACATGCATGATTAATGCAAATGCAAGTTGGAACTTGTTAATGAGTTGCTTTTAATGATCACCAACTAGTTCTAATAGCTTTTAACAAGTTTATACAGGTTTGGAGTTGATTAGATCAAATTTTTAGAATTAATTTCGACACAAATTAACCAAGAAAATTGGACTAGTCCGCTGGGGACTGGACAAGTCCGCACTGCGCGACAACAATAGATTTTGGTTTTAAAGATCGACGTGAATTTGGAGTTTCGGGTTCAATTCTCGTAAGGAAAAGATAATAGAAGGTATACTATGTGTTTAGTAGTCCAATGAATCAAGAATATTGGAGGTAACACATAGATCTTGGCGATCTAGGGTTGATGAAGAACTTGATGGTGGATTGTTGACGAAGAACGCGAAATTGGTGGAGATCTTGATCCTCTTTCGTTTCCTCCTCTTCTTCTTCTTGCTCTAGATCTCCTTATCCCTCCTTGGTGGCGGCTATCCACGAACTAGGGTTTGGGTGGGGTTGAAAAGTTGCAAATAGATGTCAAGCCAAGGGGTGGGGTTGTTTATATAGAGGTGGAGGCTAGGATTAGATGGATTTCGTGTTTGAGATGAGTAGGGGTCGGTTTAGAGTCCCACATGGGCACTAAAAGAGTTAGGCACGATGTCCCTAGGCCCACTTAACGTAAAACTCAAGAAACAAGTCGTGAAACAAAAGATCAACTCGGAGTCACGATTTATCGGACAAGACCGAAAAGGATCGGACTAGTCAGCAGTTGAATAGAGAAATATCGGACAAGTCCGCTCTGGACATCGGACGAGTCTGATCTTATACAGAGGGGAAAAATAGACATGTCTGGCCAAAATTCGGACAAGTGCGACTTTGGTCTGAGGGAAAAATGGACAAGTCCGCTGGATACCATACTAGTCCGAACAAGTCCAGGGACTTAGCAAATTTTCAAGAATTCTTGGAACACTGGACTAGTCCGCACAAGACCGGACAAGTCTGGAAGTGTCCAGAGGCAAAAACAGACTAGTTCGCAGAAAAACAGACAAGTCCGATCGAGGTCAGAGAGAAATCAGACTAGTCCGCACAAAAAATGGACTAGTTCGCACTTTTTATAATTCTTAAGTGCGGTTTTTTTTCTGATACATTTTAAACTTTTTCCTTATTATGTGGATTAATGTTAGGCACAGATCTAATGATGAATGCAGGAAATGATGGGTGAAAATGAGTGTGTTATATCCCAACCTTGAGAAATTTCGCCAAGTCCCTGGACTTGCCCGGACTTGTCCAATGTCCAGCGGACTTGTTGGTTTTTCCTCTAATTAAAATCGGACTTGTCCGCTTTTGGCCAGACTTGTCTGATTTTCTTCTGACCAAGTTTGGAGTTGTCCGATATAGTCTGGACTTATCCGTTTTCGCCTCTGTCATTCTTCGGACTAGTCTGGCCTTTTTCAGAGTTGTCCGGTAAATCGCGATTCTATGTTGATCTTTTGTTTCACGATGTGTTTTTGGGGTTTACCTTTAGTGGGGCAAATGATGTCATTTCTAACTCTTTTTGGAGCCCATGTGGGATGCCACACCAGCCTCAAACCACCCCAAACTCAAATGCATTAAAACCCTAGCCATCCACCCTTATATAAACAACCCCACCCCTCAACCCTGCATCCTTTTGCCTTAATTGAAAGACCAAAAACCCTAGTTCATGGAGAGCCACCACCAAGGAGGGAGAAGGAGATCCCAAGCAAGAAGAATAAGAGGGGGAAACGAAAGAGGATAAAGATCTCCATCAAGTTTCGTTCTTCATCAACAATTCACCTTCAAGTTCTTCATGAACCCTAGATCGTCAAGATCCAAGTGTTGCCTTCAAAACCCTTAATTCATTGGAGTTCTAAACACCTAGTATACCTTCTACTTCCTGTTTCTCACGTGAATTCAACCCCGTTTCTCCAAATTCACGTTGATCTAGGGAACCCTATTTCGCTGTTTCTGCAAAAGGAGGACTAGTCGGGCCCTATAGCGGACTAGTCCGATTTTGCTTACTGCTTTCTTCTGAATTAATTCTAAATTGATTTGAATCAATTCCAAATCTGTCTAAACTTGTAAAAAGCTATTCGAACTAGATAGTAAACGTCATTAACAACTAATTAACTAGTTTTGCTTCGCATTTGCATTAATCATGCATGTTAGGTCATATTGAGTAATATGTGTGCACTTATTGATTGTTATTCTTGCTTTGAATGATTGTTGCGCGGATTAGACGGATTTGTGCTAGAGATTTCTACGGAGGACCTCAAACACCAAGAATTTGAAGTCTTTCATACTAATGAAGCCCAATAGCAAGGCAAGCATCCTTGAACATATTGATCCTGTTTCAACAATAAATGTTTTGTTTTGAAAATTGCATGCTTGTGTCAAATTGATGGGGAATCCTATGATAGGAAGTTTACTAGCTTTGTTTAACCACCTTTGTCACCTAGAATACATGGTAGAGAGTCAAGAAGGGCTTTTTACCTTTGCTTCGCTTAACTAATGGGAATGGGAAAACAACCACACATTTAATTATGCATTAATGAGATTATGGTTAATAAGAACTGGTTAATATGATACGATAATGGGTGATCTAAGCAAGCCTGGTATGTGGATAGGTTGGATGTTATGGTTGTTGCTTGCTTTAGATCTAAGGAACGGTTCATGCGAGAATATGCAACGACTACAGTGCCACCACGAGGCCAAGTATGAGTGCAGCGTAGCAGATTAATAAGGGTATTGCTAGTATGGCATGGATCATTTGGCGCAACGGGCAAGGGGGAGTCGGATTGGGTTTGGATATGGTTAGTGGGCCTCCCTGGGCTCCGAATGGCACAGGAGGTGCCCTTTGTTTAGGATTGCTCAGTTGGAGACATCGCCACCGGTGAAACCTCATTGGGTCCGTACATGCTAGTAGTCCCTTTGTAAAGGCTTTTTTGTGATCTCTTAGCCATACACCTAAGGAAGTGTAATTGGCATAAGGGAGGTTTCTTTAGTCACCGACGGGTGATGAAATCATGAACTTGTGGGTAACGTGGTACAAACTCTGCAGAGTATTAAAACTATCATGATAGCCGTGCTCCCGATTAAGAGCAGCTGGATGACCTACGTGATTAGAGGGAAATTTGGGATGGTTTGGTTGTATTTTGGTATTGGGATTGTTTTGTACTGGTTATGGGATGGTATTATGGTATATGGCTATGGATATGGTTATGGTAATGAGAAATCTGGAATATGGATGATGGTAATGAAATATGGAATGGTAATATGATATCTATTTGGCTTATGATGGGTTTACTTCACATACATATAATGTATTGCTTTTCAAATGTTTTAATGTACTTTTCAGCACTTAGCCAACATTTTATTCATCATTTGAATCAGCTACATGTCATACTTTCCACACTTGCCGAGTACGACATGTACTCACCCTTGCAATTCCCCACCAACAGTTGCAGGTCAGGATTGGGAGTATCATGGTGATAATGAGGAGTTCTAGATTGTGTCTGCCGTCAGCATGCCTGTGGTATTGATTGGAGCCGTGCTACCCTTTGCTTAGTTTGCTTAGTTGCTTATTTAGTTTATTCCCGCAGCATTAGTTCAAACTTGTCATTAATATTCATTAGAGCTTGTATTCGAGGATATTATCAATTTGGTAATAAACGTTCTTAATTAATCTTCTTCTGTGGTAATTTTATGTATATCCTTTTGTGATTGCACTCGTGTATGTGTGTTGAACGTCCTGGGCACACATATGTGTCCACTTGGTTCATTTTCGGAACCGGGTGTCACACGTACCCTAAGTGTGTCCTTGTCTCCCCGGTAATCCGGACCTATAATGAAAGACATTGTTGTGTAAAAGTAGTGTCCACGTGCATTAATTTTGTACAGGCTCATCTTTTATTACCATTTTCCTTCTTGTCTATAATGAGGTTGTGCAATTCTTTTTTAGCTTTAGTTTGAGTTACTTATATGTTGAACAAGTTATATTTATAATTTTTTTGGATCTTAGCATTGCTAGATGGTCTATTCGCCTGAACGCCAAAGCTATTGTCAGGTCCGGAGTGTGCTATCGACTTAGCCTGGTCAAGCACCCTAAGTATGCCACTCTACCTATATTCCGACAGGCCTCAGTAGGGCGGGTCCAGAAGGCATTCAGATCTGGAGAGATTACATCAATGTACTTGTTATCATATTGAGTTCTTTCAGATCTAAAACTCAAATAAGAATAGTAAGACGCAAAGGAGTTATAGACGAGAGGACAAATTTTATTGTTTTTCTTGTGTTTGATGCGCAGGAAAAATGAAAACTCATGATGATGGTGGATGATGCTGGACCTACTAAGCTCTGACATCCCCATGGGGCCCAAAGTCGACGTTTCTAACTCCCATGGGGGCCTGCCGTCGATGTGAAGCATAATGACAATTGAAGCGAAGATGGTGAAGAAATCACCCCGATGGGATTCGCCATCGACGTATTCTACGTTGATGGTGGATATCGTCGAAGTCGCGAAGCACCAACGATCCCAGGGGGCCCGCCGTCGATGTTTCTACGTGTTGATAGTCGGTGCAAGCGAAGCTACCAAGCTACAACAACCCCAAGGGGCCTGCCGTTGGCGTTTCTCTGCGTTGACATTGGGCAATGTCAGACCTACCAAGCTCCAACAACCCCAGGGGGCCGCCGTCGATGTTTCATGCATGAACAGTAGGTGCCGTTTGACCTATCAAGCTCAGACACCCCCAGGGGCCCGCCGTCGATGTTGCTATGCGTTGACAGTGGGTGCCGTCAGACATATCAAGCTCTGACACCCCTAGGGTCCCGCCGTTGATGTTTCATGTGTTGACAGTGGGCGCCGTCGGACCTATCAAGCTCCGACACCTCCTAGGGGGCCTGCCGTTGATGTCACACATGGTCCCTGGAGATGTCGGAAGTAAACTTCGGACCTAATGGCTAAGCGTTCTAGCTACAAGTTCGAAGCGTTCAGGTCATGAAGACGTTGGCAAACCTTTCTGTACATGTTCGCAATCAAATTGTGTACATCTACTAGGGGGCAATAAGATATAGGACAATGCATTGAAGATAAACAAAAAATGGAATTCATTCATTCGAGAAAAGTGGATTTCATTTATCGAAAGGACTGGAGTACAAAATGAGGATTACCATAAAAGGCAAAAGAAAATGGTCCTAACTACTGGAGTCTCGAAGTCATGTGCAAAAATGAGGCAACCTTCTCGGCAGCTTCTTGGACGCTGGCCCTGGCGGCATCCTCCTCTGCAACAATGGGTCCTTCGAAGACCGAACCTAGAGAAAGTTAGAGGTCTCGACTCTTGTAACACGCCAGAACATATTTAGCGACGTTCTTGGCAAGGAACTTCCCCTCCGTCTCCAGCTGGTCAACGATGACGTCACCCATTGCATCGAGTTTGCTGTCAACAGAGCTGAGCGCCACCAGCGACTGGTCCAGCTCCAGTGCTAGGTTCTTCGAATGTACCGGACTAAAGCCAAGTGGTACCAAAGCTTTGTCGGCATGCCCCAAGAAATCCCACACCTGCTGGGACTCAGTTGCCCTCGAGCTCCGCAGCTCCACTAGTGACCTTCTAGCGACCGCAAGCTCAAAACTCTCATGGGTGATGCACTCGACCTCTTTGGCATGTTGTTGAATGCTTTCAGCCACTTGCTTTTTGCGGTCAGTGAGCTCTGTCTCCCGGAGGTGTATGCGGTTTCGCCGTTCGGCCAAGTCCTTCTCCCTGCCTCTCACCTTCCCTTGTCTGGTGGCAACATTAGCTTCTCTTTTGGAGAGCTCTTGTCCCAGCTTCCAGTTCTTCTCCTCCTCCTTCTTGCACCACTGATCAAATTTCTTGGTGCGATCTGCCAAATTTTGCTCTCCTAGAGACAGTATCTAGGCAAGCTCCCCCTCTCTTTTCAAGACATCTTCTTGCATCTCCAGGAGTTTCTCTTCTCTCTCATCGAGGTCCGCTCAGCGCTTCAGGAGAATATCGTTCAACGTGTTGAGACTTTCTTGACATTCGTCAGTAGCATCATTGATCTTTATGGCATGCTCAAGAATTTCGCGAGACTTAGCGTCGAGGGCCTGATGGAGGCCTCCCTCTCTTCCAGCAACTAGCCCCAATATTCCATCCGAGCCTTTTCCTTCTCGACCCACTCCTGTTGGTCGGCAACCCTTGTCTGCGCCAGCTTGGTTTCAAAATGAAGTATGTTGCGCCAGCGCCTTAACGTGTGGCACTCTTCTTCAAGGACATTGCTATCGTGGTCGAAGGCGAGCTGGACTTGACAGAGACAATATCGACAATGACAAAGGAATAGGCTTCGGGCTTGTCGGAGTCATCTCCGTCGGCTCAAAGGGGTCTTTAAGCACAAAAATTGGGTTCCACGCCACAAGTGTGGTCTCATGCGGTTCTGTGGCACTAGGGCCGCCCCCTGAAAGCTCTTTTGCTTCTATCGACGCCGACAAGGGTCCCATCATTGGAACTTCAACCTCTAGGGCTGACGCCAAAGGTCCCCCGCTGGATCTTCAATTGACGTCTCTGTAGGTGGAGGGCCTGCCGCCGACTCCTTCGGGTGCTCCGGCTCAAACACAGGCGCCTCGAAGTAATCACCTCTGAGGCAGATGTTGGAGCTTCGTCCGGAGCCCCCACCACCGCCGACTCTCTGGCACTTCCACTACATCCAGCTCAGGTGTCGGATCTTCAATAATCTCCGGCACAGAGGCCAGAATTATGGGCACCTCCGGCTCAACCGCTGGGACTTCAAAAACTTCTGGCACAAGCGCCAAAGCTTCGGTTACCTCCTGCTCGAACGCTAGAGTTTCCACCATCTCCGTCTCCTGCACAGGAGCTTCAACTGCTGGCGTTGCGGCTGCTGGCGCATATTCATCAACCTCTCCCCCGTGGTCTGACACTACCACAGGAGTTTCTGGCGTCTCCTCTGGATCCAAGTCCACGACAGCTGGCACCAGAGATGTTGTGTCTTCTGCCACCACTTGGGGAGGCAAAGGGGTTGAAGTCGACGCTTCCGCACGCTTAGCCTCAATCGCTGCAGCAGGTGCCGAAGGCTTGGACTTCTTTCTCGACACCCTGGAAACAAAAGATCGGGAGAATTAAAGACATGATAAAGAAAAGATTAGCACCTCAAGGTGAAATCACAATGCTTACCTAGGGATGCTACCGCTCTAGTCGCCGCATAATTTCTTCTTCTGAGGCCCGGAGTTAGAGCCCACCAGATCCGGTGAGGCAAAAACCTCGAACCTTGGCTGGGGGCTAGCCACAGCAGTTGGAGTCTTCTCATCCAGGACCTCCCTCGGTTGGGTAGGACCTTCGGACCTGGAGCTCGCAGCTGGCGCCGGAGTTGGAGTCGACTTGCCAGAGCCTTCGCCCCTCAAGGACGCCGGAGCCGACCTGACGGAGCTCCCATCAGTATGCATTAACTTCCTCTTCCAGATGGAAGATTCGACCGGCTCCTTGCCTTTGCCCTTGCCCTTGCCAGTGTCATCAACCTTCTGGCTTGGAGTAGTGGGGACCACCATCTCTAAAGCTCCAGGGATTACAACCCCGGAGGTATGGCAGCTCTCAACCACGCCGAGGTCATCCAATGCCAGCATTCTCCTTTGGATCTTCCTGCTAATCATTGGAACCATGTTTAGAGGATGGAAGGCAGACGACGGAGCCAAGGCATCGAGGGAGATACCTCCATTATGAAATTTTTTGAGATGGAGCTTCAAAGCTTCATCATCCAAGTTAGTGTTCAAACCAGCTTCAATTCGGTTATGATCCAGTTCACTATTGAAAGCCCATGCGGGGCACCCCTAGTCTTAAAAGGAGCCCACCTGTTCACAAAAAAATTGCCGAGGACCATTTGGGGTGTCACTCCTCCCTCTACGCATTCTTGGATCCTTTCCTGGATGGGCTTGTACGCTTCTGATAGCTCCAGAACTACGTTCCAGGCATCAGTGTCGACATTGGGAAGGCCCTCGGGCAGCTCCAACATCTTGTGCTCCTCCACTGTTATGATCGCCCAATACTTCTTCCAATCGTCCCACTTGCCAGAGGGGAAATTCTTCAAGTACCTGAAGGGGCAATTCTTGCACTTCACGAAGTTGTAGAAGCCAATAAAATTTGTCCCCTTTTCGGTGGTGTGGACCTTGAAGAAGGTCCGGAACAGCTCAATGCACAGAGGCACGCCCACCCACATCTGTAACACCCTCATTTTCATGCGTCATGCACTACATCTGTCATTGAACATGTTTAACATTAATCCACATGAAAAGGAACATTTTTAAAATGAATTAGAAACAAAACTGCACATAAGAATTTTAAGAAGTGCGGACTAGTCCGATTTTGGAACGGACTAGTCCGATTTATTTCTGACCTCGCTTGGACTTGTCCGTTTTCCTGCGGACTACTCTATTTTTCTCTCTGGACACTCGAACTTGTCCAGTCCTGTGCGGACTAGTCTGGTGTTCCAAAACCCTTGGAAAATTCGCTAAGTCCCTGGACTTGTCCAGACTAGTCCGGAGTTCCAGCGGACTTGTCCGTTTTCCCCTCTGACTAAAGTCGGACATGTCCAATTTTTGGTCAGACTTGTTTATTTTTTCCCTCTGGATAGGTTTGTACTTGTCCAATGTCCAGTTTGGACTTGTCCGATATCTCTCTGATCAACTTCAGACTAGTCCGACCCATTTCAGACTTGTCCGATAAATCGTGACTTCGAGTTCATCTATTGTTTCACGACTTATTTCTTGGGTTTTACATTAAGTGGGCCTAGGGACGTCGTACCTATCTCATTTAGAGCCCATGTGGTACTCAAAACTGACCCCTACTCATCCCAAACTCGAAATCCATGTAACCCTAGCCTCCACCTCTATATAAACAACCCCACCCCCTGACTTGACATCTATTTGCCACTTTTCCTCCACACCCAAACCCTAGCTCAAGATTAGCCGCCGCCAAGGAGGGAGAAGGAGAGCAAGAAGAAGAAGAAGTGGAGGAAACGAAAGAGGATCAAGATCTCCATCAACTTCGCGTTCTTCGTCAACAAGCCACCATCAAGTTCTTTATCAACCCTAGATCGTCAAGATCCAAGTGTTGCCTCCAAGATCCTTGATTCATTGAAGTTCTAAACACCTGGTATACCTTCTATTTCCTTTTCCTTATGTGAATTCAATCCCAAATCTCCAAATTCACGTCGATCTATAAAACCCTAATTTGCTGTTCTCGCGCAGTGCAGACTTGTCCGGTCCCTAGCGGACTAGTCTGATTTTCTTTGTTAATTTGTGTCGAATTAATTCTAAAATTAGATCTAATCAACTCCCAACCCGTATAAACTTGTTAAAAGCTATTATAACTAGTTAGTGATCATTACAAGCAACTCATTAACAAGTTCCACCATGCATTTGCACTAATCATGCATGTCATGCCCTACTAAGTAATATTTGTGCACTCTTTGATTGTAATTCTTGTCTTGTCTGTTTATTATGCTGATTAGATGGATTTGCGCTAGAGAGTGCCGCGGAGGATCTCCAACACCAAGAGTTCGAAGGCTCTGACCTGAACCAGTCCCAAGAGCAAGGCAAGTGTCATTGAAGCATATTGATCCTGTTTTAAAATAAATGTTTTGTTTACAAAATTGCATGCTTGTATGAATTTGATGGGAAATCGTATGATAGGAAGTTTACTAGATTTGTTGACCACCCTTGTCACCTGAAATTCATGGTATAGAGTCGAGATGAGATTTTTACCCTTTTGCTTCGCCTAACTACTTGGGATGGGAAAACAACTATACTATTCAATTATGCATTAATGGGATTATGGTTAATATGAACTGGTTAATATGATGTGGTAATGGGTGATCTAAGAAATCATGGTATGTGGACGGGTTGGATGTCTTGGTGGTTTCGCATGCTTTAGATCTAAGCACTGGTTCATGGAGCAATCATCCAGGATTTACAGTGCCACCACAAGACCAAGTATGGGTGTGGCGTAGTTGATTAATTAGGGCTTAGCCAGTGCTATTTGGACCATTGAGGATTCTCGGGGAAGGAGTAGTCAGATTGAGTTTGTTAATTATTTGTGGGACTACCCTAGGATCTTAATGGCTCAAGAGGGGGCCCTTTTTTGAAGATGTGCTCAATTGGAGGCATAGCCACCGGTGAAACCTCATTGGGGTCTAAATAGGCTAGTAATCCCTTTGTAAAGGCTATTTTGTTATCTCTTGGCCACACACCAATGGAAGTGTAAGACGGCATAATAGAGGTTCTAGTCATCTAAAGGTGATGAAATCACAAACATGTGGGTAAAGTGGTACAACCTCTGTGGAGTGTATCTAAAAACTAACATCATAGCCGTGCTCCCAGTTATGAGCATCCTGGACCCTCACATGATTAGGGGAAATTTAGATATGGTTATGGTTTGGTAATGGTTATGGTTGGTAATTTGGTTATGTATGTTTACAGATTAAATTCTGATATTGATAATGTTTATTGGTAATGAGAAATCTGGAATATGGATGATGGTAATGAATATGGACTGGTATTATGATGAATGTATGGTTTAAGATGGGTTTATTTCACATACATATATAGCTTTTCAAATGTTTTAACGTACTTTTTAGCACTTAGCCATTATCATATTCATCATTTGAATTAGCTACATGTCATACATTCCACAGATGCTGAGTACGACATGTACTCGCCCTTGCAATTCCCCCACCAATAGTTGCGGGTCAGATTTGGGAGTATAACGATGATAATGCGGAGTTCTAGGCCGTGTCTGCTGTCAGCTTTGCCTGTGGAGTATTGGAGATGCGCTATATATCCCTTTTGCTCTTTTTGCTCAATTTAGTTATTTCCACTGCATTAGTTGAAACTTGTCGTTAATATTCATTAGTGCTTGTATTCAAGGATAATATGGTTGTGTAATAAAAGTACTTAATTAATCTCGTCTTGCGGTAATTTTCTGTATATCCTTTTGTGAATGAACTCGTGTATATGTGTTGAACATCCTAGGCATACATATGTGTTCACTTGGTTCATTGTCAGAACCGGGTATCACAAATTGGTATCGGAGCCACAGGTTGACCGTAGGACGCAACCTAGATAGAATGAACACTTAAGAGCACATAGAAGCACTCAGGAATCGATGTGTTTTTGCTTGGTGTGCTGTTTGCTATATATTGTTTGCTTGTGTGCTTAATACAGGATTTTGGGATGCTTTAGCATTGCCATGTCTACCTAGGCTAGTGTAGCTAGTTGTTTAGTTTCATATCCCTTGATGCATATACTTGGGGAAGTTTCTAAATTCTTATCTCTTGCTTTTCTTCAGATGGTGAGGACACAAAACCAGAGTGATGGCAATGATGAGGAGGAGAACAATGGAGCACCACAGAATAACCATGGACAAGGACCTGCTCAGGGAGCCATCAATATTGAGCAGCTAATGGCTATGCAGAACCAACTCATGCAGACCTTGATACAGACTATAGGACAACTTCAGGCTGGTAACATCAACAATCAGCCCCACATGCCTTCAACGCCACCCCCACCTCCTCATAACCGGTTGGGAGAGTTTATGAGGACTAGGCCGCCAACCTTTGCTCAAGCTGCTGACCCTATGGATGCTGATGATTGGCTCAAGTCTGTGGAGAAGAAGCTAGCTATTGTCCAATGCAGCGATTGGGAGAAGGTCCTATTTGATTCTCATCAACTAGATGGAGCAGTTGCTGATTGGTGGGATTCTTTGTGCAATCCTCAAGAGAATCAGGAGAGGATCACTTGGGCCAAATTCAGGGAGAGCTTCCATTCTCATTATGTGCCAGGGGGAGTTATGATCTTGAAGAGGCATGAATTTGAGAACCTGAGGCAAGGAAGATCGAGTGTGGGTGAATATCTCAAAAAATTCACTCAACTTTCAAGGTATGCACCTGAGGATGTTAGTCGGGATAGCCGGAAGCAATACTTGTTCATGAGGGGCCTTAACAATGAAATCCAAGTGCAATTGCTGAATTGTGATTATGCCAACTTCCAGAAGCTTGTGGACAAGGCAATTGGTGTGGAAAACAAGGTCCATGAGATGGAGTAAGACAACAAGAGGAAGGCACCATATTAAGGACAACAACAAGGAAGTAATGTGTGCCCTCACTTTGCGCCTCCTAATGTGCCATATTACAGCTCCTATACTCCTGTACAGCGCCCTAGTTATGCACCGCGCCCAACTCAGTTTGTGCAGCATCTCCCTGTTATGCGAGCACCTAGGCCTCCAATGCCTTTTGCACCTCGCGCCATCTCTCCTGGTGCCAAGCGCAGAACCAAGCTCGTCCCAATAATTCTGGTTGAGTTAAGAAGTCCTATACTTTTGGAGAAGTTGGACACTTTGCACATCAATGTCCTAAGTCAGGCCTTGGTCAATGAAGCAATGCACCGAGGCAAAACCCAAGACCTAATGGAGGACAGCCACATGGGAACCATGGACAGCATAATTTTGCCTGTGGCAACGTTAACCATGTCTCTACAGAGGATGCTCAACAAGCAGATGACGTGGTGATTGGTATGTTTCGCGCAAACTCCAACCCAGCGACTATGTTATTTGATTCTGGAGGATCGCATTCATTCATTGCATCGAAATATGTTGCCAAGTATAGTTTGCCTATCTCTCATATGAAGTTTACTCTATTGGTTAAGTCTCCTGGAGGAGAGATGAGGACAAATATAGTATGTCCAAAAGTAAGTCTTAGAATAAGGGGGGTAGACTTCTCATCCAAATTGTCTTGGATTCTCAAGAACTGGACATTATACTTTGTATGGACTGGTTGAGGAAGCACAACTGAGTTATTTGGTGTGCCACAAAGACGGTGAAGTTGACCGATGAGGAATGGATCACCGTAGAATTTTAAGCATCTCAACACGCACCGAAGCAATTGGAACTAAATCACGTGGACGGTGCCGCAATTGAGGAGATTCCGGTGGTGTGTGAATTTTTGGACGTGTTTCTGGATGAGTTGCCAGGTATGCCACCTGATCGAGACATTGAGTTTGTTATTGATTTAATACCTAGAACTGCGCCTATAGCTAAGAGGTCGTATAGGATGCCTCCTAAGGAATTAGCGGAGCTCAAGAAGCAAATTCAAGACCAACTAGAGGAAGGTTTTATTTGCCCCAGTTCTTCACCTTGGGGGCCCGTTCTTTTTGTGGACAAGAAGGTTCAGTCACAAAGGATGTTTGTGGATTACCGAGCACTCAACAATGTAACAATCAAGAACAAGTACACCTTGCCATGCATAGAGGATTCATTTGATCAAATGAAGGGTGCTTGTGTCTTCTCTAAGATTGAATTGAGGTCAGGATACTTTCAAATGAAGATTAGACCATCGGACATACCCAAGACAACTTTTAGGACACGATATGGATCTTATGAGTATACCGTGATGTCATTTGGATTGACAAATGCACCTGCCTACTTTATGTACCGCATGAATAAGGTCTTCATGGATTACTTGGATAAGTTCGTTCTGGTGTTCATTGATGACATTATGATCTGCTCGAAGGATGAGAAGGAACAAGAGGAATGTTTGAGGCTCACGCTGCAGAAATTATGGGAGCATCAATTGAATGCCATGTTCAACAATTGTCAGTTTTGGTTGAAAGAGGTGTCGTTTTTGGGTCATATCATCTCAGGAGATGGAGTATCGGTTGACCAAGGAAAAGTGAGGGACTTGTTGAAATGGGAACCACCGCAAAACATAAATGAAATAAGGAGTTTTCTTAGGATGGATGGATATTACCGTCGATCCATCAAGGACTTTTCCAAAATACCCAAGCCAATAACGGAATTGCTAATTTAGACAAAGTCTTTCCGATGGACTAAAGTTTGTCAAAATAGTTTTGAGGAGCTAAAGAAGAGGTTAACTACAGTCCCAGTTTTGGTTTTGCCAGATGTAAGCAAAAGTTTCGACATATATTGTGACGCATCGAGACAAGGACTTGGGTGTGTGCTCATGCAAGAAGGTCAAGTGGTCGCCTATGCATCAAGACAATTAAAGAAACATGAGCAGAATTACCAAACACATGATTTGGAACTTGCAGCGGTGGTACATGCATTGAAAATTTGGAGGCACTATATCCTTGGACATAGGTGTGAAATTTATATGGATCACAACAGTCTTAAGTATATTTTCACACAAACGGATCTGAATTTGAGGCAACGAAGATGGGTGGAGCTCATCAAGGATTATGATTTGGGAATCAATTATCATCCAGGAAAGGCTAATGTAGTGGCCGATGCCTTGAGTAGGAAAGGAGTAAGTCATCAACTCACAGTCCGAGAGTTGCCATCTGAGTTATGTAAGGAGTTTGAACGGTTGAATCTCAGATTTGTGAATGAGATGGGGATGATGGAGTTAAATCCGACATTGGAGCAAGAAATTTGTGAGGGTCAAACAAATGATGAGGAAGTTTAGGAGATCAAGGAAATGACCCAGGAGGGAAGAGAATTCAGATTTGATGAGGACGAACAAGGTACTCTATGGCTTGGTAAGAGGATTGTTGTGCCTAATGTGAAGCATATTCGGGAGACAATACTAAAGGAGGCACATGACTCGCCATACTCGATTCACCCCAATTGTACCAAGATGTACAAAGACTTGAAGACATGTTACTGGTGGGCCAACATGAAGAAGGACATAGCTGAATATGTAGTGTTGTGTGATGTGTATCAACGAGTCATGGTGGAACATCAAAGGCAAGCTGGATTATTGCAACCATTAAAGATTCCGGAATGGAAATGGGAAGAAATAAACATGGACTTTATAGTTGGTTTACCGCGTACTCAGTCCGGTTATGACTCAATTTGGGTAATCGTGGATCGATTGACCAAGTCAGCTCACTTTATTGCCGTCAATACCACTTTTAGCGAAGAGAAGTTAGCGGAACTGTATATGGGAAGAATAGTATGTTTGCATGGAGTTCCAAAGAAGATAGTGTCGGATAGAGGTTCTCAATTTAACTCCAGATTTTGGCAAAAACTGCACAAAGCTTTGGTAACAAGGTTGAATTTTAGTTCAGCATATCACCCTCAAACGGATGGACAAACTGAGAGGACAAATCAGATTTTGGAGGACATGCTAAGAGCTTGTGCTTTGAAGCATGGGAAAGGTTGGGACAAGAGTTTGCCGTATGCAAAATTTTTGTACAACAATAGTTACCAAGCAAGTTTGAAGATGTCACCTTATGAAGCACTATATGGAAGGAATTGTAGGACACCTTTATTCTTGAATGAGACCAGAGAAACTCAAGTATTTGGTCCGGGTGTGTTGCTAGAAGCTGAAAAGCAAGTTCAGGTAATTCGTGAAAACTCGAGGGCTGCTCAATCAAGGCAAAAAGGCTATGCGGACAATAGGAGAAGGAAACTAGCCTTTGAAGTGGGAGATTTCTTATATCTCAAGGTGTCACCAATGAGAGGTCATAAGAGGTTTAACGTAAGAGGCAAGCTAGCACGCCGATACATTAGGCCATTCAAGATTTTGGACAAAAGAGGAGAAGTAGCATATATGTTGGAGATGCCAGCTCACTTATCGGACGTTCATGATGCCTTTCATGTTTCTGAGCTCAAGAAGTGCTTGAGGGTACCGGAAGAACAAGTGCCAATGGAAGAATTGGAATTCGAGGAAGATTTGACTTATGCCGAGCAACAGATCAAAATCATGGAGACAAAGGAAAGAGTCAAAAGAAACAAGGTCGTCAGATGGTGTAAAGTTCAATGGAAGCATCACACAGAATCAAAGGCAACATGAGAGCTGGAGGAAGATCTCAAGATGGAATTCCCCTATCTCTTCTCTTTCGCGTCGAATCTCGAGGGCGAGATTCATTTTAAGGGGGTAGGTTTGTAACACCCCCATTTTCATGCATCATGCCCTGCATCCAACATTGAACATGTTTAACATTATTCCACATAAAAAGGAACAAGTTTAAAATGAATTAGAAACAAAACCGCACTTAAGAATTCTGTGAAGTGCGGACTACTCTAATTTTGTTCTGACCTCGCTTGAACTTGTTCGTTTTCCTATGGACTGGTCTATTTTACCCTCTGGACACTTTCGAACTTGTCCGGTCCTGTGCAGACTAGTCCGGTGTTCCAAAACCCTTGGAAAATTCGCTAAGTCCCTGGACTTGTCTGGTGTTCCAAAACCCTTGGAAAAATCGCTAAGTCCCTGGACTTGTCCGGACTTGTCTGGACTCTAAACCGACCCCTACTCATCCAAAACTCGAAATCCATCTAACTCTAGCCTCTACATCTATATAAACAACCCCACCCCTTGACTTGACATTTATTTGCCACTTTTCCTCCACATCCAAACTCTAGCTCATGATTAGCCGCCACCAAGGAGGGAGAAGGACATCTAAAGAAAGAAGAATAAGAGGAGGAAACGAAAGAGGATCAAGATCTCCATGAACTTCGCGTTCTTCATCAACAAGCCACCATCAAGTTCTTCATCAACCCTGGATCGTCAAGATCCAAGTGTTGCCTCCAAGATCCTTGATTCATTGGAGTTATAAACACCTAGTATAACTTCTATTCTCTTTTCCTTATGTGAACTCAATCCCAAATCTCCAAATTCAAGTCGATCTAGAAAACCCTAATATGTTGTTCTCGCGCAGTGAGGACTTGTCCGGTCCCTAGCGAACTAGTCCAATTTTTCCTAGTTAAATTATGTCGAATTAAATCTAAAATTAGGTCTAATCAACTCCAAACCTGTATAAACATGTTAAAAGCTATTAGAACTAGTTAGTGATCATTAAAAGCAACTCATTAACATATTCCACCTTGCATTTGCATTAATAATGCATGTCATGTCATATTGAATAATATTTGTGCACTCTTTGATTGTAATTCTTGTCTTGTATGTTCATTGTGCGGATTAGACGGATTTGTGCTAGAGAGTGCCACGGAGGATCTCCAGCAACAAGAGTTTAAAGGCTTTGACCCCGAACCAATCCCAAGAGCAAGGAAAGTGTCCTTGAAGCATATTGATCCTGTTTTAAAATAAATCTTTTGTTTACAAAACTGCATGCTTGTGTGAATTTGATGGGAAATCCTATGATAGGAAGTTTACTATATTTGTTGACCACCCTTGTCACCTGGAATTCATGGTAGAGAGTCGGGATGGGATTTTTACCCTTTTGCTTCGCTTAACTACTTGGGATGGGAAAACAACTATACTATTCAATTATGCATTAATGAGATTATGGTTCATATAAACTGGTTAATATGATGTGGTAATGAGTGATCTAAGCAAGCATGGTATGTGGATGGGTTGGATGTGTTGGTGGTTTCGCTTGCTTTAGATCTAAGGACCGATTCGTGGAGCGATCATCCAGGATTTACAGTGCCACCAAGAGGCCAAGTATAGGTGCGGCATAGCTGATTAATTGGGGCTTTGCCAGTGCTATTTGGACCATTAAGGATGCTTTGGGAAGTGGTAGTCAGATTGGGTTTATTATTGATTGGTGGGACTACCCTGGGATCCGAATGGCTCAAGAGGGGGCCCTTGGTTGAAGATGTGCTCAGTTGGAGGCATCGCCACCAGTGAAACCTCAATGGGGTCTAAATAGGTTAGTAATCCCTTTGTAAAGGCTATTTTGTGATCTCTTGGCCACACACCGACGAATGTGTGAGATGACATAATAGAGGTTCTAGTCATCGAATGGTGATGAAATCACAAAGGGTAAAGTGGTACAATCTCTACAGAGTGTGTCTAAAAACTATCATGATAGCCATGCTCCCGGTTATGAGCAACCTGGACCATCACATGATTAGAGGAAATTTGGTTATGGTTATGCTTTGGTAATGGTTATGGTTGGTAATTTTGTTATGGATGGTTATGGATTAAATTCTGATATTTATTATGGTTATTGGTAATGAAAAATCTGAAATATGGATGATGGTAATGAATATGGACAGGTATTACGATGATTACATGGTTTAAGATGTGTTTATTTCACATACATATAATATATTGCTTTCAAATGTTTTAACGTACTTTTCAGCACTTAGCCATTTTCATATTCGTCATTTGAATCAGCTACATGTCATACTTTCCACAATTGCTGAGTACGACATGTACTCACCCTTGCAATTCCCCCACCAACAATTGCAGGTCAGATTTGGGAGTATAATAATGATAATGCGGAGTTCTAGGCCGTGTCTGCTATCAGATTTGCCTGTAGAGTATTGGAACTGCGCTATATATCCCTTTTGCTCAGTTTGCTCAGTTTAGTTATTTCTACTGCATGAGTTGAAACTTGTCATTAATATTCATTAGTGTTTGTATTCAAGGATGATATGGTTGTGTAATAAAAGTAGTTAATTAATATTGTCTTGTGGTAATTTTCTGCATATCATTTTGTGAATGCACTCGTGTATGTGTGTTGAACGTCGTGGGCACACATATGCATTCACTTGGTTCATTTTCGGAACAGGGTGTCACTACATCTCTCAGAAGTGGACGAAGGTCGCCACCAAGAGAAGTGGGGGCCGACATGATAAAGATGGAGGCCATAAAAATCCAGCAGCATCAAGAGAAAGCTCAAAAAAGGTGGGATCATACCCACCATGGCGTACGCTGCATTGAAGACAAACAAAAAATGGAATTCATTCACTCAAGAAAAGTGGATTTCATTCATCGGAAGGACTGGATTACAAAATGAGGATTACAGTAACAGGCAAAAGAATAAGGTCCTAGCTACTGGAGGCTCTAAGTCCTGTGGTGTAAGACCTATGTGTGCTGAATACATTGGTTTGTAGTGAATACACTTGCTTTGACGATAAAAGTTTTGATTATCACCAAAACACCTTTTTATTAAGATCCGACTAGTTTTGGTTAGCTCCTGCGAGTTTTGTCTCTAGCTCCGGCTTTTGGGTTTACTTGGTTATACTAGTTTTGGTAAGTTCCGGCACTAGGTTCTACTAGCTTTTGTTAGCTTCGTCTCAAGGTCCGGGTTGCTCTGGCAAGGTCTGGAACTTGACCGTGCTTCTATTTTTCATTTGCAATGTTTCGTACTTGCTTTACATCTCTGGAAAGATTGTTTAGTATTCATTTGCTAAGTCTTTGGTGCGTTTTTGGTTTACATGGATCATATCGTGTTACTGTGGTTTTGCAACATGCTTATGTGAGGTTCTCACATAAGGTGTTGTGTTCAGAACTAACTCGAGTCAAGTCGAGGACTTGGGCTCGTATGGATTGGTTTTTTATTCATGTGCAGGTGTTGCTTGAGTTCAAGACACGGCTGGTGATGGGATCCATTGGACTAGTCTCAGGGAGGAGATGAGGTTCCAACAACCAAATTCAGGAGGAATTGTGGTTGAGCTGATCAGGAGGTTGCGCATCATGATTGAATCAAGAACAATGCATGTGAAGGTATCGTGGACGTCATCGGAAGATGTTTGCACATGTGCAAGGAGTGCATGGACGTGGCTACATGTTTCCGAGGCGTGATGAAGAGATGTGGACGTAAAGAGTTGGTCGGAAAGGTCCAACCGACTAGGTTATGGACTCAGGCTGCGGCTGAGTCGGGTTTGACTCAAATATGGAAAGATTTGAGTTGGTTATGATAGGATTTCGTGTGGGTCACGAATTTGAGTTGTTTAGGAATGTGAGATACGTTCGTAAGGTGTTTGGAAGTCTTAAGATTGCTTCTATCTGCGTATAGAAGAATCCTAAGCAGTTATGGAAAGTTATGATTCGTGAAAAGAGTAGGATTAGGTTCCTGATTTTAGTTGAGTTGGCTTTCGAGCTGGTTATATAAGCAAGGGAGCACAGAGCTCGTGGTGCACGAATTTGGGGCTGTTCCTCTTGTGTTCTATTGAATAAAATTCATAGTTTGAAGGAACTTTTGTGCCTTGTTCGTCCGACTTGTTCCAGACAAGTTTTACTCGTCAAGTTTCTGGACAGCACTACCTTTCGTCGGTGGTTTTATCATAACTCGAGTTTTAAAGATCCAATTGACGTTATTCTTTTGGGTTGTCTTCAAAACTTGATTATATATCATCTGTAAAAATTTCACGGTCATTGGATTTTTGTTCTATGATCTACACGCGTTTCTTTGCAGCATTCCAGAACTGTTTTTTTCTCGGTTAGGGCAGATTGACCTTTGTTTGATCTTTCGATCATAACTTGAGTTTTTCTAGACGGATTTAAGTGATTCTTGTTGTGTTGTCTTCGTAACTTGATTCTCTCTGATATCTATCACTTTTGTCATGGTGAAAAACGTTTAGATTAGTCTCACACACGATTTCTTTAACAGATCATTTTTCTGCCGAAGGGGTTGGGGTTTAATTGTTTCCGCTGCGTAAGTTTTTTAAATCTACCATTCACCCCCCTCTGGTAGCTATTCACGTGCTCTTCGATCCTAGAATTGGTATCAGAGCCATGGTGCTCTAATCTTTGTGATTTGCGCGTGTTTTTGACTAATCATCATGGAGAAGTACTCTGTCAAACCTTGTGTTTTCGCTGGTATTTATTTTCAGGTTTGGAAGGCACGCATGGAGGCTTTCATCTAGGTACAAGGCTTTGCAATATGGGGGAAGGTATACAAGCCTTACGAAGTGTCATCAAACGATCAAGTTACAGCTACAAATCTGAGAGATGTTGACAACAACAACAAGGCTCGGAACTTGATCACACAAGGATTAACATAAAGCGACTTCGATCGTGTTGCACACCTCCGATCTGCATATGATGTGTGGAAAGCACTTCGTGACTACCACGAAGGATCCAACATGATCAAAGAGGTAAGGCAATACATGTTCAAGAAAGAATACATGTGCTTTGAGATGCAACCCGGTGAGTCTATTGATGACCTTTTTGCCCGCTTTAATAAGATTCTCAGCAACTTGCGTAGTGTCAATGTTAATTTTTCAGATGCTGAAAATGCTAGTCAATTGCTAAGTGCATTAGATATGTCAATTTGGGAGATGAAAGTCACATCTATTTGTGAATCTACTGTCATGAGTTCACTTACATTAGATGTGCTATATTCCAAGTTAAAAACTCATGAAATTGACATAATCTCATGTAAGAACCCCAACAAGTCTATTGCTTTTGTTTCTCAATGTGACATGCCTAGTTTCGGTCAACATCATCTTGTGGTACACTTGCTTTGCTGTCCTCTCTAACCCTTGAACAGATTGAGGAGTTTCCAGAGGAGGAGCTAGTGCTCATCTCTACCCGGTTCTCAAAAGCGTTGCAAAATGTGAGAACTAGAAGGAGAGGAAGCTCCGGACCTCAACGTTGCTTTGAATGTGGTAAGACAGGACATTTTCGTTCAGATTGCCCTAACCTGTCAGATACTACTTCCCGGAATGAAAAGAAAACAAGAATGAAGCACTCCTCTGCAAAAGATACGAAGAAAAAGAAGGGTTTTACAGGATGTCAGTTGGTGAGCAGTTTTATCTCAGCACTCCAGGAACTTGGCTCAAGCGACGTGGACATTGGAAGCGATGAAGATGAAGATGATTTGGCAAACTTGTTCTTCATGGCGGGCAAGTCAAGATCAAGTATGGAGGAGGCAGAACACAACAGCGACAATGAAGAGGTATGTCCTACTTGCGAAGAAATGTGTGATGTTATTTCTCATGCCACTGTTATTGTTAAGAAAAAGGACAAAAAGCTTAGGGACAATGCTGTTAAAATTGAATCACTAGAATCTGAAATCAACCGTTTAAAAAACTTTGATTCCTAGTGATGATGCATGTCCCTCATGTAATTTAATATATGAACAAATTCCTCATTAAGAAGTACGGAAACCTCCGCACTTGATAAACTTGAGTTAGAAATTGAAAAGAACAAAGAGCTTGCTGCACTTAATGATAAAAACTTGAAAGATGCTAGCTGTTCTACAATTGATCTGCATTGTTCTACTTGTGATGATCTTGATAAGAAACTACAGGATGCTATGAATGAAATTTCTATATAAAACAATGCTTTATGTTCTCATGAAGTTAAATTTTGTTCCAATTGCAAACTAAAAGGAAAAACTTCATGTGAAAATTGCCTTGATCTGTCCAATAAACTTGATGACATGCATAGGACATTAGATCGGTTTTGTAATGGGAATAAGAACCTAAACTTGCTGCTGAATTCTTCCAAGTCTTGCAATGATAAAATTGGTTTAGGTTTTGATTCTCATGCTCATGCTAAGGTACATCCACCTAAAATTGTAAAGTCATTAGGAAATGGTTTAATTCAAACAGTTCCTAAACAAAAAGAAGTGATTTTCAAATCCGCAGGAGTATTGTCTCATTCGGTTTCAAATAAAAATGTTGTTTGCTCATCTAGACATGTACACAAAGTTAAATTTCATTGTACCTACTGTGGTAGAGATGGTCATGTCATAGATTTTTGTTATAGACTAGCTAAACAACAGAAAAGGGAAGGAATGGTTGCTAGATCTCATAACTTTCATGCAAAATTTGCTGCACATATTGAACCGAATGTACAACCTGCTGTTTTGAGTCAAAAACATTCAAAGTTTACCTTCGGACCTTCTGTTTTTGCCTCCGGAGCTACTGATTTTTGTGCTACACAAGTAACACCTTATAGGTCAGTAGTTAAGAATAAAAAATGTCAAACTTTGACTCATAAACCTGTTGTTTTGTCTCAGCTTTCGTGTGTTTTTTCTGTTGCATGTCGCGTGACTTAGTACTGGATTCCTAAATGCCTTTTGACTAACCCCAGTATTGAGTCATCGACGTATTGTGCTTCTATGTAGGTTACACTTTTGAGGAAGGAGAACATTTGGATTGTGGATTCAGGTTGCTCACGCCACATGACCGTTAACAAAGATTGGTTCTCCTCCCTCTCTTTCGTGTCATGTGTAGAGAATGTTACTTTTGCCGGTAATTCTTCAACTCCTATAATTGATAAGAGTTCGGTTAGTGTAAATGATCACTACACTTTGAAGGATGTGGCACTTGTCAAAAATTTGAAATACAACTTGCTTTCTGTTTCACAATTGCTAGATGAAAATCTTGAAATTATTTTCAATAAAAATTGCTGCAAAATTGTAGGTTCAAATAGTGAGCTTATTTTTAACATGTCACGGTTTGGAAGAGTTTTTAAAGCTGATTTTGATATGTCTTCCTCTAAGCATAGGTGTCTAGTTGCTAATGATTCAAAGGACCTATATTTTTGGAATCGTAGACTTGGTCATGTAGGCTTTGATCACGTAACGCGCGTTAGTGCTCTTGATCGCATACGTGGACTGCCTAAGCTTAAAGGGGACAAAGAAATTGTGTGCTCTTCTTGTAGACATGCTTAGATGGTTGCAGGTTCACATACTCCTCTCACAATTATCATGACAACTAAACCATGTCAACTTTTGCATCTTGACACCGTAGGACCTTCACGTGTTCAATCCTTCGGAGGTAAATGGTATGTACTTGTGATTGTTGATGATTATTCTAGATACTCTTGGGTTTACTTTATGGCGTCTAAGAATGAAGTTTTTAGTCACTTTAGAACTTTATTTCTTAGATTATCAATTGATTACCCAGGATCTTTAAAAGCAATTAGAAGTGGTAATGGAACTGAATTTAAAAATCAATCTTTTGATCACTTTTGTGCTAAAAATAGAATAGATCATCAATTTTCTTCACCATATGTACCTTGACAAAACGGTGTTGTAGAAAGAAAGAACATAACCTTAGTTGAGATGGCTAGGACTATGCTTGATGAATATCAAACTCCAAGGAGATTTTGGGCTGATGCATTAGCAACCGCTTGTTATGTCTCAAATCGTGTTTTCTTGCATGCTAAGCTAGGTAAAACACCATATGAGCTCTGGTTTGGACATAGGCCTAGTGTTACACATTTTCGGGTCTTTGGTTGCAAATGCTTTGTTAAGAAACATGGTAATCTTGATAAATTTGAACCTAGATCCATTGATGGCATGTTTCTTTATTATCCATCTCATACTAGAGGCTACCGTGTGCTTTTACTTGACACTAACAAAATTGTGGAGACTTGTGAAGTGTCTTTTGATGAAGCTAGCCCAGGTACTAGCTCAAACATTGCAGGTCCAGATCCATATCCGCAAGGGGGGGCATTTTCGTTGAAGATGAGGAAGAATTGGAGCTGCTGCCCGAAAATTCAGCAGCTAAAGACTTCGGTTCAGCTCCAGATGTTAATTCTCAACCAGCACCGACAACCATCAATGCTGATTCAAATCATCCTCAAGTCACAAGCTCATCGATTTGTGATGAACATGAAGAAGAAGAAGCTTGTGAGATATCTGTTCCCCTACGGTTTTACAAAGATCATCCCCCACAACAGATGATTGGAAGCTTGCACGAACGAGTCACACAGTCCAGGTTCTGCGATCGAAACTCTTATGCTCATTCTGCTTTTGTTGCTTCTTTTGAACCCAAAGATATATCACATGCACTCACTAATGAATCTTGGATTATTGCCATGCAAGAAGAGTTAGAAAATTTTGAAAGAAATAATGTTTGGAAACTTGTACCTCCACCTCAAGGTCACACTTTAATTGGAACTAAATGGGTATTTAAAAATAAACAAAGTGAGGATGGGGTTGTGGTTAGGAATAAGGGTAGATTGGTTGCTCAAGGTTTCACTCAAGTTGAAGGTCTAGATTTTGATGAAACTTTTGCTCCTGTTGCTAGATTAGAAGCCATAAGAATTTTGTTAGCTTTTGCTGCATCTATTGGTTTTAAGCTATATCAAATGGATGTTAAAAGTGCTTTTCTTAATGGCTACATAGATGAGGAGGTTTATGTGAAACAACCACCGGGTTTTGAAAATCTAGATTTTCCTAATAATGTTTACAAACTGTCCAAAGCCTTGTACGGTCTCAAACAAGCCCCTAGAGCATGGTATGATAAGTTAAAAACATTCTTACTTGAAAAAGGGTTTACCATGGGCAAGGTTGATAAAACTCTTTTTGTGCTTAAGCATGGCAATGACTCATTATTTGTTCAAGTGTATGTGGATGATATTATCTTTGGTTGTGCTTCTCATGATCTTGTGTCCAAGTTTTCAGCAATGATGAGTTCTGAATTTGAAATGAGTATGATGGGTGAACTCACTTACTTTTTGGGGCTGCAAATCAAGCAAACTAAGGAGGGTACCTTTGTGCATCAAACGAAGTATAAAAAATATCTCCTAAGGCGCTTCAACATGGACAAAAGCAAGCCTCTTCGGACACCAATGGGAACAGCAACAAACAACACTTGGACTTGATGAAGATGGTGAACCCGTGGATCAAAAAGAATTTAGAAGCATGATCGGATCACTTTTGTATCTCACGACATCAAGGCCAGACATACAATTCAGTGTATGTCTTTGTGCACGGTTTCAAGCTTCCCCACGTGCTTCACATCGTCAAGCCGTCAAAAGGATTCTCAGGTACTTACATGGAACTCAAGAATTTGGAATTTTTCTTCCTTCTTCCTCGAACGTTAATTTGAAAGCTTTTTTCGATGCTGATTTTGGAGGTTGTAGGATTGATAGGAAAAGTACTTCTGGTGCTTGTCATTTTCTTGGTAATTCACTTGTTGCTTGGTCCTCTAGAAAACAAAATTCAGTTGCACAATCCACAGCCGAATCTGAATATGTAGCTGCTGCTAGTGCTTGCTCACAAATTCTTTGGATTGTTCAAACACTTAAGGACTATGGGGTTGATCTAGATAGTGTTCCACTGTTCTGTGATAACACTAGTGCCATTTGCATTGCTAAAAACCCAGTGCAACATTCTAGAACTAAGCACATTGACATTAGGTATCACTTTCTCCGAGATAATCTTAAAAAAGGAAACATTGTGCTTCACCATGTAGATACCGAACAACAATTGGCTGACAAATTTACAAAACCTTTGGATTTCACTCGTTTTTGTTACATTCGTAGTGAAATAGGGGTTATGCATCCTCATGGCTTAAATGGAGGGGGGGTATTGAAACTTCGGAAGTCTATGTGTGAATCTGAAATTAAAATAATATGAGCATAGTATTTCATACATATATGACTTTGTGATTCCTTTTACATGCTGAAAGTTCTTACTACATTACTCGTGTTATACATTTTGTAGTTTTTGCCATGTATAGTAATTGGAATAATTACTTAAACTAAAACTGGTCATGGTCGAACTTTCTTGCTGTTTTGAACTTGTTACATGTTCACAAGTGCTTTTAATCATTAAGAATTAATCAAGTAATCAACTCACATGTTGAGTTTTTATGAACAAATATAAATTGATAAAAGATCAAGAGAATATGCATGCATCGCACTTCTTCTTTTGAGATGGCTTATCATTACACTTAGATATGAACTTGGAAGAAGTTGTGTATGACTAAAACCATGTCCTTAAGCTTCTGATTGTCAAATGACATAGGCTTGGCTTGGTTGGTTAGAATAAGGCAGATGTGCATATAATCTCTTGCAAATATCATATGATATAAATTTGTGCTTTGAAAAATAATAAAATGCAGCAACTAGTGTCATCCTTTCAGGTTTTGAAATAGTTAAGTTTGTGAGATCATGACTTGCCTAAATTGAAAATTACATTTGATCTCTAGCATGGCTTACACTATTTTATGTATTTCATTGATGTGATAATGTAAGGTACTTCATAGTATGACTTGGATGAGCTTTGTTTATATGTATATGTTATAATATGCTCATAACAACTAAAGAGGGAGAGATAATTTGTTTATATGCTCATGACTTGCTGAATACATTGTCAAAGGGGGAGAGATAAGCATGAAGAGAAAGAGAATATGTGCATAAGGAGAGATGATAAAGGGGGAGAGATAATATGGCATAATTTTTGGATTTTCTTCTCGTTTTACTTTTGATTTACAAAGGGGGATAAATTGCCTTCAAAACTTTTATGTGAATAAGCCAATGTTCGCATTTTAAATGGTGTTGCCAATGCATTCATCAAGGGGGAGATTGTAAGACCTATGTGTGCTGAATACATTGTAGTGAATACACTTGCTTTGATGATAAAAGTTTTGATTATCACCAAAATACCTTTTTATTAAGATCCGACTAGTTTTGTTCAGCTCCTGCGAGTTTTGTCTCTAGCTCCGGCTTTTGGGTTTACTTGGTTATACTAGTTTTGGTAAGTTCCGGCGCTAGGTTCTACTAGCTTTTGTTAGCTTCGGCTCAAGGTCCGGGTTGCTCTGGCAAGGTCTGGAACTTGACTGCAATACTTCTGTTTTTCATTTGCAATGTTTCGTACATGCTTTACATCTCTGGAAAGATTGCTTATTATTCATTTTCTAAGTCTTTGGTGTGTTTTTGGTTTACATGGATGATATCGTGTTACTGTGGTTTTGCAACATGCTTATGTGAGGTTCTCACGTAAGGTGTTGTGTTCGGAACTAACTTGAGTCAAGTCGAGGACTTGGGCTCGTATGGATTGGTTGTTTATTCATGTGCAGGTGTTGCTTGAGTTCAAGACATGGCTGTTGACGGGATCCATTGGACTAGTCTTAGGGAGGAGATGAGGTTCCAACAACCAAATTCAGGAGGAATTGTGGATGAGCTGATCAGGAGGTTGCACAGCATGATTGAATCAGGAACAATGCATGTGAAGGTATCGTGGACGTCATTGGAAGATATTTGCACGTGTGCAAGGAGTGCATGGACGTGGCTACATGGTTCTGAGGTGTGATGAAGAGATGTGGACGTAAAGAGTTGGTCGAAAAGGTTCAACCGACTAGGTTATGGACTCAGGCTGCGGCTGAGTCGGGTTTGACTCAAATATGGAAAGATTTGAGTTGGTTATGATAGGATTTCGTGTGGGTCACGAATTTGAGCTGTTTAGGAATGTGGGATACGTTCCTAAGGTGTTTGGAAGTCTTAAGATTGCTTCTATCTGCGTATAGAAGAATCCTAAGCAGTTATGGAAAGTTACGATTCGTGAACAGAGTAGGATTAGGTTCCTGATCTGAGTTGAGTTGGCTTTCGAGCTGGTTATATAAGCAAGAGAGCCCAGAGCTCATGGTGCACGACTTTGGGGCTGTTCCTCTTGTGTTCTATTGAATAAAATTCGTAGTTTGAAGGAACTTTTGTGCCTTGTTCGTCCGACTTCTTCCAGACAAGTTTTACTCGTCGAGTTTCTGGACAGCACTACCTTTCGTCGGTAGTTTTATCATAACTCGAGTTTTACAGATCCAATTGACGTTATTCTTTTTGGTTTGTCTTCAAAACTTGATTATCTATCATCTATAAAAATTTCACGGTCATTGGATTTGTGGTATATGATCTACACTAGTTTCTTTGCAGCGTTCCAGAACTGTTTTTTTCTCGGGTAGGGCAGATTGACCTTTGTTTGATCTTTTGATCATAACTTGAGTTTTTCTCGATGGATTTGAGTCATTCTTGTTGTGTTGTCTTCGTGACTTGATGCTCTGTGATATCTATCACTTTTGTCACAGTTAAACACGTTTATATTAGTCTCACACACGATTTCTTTAACAGATCGTTTTTCTGCCGAAGGGGTTGGGGTTTAATTGTTTCCGCTGCGTAAGATTTTTAAATCTACCATTCGCCCCCCTGGTAGCTTTTCATGTGCTCTTCGACCCTACATGTGGAAAAACATGGAACCTTCTCGGTAGCTTCTTGGACGCTGGCCCTGGCGGCATCCTCCTCTTCAACAATGGGTTCTTCGAAGACCGGACCTAGAAAAAGATGGGGGTCTCGACTCTTGTAACACGCCAGGACATATTCAAGGACATTCTTGGCCAGGGACTTCCCCTCCGTCTCCAGCCGGTCAATGATGACATCACCCATCGCGTTGAGTTTGTTGCCAACAGAGTTGAGCGCGACCAGCAACTGGTCCAGCAACAGTGCTGGGTTCTCCGAACGTAGCGGACTGAAGCCAAGTGGTACCAAAGATTTTTCGGCATGCCCCAAGAAATCCCACACCCGCTGGTACTCATTTGCCCTCGATCTCCGCAACTCCTCTAGTGACCTTCTGGCGGCCGCAAGCTTGAAACTCCTCTGGGCAATGCGCTCGACCTCTTTGGCATGTTGCTGAATGCTTTTAGCCACTTGCTTTTCGTGGTCAGCGAGCTTCGTGTCTCGGAGGTGGATGCGGTTCCGCCATTCGGCCAGGTCCTTCTCCCTGCCTTTCACCTTCCCCTCTCTGGTGCAACATCAGCTTCTCTTTTGGAGAGCTCTTGCCCCGACTTCCAATGCTTCTTCTCATCCTACATGCACCGCTCATCAAATTTCCTAGTGCGGTCTGCTAAATTTTGATCTCTTAGAGACAATTTTTGGGCAAGCTCCCCCTCTCTTTTCAAGACATCCTCCTGCATCTTTATGAGTTTCTCTCCTCTCTCATCGAGGTCTGCTCAGCGCTTTAGGAGAATCTCGTTCAACGTGTTGAGGCTTTCTTGACGTTCGTCAGCATCGGCATTGCTCTTTATGGCATGCTCGAGAATTTCTCGAGACTTAGCGTTGAGGGCCCTGATGGAGGCCTCCCTCTCTTCCTGCAATTGGCCCCAATATTCCATTCGGGCCTTTTCCCTCTCGACCCGCTCCCGTTGGTCGGCAAGCCTTGTGTGCGCCATCTTGGTTTCAAAATGAAGTTTGGTGCGCCAACGCCTTAAGGTGTGGTGCTCTTCTTCGAGGACCTTGGTGTCATGGTCAAAGGCATGCTAGACTTGACGGAGAGTAGAGCAGGCGTTGTTGATAGACAATGCCAAGGGAATAGGCTCCAGGCCTGCCGGAGTCATCTCTGACAGCTCCAAGGTGTCTTCAAGCACAAAAATTGGGTCTCACACCACAAGTATGGTCCCCTACGGTTCTACGCACTAGGCCCACCCCCTGAAAGCTCTTCTGCTTCTATTGACGCCAACAACGGTCCCACCATGGGAACTTCAACCTCCAGGGCTGACGCCGAAGGTCCCCCCGTCGGATCTTCAACCAACGGCTCTATAGGTGGAGGGCCCGCCACCGACTCCTCTGGTTGCTCCGGCTTGGCCATGGGTGCCTCTGGAGTAATCACCTCCGTGGTAGATGTTGGAGCTTCGTCCGGAGCCCCCACCACCGCCGGCTTAGGCGCTGGCACTTCCACTACATTCGACTCAGGTGTCGGAGCTTCAATAATCTCTATCACAGAGGCAAGACCTACGGGCACCTCTGGCTCAACCGCCGGGTCTTCAACAACTTTCGGCACAAGCGTCGGAGCTTCGGTTACCTCCGGCTGAAACGCCGGAGCTTCCACCATCTCCAACTTCTACACCGGAGCTTCAGTTGCTGACACTGCGACCGCTGGCGCA
Source organism: Tuctoria greenei (assembly GCA_036927565.1). Lineage (NCBI taxonomy): Eukaryota > Viridiplantae > Streptophyta > Magnoliopsida > Poales > Poaceae > Tuctoria > Tuctoria greenei. The sequence goes on along the minus strand of JAYESD010000001.1, from coordinate 134,350,666 downwards.
TCATCATCAACTTCTTCCCCGTGGTCCGGCACTACCACAGGAGTTTCTAGCATCTCCTCTGGATCCAAGTCCACGACAGTTGGCACCGGAGCTGTCGTGTCCTCTGCCACCACTTGGGGAGGCACAGGGCTTGAAGCTAGAGCTTCCGCACGCTCAGCCTCAATCACTGCAGCAAGTGCCAAAGCCTCAGACTTCTTTCTCGACACCCTAGAAACAAAAGATTGGGAAAATTAAAGACATGATAAAGACAAGATTAGCACCTCATGTTGAGATGACAATTCTTACCTGGGATGCTACCGCCCCAGTCATTGCGGAATTTCTTTCTCTGAGGCCTGGAGTCAGAGCCCACCAGATTCGGTGAGGCAAAAACCTCGGACCTCGACCGAGAGCTAGCCACAACAACTGGAGTCTTCTCACCCGGGAACTCCCTCGACTGGGAAGGACCTCCGGACCTGGAGCCCGCAGCTGGCACCAGAGTTGGAGTCGACTTGCTAGAGCCTCCAACCCTCGAGGACACTGGCACCGAAGGAGGTGTGGCCACTAAAGATCTACTTCTCCGTGGAGAAGGGGCTGTTGAAGTTGGAGCTGACCTGATGGAGATCCCATCAGCATGCCTTAACTTCCTCTTCCGGATGGAAGATTCGGCTGGCTCCTTGCCCTTGCCCTTGCCCTTGCCCTTGTCAGCGTCATAAACCTTCTAGCTTGGAGCAGCAGGGGCCACCATCTCTGAAGCTCCGAGGATTGCAACCCCGGAGGTATGGCACCTCTCGACCACACCGAGGTCATCAAGTGTTGGCATTCTCCTCTAGATCTCACTGCTAACCTCTGGAACCATGTTTAGAGGCTGGAATGCAGCCGGCAGAGCCAGGGCGTCGCGGGAGATACCTCCATTCTGAAATTTCTTGGGATGGAGCTTCAAAGCTTCATCATCCAAGTTGGTGTTCAAACCGACTTCAATTTGGTTATGATACAGTTCACTATTGAAAGCCCATGCGAGCCACTCCCTAGTCATCAGCGGAGCCCACCTGTTCACCAAGAAATTGCCGAAGACTATTTGGTGGGTCACTCCTCCCTCTAAGCATTCTTGGATCCTTTCTAGGATGGGCTTGTACACTTTTGACAGCTCTGGAACTACGTTCCAGGCGTTAGTGTTGACATTGGGAAGGCCCTTGGGCAGCTCCAACCTCTCGTGCTTCTCCACTGTGATGATCACCCAATACTTCTTCCAATTGTCCCACTTGCCGGAGGGGAAGGTCTTCAAGTACCTGAAGGGGCAATTCTTGCACTTCATGAAGAAGTAGAAGCCAATCAACCCCGTCCCCTTTCCAGTGATGTGGACCGTGAAGAAGGTCCAGAACAACTCAATGCATGGAGGCACGCCCACCCACATCTCGCAGAAGTGGATGAAGGTCGCCATCAGCAAGAGGGAGTGGGGGTCAAGATGATAAAGATGGAGGCCATTGAAATCCAGCAGCATGAAGAGAAAGCTCGAAAAAGGTAGGATCAGGACCACCATGCCATACGCTGAGAAGTACACCATCTCTCCGGTGCGCTCCTTCTTGAAGGGGATCTTGCCAAAGCAGATGTCCTTGTTGCAGGAGTCGCTGGACCACCCCATGTAGGTATGGACTCTCGACATCTCTTCGTTGGTCTTGATCTTGTTGCGGGGAAGATCCAACTCCATCATGGCAAAGCGGAGCGAAAGTTTGAAAGGCTATGCGAAGGTTGGGAGGCTCTGAGCGCAAGTTTGATTGAAAGCGTAAAGAGTCCTCAAGGCGTGCGGGCTTTCATTCTTAAGTAAGCCTCCACAACGCTTGGATGGAAACCGCAATAGGATTGAGATCACATTTTAAAAAATCTACCATGTCAATGACAAATGGACCCGGGTTCACTTCAGCGGAAAGGCCGAAGTTATTACCCCAGGTGAACTGTTGTCATGATGGGAAGTTGGAACCCCGAGGGCGACGGCCTGACAGGGCGCTCAGAGTCGATACGGTTTTTGCACTGGGAACCAACGACCTTCAATTGCGTGAGATCCGCACGCGATGATATCACCTTCCACATTCAAAAGAAGCCACACGACGATGGTTTAACAGCGGACCATCACCCCAACGGCACATCAGAAGTCCTTTGAAGCCACAACGCCAGAACTGAAGATGGCCCAACCTCTGGTAGAATAACTTCACCCGAAGGGTTTCTACCAGATGTGGGCCTGGGGGCCACTGTCAGTACTCTACGTACCGGGTACCCCACGACACCGCAAGAAACACTAAGGAGTTCCACCTGTCTGAGTTGAAGACCTTCAAAGGCTACACGTGTTACGCGGCACTAGACCCGCCTCCCACATTTCGGTAGCTCCGGCACAGCCACATGTAACATGAGGTCGGACCTAACTCCCTTCATAGCGAGGCTTTGGCCTTGCCACATGTATAGTGACCTCCGACCTAACCCCTAGTAGAGGGAAGCTCCGGTGCTGCCACATGTATAGTGGCTCCAGACCTGCCTCCCCTCGATGGGAAGCTCCGGAGGTACCACATGTAGAGCCTCCAGACATAGGACAACAAGAAGATTGGCGTATCTCCAACGGCTCAAACATTCAAAGGACAGTTATAGCTATAGTTACAAGACCTGATTACGTGTCATTAATGCCATATTAATGACACACGATCAAAGGACCCTTAACAAAGGTAACACAACCATTAAGGCACGTTATCATGTTGTTAATTGCGCCTAATATTCACAGATTGTGTATTAGGAAATTAACTACCACTAGGGCCACATGTCGGGCCAGGCTGACAATGTAACAGCCAGCCCTTAGATTATAAAAGGGTTGCACCGCAAGCTATAGAGGAGAACTAAGCTCACACGCTCACAAGTGCCATACATTCATACATACAACACACATCCCATGTTGTAGGGTGTTACGCTCAGGCGGTCTGAACCACATAAAATCATCTTGTCACTGTCTTGTGCATAATCTCACGCACGCCCCAACCAATCAAAAACCTCCGCAGGCTACGATCTAGTAGTACCGGGGGAAGTGCTGGTCGCACACTTCGACAAAGTCAAAGGTGAATGCAGTTGCAACAATTCCCAACTCGTTGCTTATTTACTTGAAGTCTAGAAGCTACAAAGGACTTCCAAGTCTTGTATCTCTGTCATGTCCAGCGTCTCAACAACGCTGAAGCTGACGATCTCTCGACATAGGCTTCAACAAGAGCTCAAGCTCCAGACGGACTTTTTTTCAGAAGATTTTCAGATTCTGCCGCTCTGCCTGCCGAACTAAGTGATGGGGGCCAGACCAGCACCTCGAAGTTGGTGGTCCTGGTGGCCCGGTTACCATAGCACCCAAAAAGGATCGTAGGCGCTGTAGGAAGCTCCGAGCAACCCACCGCACAAGATCCAGAAGATCAAGTTAGCTCCTATGCATGAATCTCGGAGATCCGAAGCTATCTGAAGGACAATATCCTTCCTGAAGATGGTGCTTCCGCTGAACAAATTGTCTGATTGGCTAAAAGAAACATGTTGGTAGAAGGGGATTTGTATCGATGTGGTGCCAATGGTGTTCTAATGTTGTGTATTTCTCGGGAAAAGGGCCGCAAGCTACTTGTGGAGATCCATGGAGGCGGGTGTGGGAACCACGAGTCTTCTCGCACGTTGGTCGTTAAAGCCTTCTGGCATGGCTTTTACTGGCCTACAACGCTCCAGGATGTAGTCGAGTTAGTAAAGAAGTGTGAAGCGTGTCAGTTCCACGCGAAGCAGATCTAGACACCAGCTCATTCACTGCAAATGATACCTCCCACGTGGCTATTTGCTGTGTTGGGGATGGACATTTTGGGACCTTTCCCAAAAGCTGTTGGAGGTTACAGGTTTCTGTACGTCTCCATCGACAAGTTCACCAAGTGGCCGGAACCTACCCCAGTTTTGACAATCAACATGCAATCTGCTATCAATTTCTTGATGTCCATAGTCTGTGGATTTGGAGTTCTGAACAGAGTCATTACCGACAACGGGACCCAATTCACAAGTGCAGCGTTCCAAGAGTACTACGAAGATTTCGTCCTACAAGTCAGCTATACATTAGTAGCTCACCCGGCAAGCAATGGCCAAGTTGAGAGAGCTAATGCAGAAATACTCAAGGGACTCAAGACACGCACATATGAGCGCCTGAAGCAACATGGTGCCAACTGGATAGAGGAGCTTCCGTCTGCATTGTGGGCAAGTAGGACAACACCTAGCCAAGCAACTGGAGAGACACCTTTCTTCTTGGTGTACAGAGCTGAAGCAGACCTTCCTTTGGAGATCACCATGGGGTCTCTCTAAGTCCAGGCCTTCGACGAAGACACGCAGGACAAGCTCCAGCGTGAAGACCTAGACCTTGTCGACGAGGCAAGGTGCCAAGCAGCTGTTCGGAACGCACGATACCGCCAAGCGCTCTAGCGCTATCATCAAAGGTTCGTGCGCAATCGGCACCTAGAAGATGGCGATCTGGTGCTGCGGAGAATACTGACTCGAGAATGGATGAACAAACTCTACCCAGGCTTGGAAGGTCCCTTCCGTGTTATAAAAGTTTCCCGCTCTAGATGCGTTTGCTTGGTGACAAAGGATGGGATTCCGCTTCCCAATCCATGGAACATCGAACATCTCCATAAATTTTATGCTTAGCTACACGAAGGTGAATTTTTCTGTATAAATTGTATCTCTTAGAGTCCATTGATAGAGTCGGGAAGGGTTTTAGCGCACTTAACTTGGTCCTGTACTTTAGGTGTGTCTTTATCTTCCCTGGGTTAGATCAAGGATAATAACACACTTAACTTGGTCATTGTACTTTATGGGTGTCCTTGTCTTCCCCTGTAATCAGACCTTAATGAGAAAACATTTTATACGGAAAGACTCTACGTGCATTTCGTTTGTACAAGCTCGATACTTTTATTATTTTTACCTTCTTGTCTATGGAATGTTGTGCAATCCCTTTAAAATTTAGTCCGGGGTATTCATGTGATATATATAAGTTGTGTTGTTAATCTTCTTTTGGGTCTTAGCATTGTTGTATGATCTACTTGCCTGAAAACCAAAGCCAATGACAGGATTGGAGTGTGCTATGGACATAGATTGGTCAGGCACCCTAAGTACACCACTCTACTTATATCCTGGCAGGTCCCAGTAGGGAGGGTCCGAAAGGCATTCGGGCCTAAAGAGATTTCATCAATACACTTATGTCATCATGTTAAATTCCTTAGGATCTAAAATTCAAAGAAGGATAATAAGCCGCAAATAAGTTATAGACAATAGGATCAATTTTACTGTTTTTCTTGTTTCTCATGCGCAGGAAAAATGAACACTCGATGGCAGTTTGCTCGGTGATGGTGGATGTTGCCAGAGCATTAGCTTCGAAAACCCCTAGGGGGCCTGTCGTCGATGTTCTATACGTTGATAGTCGGCGTCGTCAAAGCTACCAAGCTCTGACAACCCCCAGGGGGCCCGCCATTGACGCTCCAAGCGTTGAAAGTTGGCGCTGTCAAAGCTACCAAGCTCCAACAACTCCCACGGGGCCCTCTTTCGACATTCTATGTGTTGATAGTAGGTGCGGTCAAAGCTACCAAGCTCCGACAACTCCCAGGAGGCCCGCCGTCGACGTTCTATAGGTTGATAGTGGGCGCCATCGAAGCAACCAAGCTCTAACAACCCCCAGTGAGCCCGCTGTCGATGTTACAATCTTTGACAGTGGGCGTCGTCGAAGCCACCAAGCTCTAACAACCCCCAGGGGGCCACCGTCGACGTTCTATACATTGATAGTAGGCATTGTCGAAGCTACCAAGCTGTGACAACCCCTAAAGGGCCTACCGTCGATGTTCTATGTGTGGACAGTGGGCACCATCGAAGCTACCGAGCTCCAACAACTCCTAGGGGGTCCGCTGTCGACGTAATAAATGGTCCCTGGAGACATCGGAGGCAAGACTCAGAACTCAGAGCTATCATATTGGCTACGAATTCAGAACTATCAAGTTTTCAAGACATTGTCTATATCCTCATGGTAGATGCCTTCAAGTCATGAACACATCTACCAGGGGGCCAATAAATGGAATTCAGAAGGATTTCATTCATACAAAATTAGAGAATTACAAGATGAAGGCAAAAAAAGGAAAAAGTCCTAACTACTGGAGTTCCTATTGAACAATGAGGCAACTGTTTGGGCAGCATCTTCAAAGCTGGCCCTGGCGGCTTCTCCCTCTATAAAATCCCAGTTTTTCCTTAATATAAAGTTCAATTACCAGTTGGTTACCAACCATAGTGGAGCTCAATTGTGGTTGTACACATGAACTTGATCTCATCAAAGATAATTCTTTCACTCGTACTTAAATTTTATTATCATGGGGATTGGACTTCACCAATGACCCTAGATTAATTCAAGTGACATTTCTACAAATTTTGGAATTTATTTGAATGAGAATTGCAAGGGCAAAAACCATATGCAGTACTAATATATTCAAATTATTTCAAAATTTGAATATAGCTATTGTAAATTTGGGGCTTGTCAAAATATTCAAATCAAAGGCTATAGATTTTCCATGGCCTCATATTATTCCAAATAGCACCCCTGAAAATTTTCATAATTTTTTAGGCTCATTTGCTATTTAATTTAGTGACTCCATTGAATTTAATTCAAATTCAAATTTGAATTTGGATTCTAAATGAAACTTGTCCAAATTCGAAATCCAACATCAGAATCTGAACCTATACAATTAATTTGGCCACCCCACAAAATTCTAGAATTTTTGGACAATTCTAGGTAGGAGAATTGAAGTTACAGAGGAGGATAGGCTTAAGGGGAGCAGTGAGACCCAATGTCAGCCTCTCTCACTCAGTGAACCGATGGAGCCGCTCTGTTTACGGCTGTTACCGTGCTTCCACACCGGGAGAGCTCGCCACCGCGACATGGGCATGCAAAGCAAGCGGCTGCATGGCCTAAACCGACCTCTCCACTCTACTTAAGCACCGGAGGACTCCCCTTCGACGTTCATCGACCGTACTTCCAAAAAAGAACCACCGGCGCCATCACCGACCGCCTTCCTCTACTCCACTTCATCCGGCCATTCGAGCCCTCGGTTGATCGAGCTCCAAGAATCAAAAGGTAACTCTGTTCGTTGCTTTACCTTCTCCAGCCGTTGGTTCAACCTTTCCTGAACTAAATCTGTGGTATTCCTCAGTTTCGCGGACGCCACCGGAGTTGGGGACGATCGTTGCCTCTGCGCCACCGTCATCGGCCCCAAACAAGCAGTGTCGCGCCTCAACTCCAACAGCAAAAAGGATTGCCATCACGAGATCTTTCTCACGGTAAAACCTGTGCTTCGCTTCCATAAGTATCGAGCAAGTAATTCAAGTTTTTCTTTTGGTCGAAGTCCATGAACTAGCTTACTTCTCTGTTTAATTCGCTTTCCACACGCAACTATTGTTTAATCAGTTCATAGATATTGATCCATACCTCCTAGCGCACCCTTCTGCCAAGAATCAATGGAAACAATCGAAGGATTGTCGAGATATTAGAGTTTTCCCCTCCGCCATTGAAACCTCCCCTGTTCATTGACGAACTTGTGCTTACCGGCGGTTCCACACCATCTACACCACCTAGGAATCTTCCTCATGATCTCAGGAGCCTCCCCGACCTTTTCCCAAGCTTTTTGCGTTTTCCTGAGCGATTCCAGCCATCGCCGAAACCCTAGCTCCGCCGCCGTCGTTGCGCCGCCATCTACGGACGTCGCCGCCACGATTGGACCTCACCATTGTCTCGCGCGGCCGATTTTTTAGCTAGGCGGTCACAGCAGAGCCGGATGGAGGTCGACACAACCAGTTCCGGCGTGCGCCGCTGCTGCGCCGGTGAGGAATGCTGCCCCTTGTCGCGAGGTAGGAGACGACCTCGTGGGCCCCGCTTGTCAGCTACGATTGCAAGCGCGCGGATCGGCTGCGGCACTAGATCCGGTGTGGCTGCGCGGGCTAACCCCATGGCCCCTGTTGTGGCCCAGATGCGATTGCCCCATTTGAACGAAGTCAGGACCGGCCGCTTTATTTATATTTTCCAACTGAAAAATAATTCCAGGATTCAATCAAACTTCTAAAATTCTTTACGCCTAATAGATTTGCTCAAAAATTTCCAAATAAATTCTGGTACACTCATCTCGATCTAAAATTTGCTGTGGTGGAATTTGTTGAGTATGAAACTCCCAGGATTTTTATAATTAATTCCTTTGATCTAACTTCTTGGGAAATTCATTACTACTGTTCTGTTAATCAAAAAATTCCCAATTTCGGTCAGAACACTCTTAATAATACACTTGATTTACAGTAAAACATTCATGTTCATTGGACTTCATTTAGTGGGTTTATCTGTGTTCCAAATCTCTATGTAATTGAAAAATCAGGACAAATACAGAAAACATTTCAGAAATTCTCCCAAACTTGTAAAATAAATTTCTCCATGTAGGAGGCTTTGAAAATTGTGAAAAAAACTTTCCTAGAACCATTGAGACCCCCTCTCCATGGTACAACAACTGGTAGCCATGATAGACCTCCAGAATCACAACCAAAATTCAGAGAAGGTTTATGCTTGTAAGAATTTTAGGGACAACAAACTTCCTTGATCATCTCCTGTTCTTTGCAAGAGTATCCATTATAGTACCTAGTATATACCATAAAAGTTCCAAAGGCAATTAAGATCATTATCTTATTTTGATCACAAGATATTAGCTTATGACCATAAACATATTAATTATTTTCAATGTCATTCATATATAGTATATGTGTATCGTGTAGTAACTGAAGTCGAGGAGCAGCCGGAAGCCTTGGAAGTCCAGCTGCCAGAGTCTAACATAGACCCAAACTTGTTTTCAGGCACGCTACGGTTTGCATTTATGTTCCTTACAGTGTCTTTGCAGTTTTCATTCACCTTTCGTCTTCACATGTTTGTGCATTACGTTTCAGGTGTTTGACATCCACTTGCATGACCCACAAATCCCATGGAGTCTTGGGTAGGTCTACAGCCCGATGAGTAGAAACTACCATCCTTATATTCATAGGGATCCGGTAGAAGTCGAGTAGTTGGAATCTACTCGCGAGATAGGATTTTATCACACGGGATGAATTGGATCAAGAAATGGTTTATGAATATGAAATTGAGACCGAGTAGCGGGTAGGATGCAGAGAGATGTGGTCTCACGAGCATAGCCCTGCTTGTGTCAATTGAGGACCGATTCGTGTGTGGACCTGTTGGACAAGCTTGAATTGTACCGGCAACATATTGGAGAAATGGGCTCCAGCAAACTGACGTAGCTTGATACTGGTTTGTCGAGGCATACCGTTCCGTTTTATAGGCGTTGGTTGAGGGCAGCGGGGTGTAAATCAGCTGGTGGGCACGTCAGAGTACGCCCCACGCAGGGACCTCCTACTCGTGACAGATCGATCGGTTCGGCATTCTATTTTTTGGTGAAAGGTAGCCATATAGGACTAGTACTTAAGTGCTATGTAGATACTGCTGTAAGTACTCACTGGCGCTTCCGAAAGTGCGTATGTGTCGTGTTGACCCGGTGTGTCCTGATTGCAATCACCGTCCCTCGCGGTAATAGAGTACCACTTGTTTACCATGTCGTGACGTAGTAAATAATGAAGAAGTCAGGAGAATACGATGTATTGAATTATAATTATTTTGGAACTTTGATTGTTGTCCAATCTGATCACTAAAGTTACTTTCATTTATCTAGTTTCCCCAAACCGCCCTTGTGGTGTGCACATGTGACAAGGGAGTGTTTGTATTCTACAACTTCACTGACTACAGTAGCAACCCGTGTGGAACACGTTTGCGATTGAACGATACTAGGGCCACCTATAAACATATCCGGATGTACCGGTTAGAATTTCCTTTGGTGAGGCACGTAGTACCGGCAGTATCACATTTGATGCTTGACCATCCCCCACGACAGAATGGATGCATTGTGTTTGAGGTCCAACTGTCAGTTACTGGTATGTTTGGATTTGTGTTTTTGGTTTCGGCTCGATGAAAGGGTAGAACCAGGATTCTAAATTTGTTGCTGAAGTTTGCTCAACTTCACTGGATTATGATCCTGGTTAGTTGTTACTTATCATTGGGGTATGCTATAAGGATGGAAATCTCTTGAATCCCTCTAAAACTTTTCTGTTGACCATCAAGGCAGAAAAGTTTGATAATCTATTGAAATTTGGGGTATATTAAAACTGGCCTGGTTGACCCTACCATTATACCAGTCTCTGTATTTTTGCCATAACTCTCTGTAGAAAAATCTTCTGCCTTATTTTGATACATATCTGGTAATGGTAGAAGTAGATCTACAGTTTTGTTTTTCATAGTTTTTCCTGATTCAAATTTAGTCAAATCAAATTTTAAGTTCAAAACAGTGAACTGCAAGACTGCTGGTGAAAACCAGTCAGTTCATCTGTTAAGTTTGGGAGGAATATCTCTCAGTCCAGAATAGTGACATGGTAACAGTTATACATTTATGGAAAGCTTAGGAAGTCCTCTATCAACTTTATTTTGTACTTATGACCTGAATCTTGGTGTAACGGTGTTTAATTCCAATTGTCGCAAACTTGGTTCTGGCATACCAGAACTTGAAACAGTTTGCACATAGTTTCGAATTTGCGCGTTATACCTGTATAACAAATGTTTCATGGCTGAAATATTTTACTTGTGGATTTTTAACTTGATGTTATACAGTGTTTATTTTTTCATTACCTCAATATATTGTTTGATATACCTGTATAAATTGTGGAAATAACCACATATACAGGGGAGGTTCTGTCAAAATTTCCAGAAAATATAGGTCAACTTTAAACCTGTATAGATTTTACTTCCTAGATCACCTAGAGCTTTATGAGTACAATCTGGAAAGGTTGTAAAGTCTACTACAACTTTTGTATTCAACCCAACTTCTGGTTCTGATGTTTCCTTTATAAACATTTTGAATTATTACAGGAAGGTCAGCTGGAACAAACTGTGATTACTACTCCAGTTTTGAATTTTCTTGAACTATTGGAAGATGGAAACCTTTTCATTGTTCAAGTATCTTTTCCACAGATGGCGGACTTGATGGTACACTTATCAAAAAAGATGGGTGTTCGCGATGTGTGCTCATTGAAAAGGTTTTCCGGAGTTGTTGATAGCGCTGCTTCAACAGTTCGGGTATCGCGACATACCGAGCTATTGGGGCAGGGAATTCGATGATGGAGGTGTGACAAGATGCACCATCTATGTTTATGTGCCTGCTGGTCCATCATATATTGCATGGGATCCTTTCTCCATCCAGGCGAAAGGGGCTCAGTTGGAAGACATGTGGTGTTTTGCCGCGAGTGTTGCTATTGCGAGGTTTTGCAAGCTTCATTTTCGTCATTTGGTGGGCACCCCGTTCGCACTCTTTCCGCTCGATGGTAGTGCTAGTGAGGAGTGGGCGAGTCGAATGAGTGCAGATTATGGAATTCACGGAGTGGTACCCAAGTTAATCTTGGCATTATATGCAGCATCATCGTGTCAAGTGAGCGTTACACAACATCTTAGCATTGAAGGGTTGCTGGATGATCTGGAACAAGCTTTGATTCGAGATCATTTTGAGTGGGCCAATGACTCACTTAGAGCCATGATTGCTCCTCTCAATCGATGTTTAAACGTTATGGAGAATGAGTGGCACAGAGCTGTTCAATATCTATCAGAAGCTCGCCGGGAAGCGCACTACGCAGAAAGCGCATTGGAGGCGAGTCAACTTGAGGTGCAGCTGCTGGATGATCAGTTGAGTACGGTGACTCGAGAATGCGATCAATCCAGGGAGGAGACTACGGATTGGAAAGCCAGTTGAAAGCATGCACAAAAGGAACTGGAAGACTATAAGATGATTCTTCTACAGGCTGATGTGCAATCATTAGTTGCCGCGACATCATCAGTGGTGGGTGGGGCAGAAACTCCTGCTCCAGCACCCGCACCTGTGGCACAAATTTTGAGGACGAGGATGAAGAAGACCCTGGGATATGCGAGTAGGTCAAATAGGACGTATCGGAGTAGGATGGGGCAGCACTCCTGCCATCACTGGTCAACGTATAGTTTAGTAGTTGCTCGTGTTTACTTTGTGGCCATCTTTGTATCATATAATAAAAAGTAGTGTGTAGGTATAAGATGACAAGGTGTGTATGACGTCTCATGGCGACCAAGTATGGTAGAGATGCACTTCCGTAGTGGGAGTCTGTCATTTTGGAGTTCACTACTGTAAACTTGGTCATGAGATAATATATCTTGTATAAAGTTTGTACTTTATCAATATATGTGAATGTTATGCATTTATTCCCTTATCAATATTCGCACTACTGTAATGTGAAATGGATGAAGGAAAAGCAAACATGTGCTTATTTTAAATCATATGGATGCAGAATGGTGCGTACGCATTCGACACCTAAAATGGGATGTTCAAGTCGTGGTCGTGAGGATGAATCTCCGACCCAGGAGCAAGCTGTGATGCCGCGGCAACAAGTTCGACCACCACCACCTCCTGAACTTCCGAGGAGTGTAGCGGAGGTTCTCGCCGCAGTGCTCGGCTCGCGCGATGAGCAAACCGAGTTGTTGCGGACCATGGTTCATCATTCATCCCGTCAAGGGGGGCGACCAGATGCGGGTCCATGACAACCCTCTCCAAGTTCATACTCGGACTTCATGTCAACGCACTCGCTGGTCTTCATGGAGGCCGATGAACCATTGGAGGCGGACAACTGGCTCCGCTCCATCGAAAGAAAATTTGGTTTGCTGCGAATGACCGAACAGCAGAAGACCTTGTTCGCGGCACAACAGTTGCAGGGATCTGCTGGAGTGTGGTGGGCGAATTACCTCGCCGCACGACCAGTAGACTATGTTGTGAGCTGGGAAGAATTTCGGGAGGTGTTCCGCGCCTATCATACACCTCCTGGGATCATGAGGAGGAAGCTTCAAGAGTTCTTGGAGCTGAAGCAAGGAGGAAGGAGTGCTTACGAGTACTCCAAGGTCTTCAACCACTTGGCACAGTATGCTCAGGACCAAGTGAGTACGGAAGATAGGAAGCGTGAATGTTTCTACCGGGGTTCGAACCCCAAGATGAAGGACAAGCTTGCCTTGTTCAACAGCGGAAGCTTCAACAATATTGTCAATGCCGCGATTGTACAGGACGACGCTGCTAGGGAGCTATTCCCTAACAAGAAGAAAAGTAGTGCTCTGCAGAGCAGCAGAGGTGGTGCTCCTCAGAAGTACCGAATGGTGTATCGATCACCATCAAGCCAGAGGTGGCAGCCGCCATCACGACCACCGATGTTTCGTGGTCCCCAGTTCAACAACACCGGCTTCCATCCGCAGCAGCAACAGCAGCAGGGGATGATTTTGCATGCACTTCCACCTCCACTGCGTGCACCGGAGTTCCATCTTCCCTTCCATGCCGGTCAAACCCCATACACGTGTTTCACGTGTGGTCGTACAGGGAACATCACCAAGGACTGCACACAGGACAGGCAAGTCGGGGGACTGTCTTCGTACAAGGGTGCAAACCAGCCCCGCAACCACCCCAAGAAGCCAGCCACCAGAACCAGCAACGTCCACTACCTCACCATTGAGGATGTTCCGGAAGGCGCTCCCGTACTCACGGGTACGTTCTCTCTTCTTGGTCATCCCGTAGACATCCTCTTTGACTCCGATGCTTCCCACAACTTTATTGGAAAGTCTTATGTCATTCAATATCAGTTGCCAATCATTCCCACAAAAACCCCATTTATGATTTGTTCTCTGGGTGAGAAAATAGTAGCAGATGAGATGGTCCACAAGGGTACTCTTAATTTGGGTGGGAGCATATACCCTACCTCTCTTATATTACTAGAGCATCAGAAGTTAGATGTCATTTTAGGGATGGCATGGTTGCAATACAATGGTGCTATTATTGACATCGTTCCTCGGAGAGTATATCTGAATTCTCCACTCCAACCTCCCCAAACTCTCATTCTTGAGGGTATCATCCGAGTGACTCCAACTACTTACAACACTGAGGCCTTTAAGCTTGAGGATATTCCCGTGGTATGTGAGTATCCGGATGTATTCCCAAGGATATTCCTGGTATGCCACCAAAAAGAGATGTCATGTTTAAGATTGAACTTGTACCAGGAACAGTGCCGATCTCGAGGAAGCCATATAAGATGGCACCAAAGGAACTTGCAAAACTGAAGGAGCAGCTGAAGGAACTTATGGACAAGGGTTTCATTCGTCCAAGTTCATCACCTTGGGGTTGTTCTGCATTGTTCGTGGATAAGAAGTATAAGACATTGAGACTATATATGGTCTATCGTCCACTCAATGTTGTCACAATCAAGAATAAGTATCCACTACCATGCATCAATATTCTGTTCGATCAATTGGTGGGTGCTAAGCTATTCTCCAAGATGGATCTTCGTTCTGGGTATCATCATATCTGGATTCGACCAGAGGATATACCTAAAACGGCAATCTCGATGAGGTATGGATTGTATGAGTATCTTGTCGTGTCCTTTGGATTGACCAATGCACCGGCTCATTTCATGTATCTCATGAATTCGCTGTTCATACCGGAATTGGACAAGTTTGTCATGGTCTTCATCGACGACATCCTTGTGTATTCGAAACCCGAAGAAGAACATGCTGAACATTTGTGCATCGTGCTTCAACGATTGTGAGACCACAAGCTGTATGCTAAGTTCAGCAAATGTGAGTTCTGGATCTGTCAAGTGCCATTTCTAGGGCACATCATCTTTGCTGAGGGGATTGCAGTTGATCCATGCAAGATTAAACAGGAGCTCAAATGAGAGTCTCCGAAGTCTGTACATGAAGTTCGAAGCTTCCTGGTTTAGCAGGATATTACCAGAGGTTCATTCCAAGTTTATCCAAGATAGCTAAACCTATGTCAGAACTTCTGAAGAAAGGGAAGAAGTATGTATGGACGAAGGAATGTGAGGAAGGTTTTCAAGCATTAGTGAAACACCTCACAACGGCACCGGTATTTGCCCAACCGGACACAACCAAGTAATTTGATGTTTATTGTGATGCATCTGGGATTTCTTTAGGTTGTGTATTGACGCAAGACAGAAGGGTGATCTCTTATGGATCATGGCAGCTTCGAAAACATGAGCAGCATTATCCGACTCATGATCTTGAGCTTGCTGCCGTGGTACTTGCGTTGAAAATGTTGGGACACTATCTATTGGGCAACCTAGTGCATCTCTACACCAATCACAAGAGCTTGAAGTACATCTTCATCCAGAAGGACTTAAATATGCAACAACGAAGATGGCTGGTATTGATCAAAGACTATGAGATTGAGATCCACTACCATCCTGGCAAAGTGGATGTAGTTGCCGATGCGCTAAGTCGCAAGTACCATGTCCATAATCTTTCCATCACCTCGGTGGAAGAAGAAGAGCCAAGTCTCTACTTTCTTCCATATGGAGTGCTCTACAATCTAGATCTCATTCCTACCATAAGGGAAGATATGGTAGAGGCTCAGAGTGAAGACAAGGGCATGTCGCACATTCACCAAAGAATGAAGAAGGGGGAGATGAAGTGTTTTCAATGTGATGATGATGGTACCATCTGCTTCAAAGACCGCATCGTGGTGCCTCGTAATATGGAACTTCGGAAGAAGATTTTGGACGAAGCTCATTTGTCCAAGTATTATATTCATATGGGAAGTAACAAAATGTACCAGGACTTGAACAAGAAATTCTGGTGGTCCTAGATAAAGATTGAAATAGCGAAGTATATATCAGAATGCGATACATGTCGACGAGTGAAAGCTGATCATTTGAGGACAGCCGGACAGCTACAACCTTTAAGCTTACCAGCCTGGAAATGGGAAGACATCAGCATGGACTTAATCGTTGGTTTGCCTCTCACATTCGTAAGCATGATTCATTTGGGTGATAGTTGATCGATTGACAAGGTTAGCTCATTTTATACCCGTCAATATCAAATATCGTGCGCCGAAGTACGCAGCGTTGTATATTTCTAGAATCATGTGCTTACACGGAGTACCCCGCACCATCATCTCGGATCGTGGAGCCGTTTTTGTTGCTCGATTTTGGGAGCAGCTCCACGCATCGTTGGGAACTAAGTTGACTTGAAGCTCAGCTTACCATCTCAAACTGATGGTCAAACAGAGCGAGTAAACCAAGTGCTAGAAGATATGCTCCGCTCCTGTGCAATCCACCATGGTAAGAATTGGGATGATCATCTACCATTGGTGGAGTTTTCATACAACAATGGTTATCATGCTAGCATCCAAATGGCACCATATGAAGTTGTTTATGGCCGGAAGTGTCGCACACCTTTGAACTGGTGTGAGTCCGGTGAATGAGTGATATATGGTATCGACTTGGTCAATGAAGCCAAAGAACAAGTGCGAGTTATTCAAGCCAATCTCAAGGCTGCTTAGTCTCGTCAGAAAAGCTATGCGGACAAAAGGCGTTGACCTCTTCACTTGGATGTCGAGGATCACGTTTATCTTAGTGTATCCCCAATGAAAGGGATTCATCGCTTCAGAGTATAAGGAAAGCTAGCTCCACGCTTCATTGTGCCGCTTGCAATAATTGAACAGTGCAGACCTGTGGCCTATCAGCTAGCGCTACCAGCTTTGCTTTCAGGGGTCCACAATGTATTTCACGTTTTGCAGTTGCGGAAATGTCTCAAGGCCCCAGCTGACGTCCGTTTGGAGGATTTGGAAGCTCTCCAACCAGACCTTACTTACTCTGAGCATCCAACCTAGATAATCGATTAGAAGATTTGCACCACAAGAAGTCGCACCTTACATTTCTACAAGGTCTTGTGGGGCAACCACACCGCTGAAGAAGCAACGTGGGAAAGCGAGGGCTACCTTAGAACGAACTATCCGGACTTGTTAGCGGCATATGTTCATTATATCTTTTTATTTTATCCTTCCTATTGTAATCTCGGGAGAAGATTCTTTTAAGGGGGGGGGAATGTAAAATCCTAGTTTTTCCTTAATATAAAGTTCAATTACCAGTTGGTTATCAACCATAGTGGAGCACAATTATGGTTGTACACATGAACTTGATCTCATCAAAGATAATTCTTTTAATCATACTTAAATTTTATTATCATGGGGATTGGACCAATGACCCTATATTAATTCAAGTGACATTTCTACAAATTTTGGAATTTATTTGACTGAGAATTGCCAGGGAAAAAACCATTGGCAGTACTAAATATATTCAAATTATTTCAAAACTTGAATATAGCTACTGTAAATTTGGGCCCTGTCAAAATATTCAAATAAGAGACTATAGATTTTTCCATGGCCTCGTAATATTCCAAATAGCACCCTTGAAAAGTTTCTTAATTTTTGAGACTCGTTTGCTATTTAATTCAGTGACTCCATTAAAATTTCATTTAAATTCAAATTTGAATTTGAATTCTAAATGAAACTTGTCCAATTCGAAATCCAACTTCAGAATCCGAACCTCAACAATTGATTTGGCCTCCACACAAAATCTAGAATTTTTGGACAATTCTAGTTAGGAGAATTAAAGTTACAAAGGAGGATAGGCTTAAGGGGGGCAGTGGGACCCACTGTCAGCCTCTCCCACTTGTGAATCGACGGAGCCGCTCTGTTTACGGCTGTCCCCACGCTTCCACGTCGGGAGACCTCGCCACCGCGACATGGGCATGCAAAGCAAGCAGCTGTGTGGCCTAAACTGACCTCTCCACTCTACTTAAGCATCGGATAACTCCCCTTCGACGTTCACCGACCATTCTTCAAAAAAGATCCACCGGCGCCATCACCGACCACCTTCCTCTCCTCCACTTCATCCTGCCTTTCTAGCCCTGGGTTGATAGAGCTCCAATCGTCAAAAAGTAACCCATCTCATCTCTTTACCTTCTCCAGCCGTTGGTACAACCTTTCTGGAACTAAATCCATGGCATTCCTCAGTTTGGCGGACGCCACTGGAGTTGGGGACGATCATTGCCTCTGAACAACCGTCGTCGGCCCTCAACAAGCGGTGTCGCGCCTCGACTCCAACAGCAAAAAGGATCGCCATCATGAGATCTTTCTCATGGTAAAACCCGTGCTTCACTTCCTTAAGTATCGAGCAAGTTATTCAAGTATCACAAGATATTTCTGTTTAATTCACTTTCCACACAAAACTACTCTTTAATCAGTTCATAGATATCGATTCATACCTCCTAGCGCACCATTCTGCCAAGAATCGATGGAAACAATCGAAAGATTGCCGAGATATTAGAGTTTTTGCCTCCGCCATTAAAACCTCCCCAGTTCATCGACGAACTTGTGCTTACCGGCGGTTCCACGCCGTTTACACCACCTAGGAATCTTCCTCATGATGTTAGAAGCCTCCCCGACCTTTTCCCGAGCGTTTTGCGCCATTCCTGAGTGATTCCAACAATCGCCGAAACCCTAGCTCCGCCGCCGTCGTCGCGCCGCCATCTCCTGCCCTCGCCGTCACGATTGGACCTCACCATCGTCTTGCGCGGCCGATTTTGTGGCTAGGCGGTCACGGTTGAGACGGATAGAGGTTGACACAACCAATTTCTGCCGTGCGCCGCCGCTGCTCTGGCGAGGAACGCCGCCCCATGTCGCGAGGTAAGAGACGACCTCGCGGGCCCCACCTGTCAGTGATGCGTGCGAGCACACGGATCGGCTACGGCACTGGATCCGGTGCGGCTGCGCGGGGTAGCCCTGTGGCTCCCAGTGTGGCCCAGATGCGATTGGCCCATTTGAATGAAGTGGGACCGACCGCTTTATTTAAATTTTCCAATTGAAAAATAATTAAAGGATTCAATCAAACTTCTAAAATTCATTACTCCTAGTAGATTTGCTCCAAAATTTTCAAAAAAATTCTGGTAGACTCATCTCGATCCCAACTTTGCAGTGGTGCAATTTGTTGAGCATGAAATTCCCTGAATTTTAAAATTAATTCCATTGATCTAACTAATTGGGAAATTCATTACTACTGTTCTGTTAATTGAAAAATTCCCAATTTTGGTCAGAACACTCATAATAATACACTTGATCTCCAGTAAAAATTTCAAGTTCATTGTACTTTATTTACAGGGTTCATAAGTGTTCCAAGTCTCTATGTAATTGAAAAATTGGGAAAAATACAGAAAACATTTCAGAAATTCTCCCAAACTTGTAAAATCAATTTCTCCCTGTAGGAGGCTTAGAAAATTGTGAAACAAATTTTCATAGAACCAGTGAGACCCCCTCTGCATGGTACAACCACTGGTATCCATGGTAGACCTCCAGAATCATAACCAAAATTCAGAGAAGGTTTATACTTGTAGGAACTTTAGGGACAACAAACTTCCTTGATCATCTCCTGTTCTTTGCAAGAGTCTCCATTATAATCCCTATTATCTACCATAAAGTTCCAAAGCCAATTAAGATCATTATCTTATTTGATCACAAGATATTAGCTTGTGACCTTAAACATATTAATTATTTTCAAAGTCATTCATATATAGAATATGCATATCGTGTAGTAACTGAAGTCGAGGAGAAGCCAGAAGCCTTGGAAGTCCAGCTGCTGGAGACTAAAATAGACCCCAACTCATTTTCAGGCATGCCCCGATTTGCATTTATGTTCTTTACAGTGTTTTGCAGTTTTCATTCACCTTACGTCTTCAGATGTTTATGCATTACGTTTAAGGTGTTTGACAACCACTTGCATCACCCACAAATCCCATGGAGTCTTGGGTAGGTCTACAGTCTGATGAGTAGAAACTGCCATGCTTATATTCATAGGGATCCAGTAGAAGTCGAGTAGTTAGAGTCTATTCGCGAGATAGGATTTTATCACACAGGATGAATTGGATCAAGAAAAGGTTTATGAATATGAAATTGAGACCAAGCAGCGGGTAGGATGCATCGAGACGAGGTCTCACGTGCGTAGCCCTGCTTGTGTCGATTGAGGACCGATTCGTGCGGCCCTGCTGGACAAGCTTGAATTTTACGAGCAACATACTAGAGAAACAGGCTCCAACAAACTGATGTAGCTTGATACTGGTTTGTCGAGGCATACTGTTCCGTTTTATAGGCATGGGTTGAGTGCAGCGGGGTGTAAATCAGATGGTGGGCACGTCAGAGTACGCTCCAAGCAGGAACCTCCTGCTTGTGACTGATCGACCGGTTCGACATTCTAGTGTTGGGTGAAAGGTGGCCATATACGACTAGTACTGAAGTGCTATGTAGGTACTGTTGTAAGTACTCGCTGGCGCTTTCGAAAGTGCGTATGTGTTGTGTTGACCGGGTGTGTCTTGATTGCGTTCACAGTCCCTCACGGTAACAGAGTACCACTTGTTCACCATGTCATGTCATAGTAAATACCGAAGAAGTCAGGAGATTACGATGTATTGAATTATAATTATTTTGGAACTTTGATTGTTGTCCAATCTGATCACTAAAGTTACTTTCATTTAACTGGTAAGCTGCTGATAATAACTTGAAAGCTAAGGATCCACATGTAGGCGAGTCCTTTGTTGCTTTACCTTACCTATGCTTAGTATTCACCCCTGCATATGTCTAGTGAGACGGGTTAGTCTTGTTGAGCCTTAATGCTCACGTTCGCAGTTAACAAGTTTTTGCATATTATACGACTGATGATGGGTTTGACGACGAGGTTGCACCCCCTCCTGGGTTTATAGCCGAGTGGGAAGCTTGCATGCCGCTGTAAGTTGGGTGCTACTAGTGCGAAGCATTCAGGCCATGGATGACTTTGCTTTTGCATAGATAGTGCCAAGAGCGTAGCTATGATGTATAGTTCTCTTTCCTTTCCACCTAGTATTGTAAAACTTCCACTGTGTTTATAAATAAAGACTTGGTATTGTATTTTTTTCTCGTTCTTTTCTTATATACTGTTGGGTGTCACATCGCACAACACCACCCAATGAGATCCTTTTATATCTGTATTCCGGTCGCCACACCCTACTTGACAACAGGTCCTTCAAACACCAGAGCTAAAGACATCTAGGGTCCCGGTTGTTGAAACATGCCAACACATATTCAGCGACGCTCTTGGCTAGGGTCCTTTCTTCCATCTCCAGTTTTTCGACGACCACGTCTCCTACTGCTTCCAGCTTCTTGCCGACGGAGTTTACTGCCACTAGTGCTTTGTCCATCTCTGGCTCCGGGTTGTAACACAACAGCCACTACGGGCTGGGTGGTTGTTACTTCTGCATCTCTCTAGGATCACAGACTAGCCCCACAAACCAACACTTGTCTTTTATGCGCATTTTGTCCTCACTCGTGCGCACTTGGGAAAACTTCCCGTTCGGTCACCCATCAACAAATTGCTCCGAGCCAAGCATGCTTAAGCTCGAAGTTCTTTGCAGGTGAGCTTCCAGAGCAGAAGGTATACCTTGGTGGTATGAGTTATTCTATCAATCATATTAAGGCTTGAGCCAGGATATCACAATCCACCACGCTTAAAAGACTGACGTATGAAAAGCATCCTACAATCTCTATCTGAAATAATCCTATCACCCCAAATAAACATAATAACTCATATACATCATTCATTATCCATCCGTATGCCATATTCTCACCATCATACTTAACCATGCCCATTTATCACCATTCAATCCATAACCATAACCATAACCAAACCATACCAAATCCCAAGTTCCACTCTAATCATGTAGGTCATCCAAGTGCTCTTAACCAGGAGCACGGCTATCATGATAGTTTTTAACACTCTGCATAGGATGTACCGCTATACCCACAAGTTTGTGATTTCATCACCCGTCGGCGACTAAAGAAACCTCCCTTATGCCAATTACAATTCCTTAGGTGTATGGCCAAGAGGTCACAAAATAGCATTTACAAAGTGACTACCAACATATTTCGACCCACTGAGGTTTCACTGGTGGTGATGCCTCTAATTGAGCACATCCAACCAAGGACCCCCTCTTGTGTCATTCGGAGCCCAGGGCAGTCCCACCACTATTACAAACCCAACCGACTCCCAATCCCCTCTCTCCAAAATGGCCCGAACAATGCTGGCAAATACACCAAATTAATTGGCTAAGCCGCACCCATACTTGGCCTTATAGTGGCACTATTGTCCTGGCTTATTCTTGCATGAAATGGTCCTTAGATCCAAGGAAAGAAAACCACCATATCATCCAACCCAATCCACATACCATGCCGTTGATGGCTGTTATATACCAATTTCATCCGTCAATTTAACTCAATTATGTGAAGGATTTGTCATTTCTTGCACACATCACCTTTCTATCTAACCCAATTCCACTTGGACTTGGAGAAATATGTGTATGCAGCATTTTATGCAGGAAATGAGGAAATGTAGAGGGACCAATCCTATAAAATATCATTTCAGCCAATTAGGCGACGACACGTGGCATCCCATGGATCAAATGGCCCACAAACAGAAGTATCCGAGGAGATTCAATGGTGTATCACCCATATACATCAATGGGACCCACCTGGCAGCCACCTGGAGAAAGCACACGAGAAACGGTGCAATGACCGGGTCGGCTGACCTGGTCTTTGTACCAAACTCGGTCAGCCTCCACGTGTTGGCTCCTCCAGGCTCCATGGAGTCAATGGTGACTGATTCACGCACTTTTGGTGGCGCAAACCGACCTCAACACTAGTATAAATAGGACCCCCCACCCCTCACTTCAACACACACCACTTGGGCATCATTCTATTGTATACACTATCTTCCATAGTCCTTAGAGGAGTTAGGATGTAGAGAGGAGAGTCTCTAGTCCCAAGTCCAAATTGGGAAAGGAGTAGAAGGAGTCTCTCTTCCCAATTCCACATTGGGAAAGGTATGACTTATGTATTCCTTCTTGTATTTGTGACTTTGTGCTCAATAAAGATATTATGTTTAGTCTTCTTTTATACGTATACTTGGAGAAAGCGTTTCTTGTTTGATTGTGGAGTCCATGTATGTGGAAGGTATAGTCTTTATGATTTCACTCTCATGATCACATCTTATGGTCATAAACACTATAGACCCCCACTATAGTCTATGTAGTTATGATATGATTATGTTAATATGAATAACTATGCTATGCAATCAACATTGGTTCAACGATGTTTAGGTTAGTCATTGCCTTAGGATGGCTTGTGCCATGGCTCCTAAGGTATTTGCTTAGTATGCTAGCATGGTGCTAGGCTTTTTAAGTAGCGTTGGATGTTTTGTAGACCCACGGATTGAAGAGGTAGGCATTAGGTGGTGACAGCCCTATCTGTCCTTTGTAATCCTCCACGTTCGGCTATGCCACAAGCTCTTGGTAGGAGTCGCCCTAGTATTGCAAGGGGTAAGCCCGTGCCCGATGTGTTGAATAGCATTGCATAGGAATTCATCATTGACATGACCATTAGAATCTACCTTAGGCTATGTATATGTATTAGGAACATTGTAGGAGCAACTCTCTAACTCTCAATCCAATCTCCCTCTAGGACCCATTTTACCCTTTAGAATAATTGCCTAGGTGTGTGTCACACTACCCCTATTATCAACTTACCCCTGTTCGGATAATTGATTAGTATCCCATAGCTTGACCATAATAGTAATATATAGTTTACTCCATTGACTTCCTTTGGGATAAATACGATACCCTTAGGAATACTCATGGGTGAAATGCTTCAACAGTATCTTTCGTGCGCTTGCGGATCTCATCTCTTTACCGAAGATGATCTGTTGTGTTAAGAAATACCAACAAGCATTTCTGGCGCCGTTGCCGGGGATGATTTGTTAGTATATCTTAGGAGCCATCAACAAGCATTTCTGGCGCTGTTGTCGGGGAAGGCAAAGGAAGTGAAGGATCGCTATCACTTGTGATTAAACTATAGGTACTAGTAGTTATTAGGCAGGATTACCCTTGTTTGTTTTCTCCTTTGTGTGAAAACAGGGTAGTGTTGGCCAACCAATTGTATGAGATGGCCAACGAGGACGCAAGTGCTCAGCTGCAAGGTGATTTAAGGTGTACCTCAACAAATGTCCGCTAGGCAACATCATGGCCTATTGCGGAAGAATTTCAGCTTTCGGTAGGAGCCAAAGTCATCCATACCCAAGGTTGGGGGAGGATCCAAGAAGTTCTTCTTGGTTTGCCTCCACCATGGGGTGGATAGCTGGCTCTTCATCCAACACTCGTGTCATGGGTTGGCTCCACCAATCCATGACCACATTCATGCTGGAGCTGAAGGAGTGTATTCTCATTCATCATGGATGAGAAGAAGGTCTCCACTCAAGGGGTGGATTAAAGAATGCTCGAGTTCCCAGAGCTTGTCATGCACACCACTTCACGAGGTGGATATGCTAGGTATGGAACTACACCTCCCATTGAAGTTTCATGAATATCCAAGTCGTTGGAGATTTGTTTGGATAATCCAATTCATGGATATTCACATGATTTGTGAAAATCCATGTCATCATGGGACGCGTGGGAATTGTTTCCCTAAGACCCAGGAGGACCTTTTACAAACAACAACTCCAATGGCTACCATTCACAAGGATGTCAAGGGTGGAATTAACATCACCCTTGTATTCAAGGACGCTATGGCTTTCCAAGGGATTTAAGTTCAACTAGCCTACCTTGAAGTATCTTGGCCAAGCAGAAATCAAGACAATATTCACATGAAGATATTGGCCAAGGACAAGAACTTAAGGAGCATTCAAAGTCCAAGATTTCCCACATCACCTGTTGGGATTCCCACACTTCGACCAAACCCATTCAGCCTAGGGCAAGTGACATTGTGGATGAAGCGTTTGGTGTTTGATTGTGGAGTCCACATGTCATCATGCCCAAGGAAGCCTTTGACCAATGATCAAGGTATGCGTTGATTCAATGGAATATCAATATGGTCAGAGTGGCACCCCTAAGAAGGACAAAGCCTCACCATGCTCATGAAGGAATACATTCAAGAGGGAGAACCCATCGCTAGAATAACATGTCTATATCAATACAACGGGGAGAGGCTAGGGCCACCATCTGGCCCACATGTCCAAATGACAGCAAAATGAGTTTGGCATGTCAAAACAAGAAGAAATCATCCACATCTTCAACTCCAGGATTGGACAACAAATCATCGCGCTGAACAGAACGAAGGTAAGTCCTACCCATCGGACTTCAAAAATTCGGTGAGTCCTCGCCAATAGGTTAATTGGTAGTTATCACTCACCGGACCTCAAAAATTCGTTGAGTCCTTGCCAATTGGTTAATTGGTAGTTATCACTCACCGGACTTCAAAAATTCAGTGAGTCCTTGCCAATAGGTTAATTGGTAGTTATCTCATATTTGTTTTTTAAATTGCATCAACCCTTGCATTTGCATGTTTGAAATTCCACACTTGCATGTTGGAAAGTAAAATTTCCAACCATCATAAAACTAAAAATCTGAATTAGGGGAGAAATTTAATTGGATATGAACTATGTGCATGACCACTTGAATTTATCTTCCTAGTTCAACCCAAAAATATTTGCTCTGACACTCATTGCATTTACAAGTTATTTCAAGCTGGGCAAGACAATTTGAAAATTGGGTTCAATTTTCTTTTGGCTAATGTGACCTATTTTCGAGTTGTTTTGTGTGTTCTTGATTAAAGTGCAGCTAGGTCAAAATTGTGAAGAGGTGTTATGGCAAGAAAGTGGAAGGTTTCATCAAGCTCAAGTCACCATTGGGAGGATTTGAGAACACTTCCCTCCTTCAAACTCGTTTTGAGTTTGAGGAAGAGAAATGCTCAAGATGATGACCTAATGGAGGAGCCAGAACCAAATCTATTGCCAAATCCAATCTCAACTTGGCAATTGACGTCAACCATCAAGCCTACGTCAAAACTCAAGGTTCCTTCGTCACCAACTGCTCTTCAAATAAGGTATGAGTTTAGAATTTTTCATTATTTGGTTTGCCATAGAATTGAATGTATTTGCTTGCATTTCTGAGGAAGGTTGACACTTCCTCATCATTCAATTCTCAAGCATCCTCACAAGAGTAAGCGTGGGTATTGACTTTTGGATCTCCAAATGGAAATCCCACCTTACTTGGCAAAATCTCAAACAAGTACCTAGAATCCTTTAAGAATTGTTTTGTAAACTTAGTCATATTTGTCGAGGTTTAGAAAGCAAAACTTTTGGACTTGACTTAATTGGTAAACTGGCATATAGAAACTTGGACATAATGACAGCCCTAATTTTTAATTGAGCTTCATGCATAGATGGTGTCACTAGATTTCAAACTCTTAGGAATAAGTGATATCCTTGCTCTGAAGTTGAATTGCGTTTTAGGAGGAGTCACTAAATTTCAAATTCCTAGTGAGGTTCAGGGGGATAAAATTGAGAATTTTGTTTGTCATGGTCTAAATGATAAAATTTTGCTCTTAAAAGCTAAGATGGTTAGAAACTTTAAAAGGTGTAGGGATCCATATAGTGTATTTCTATCACATGCATTGCTATGAGTAGGAGCTTTAGAAAATATGCAACATGAATTATCCATAAAGCTCCACTCTTATCAATGAATAACACATTGATCATAGATACACTTGACATTGGATCCAATGCATATTTTATTTTGTTCTTCCCCATATGTACAAATGGAAGTTCGGTTACCTAACTCGAACGTTCATTTGTACAAGTCTCGGGAGCTAACCATCCCTCTCCATTCAAGAGAGGAAGTTTGTAGGAGTAATATTACTATGCATGCATTCATGAAGCTGATTGTTGGGATCCCTAGAGGATTCCATTTCAACATCTCTTGGCCAAGGAGTAAATTAGGATGGTTGTTATCTATCGGAAATTATGGCCGAATGTCAATCTTAACTATACGAGGCGAGAGATTTGAAATGGGAACCCTCCATGAGCAACCAATGAGCTGTCACGAATGGGTGAGAGCATTATCCTCTCGACTATTTTAAGCACTCATTCAAGCTCAAGGGATTTGCGACCATCATTGGGTACAAGTTATTCCTATGTGGCTAAGAGTTATGATGTACCATGACCAAGGAATGACAACACTACAGGAATCCCGTCACAAATAAGCCAAATCCCGTTTGTGCAGCCGTCGCAGATCCCTGCAATTAATGAAACTTAGAGTTAGAATATAAATACATCAACATCTCTCTCTCTCCCTTCCTCTCCCTCTATCTTCATCTAGATCCCCTCTCTTCCTCTCTCTTTTCATTTATCTCTTTGTCTCTCACTCTATCTTTCTCTGTCACTCTATTTCTCTATTGATATCCTTTTCCCTCTATCTTCCTCCCTCTATCTCCATCTACATCTCCCTCCCTCTATCATCCCCTCTCTCTATCTCCATCTACATCTTACTCTCTCTCTTCATTCGTATCCTACTCTATCTATCTTTCACTCTATCTTCTGTCTCTCTTTCTTCTATCTCTATCATTCTTCTATCTCAATCATTTTCTTCTATATAACTATCTCTCTCTTTCATCTATCTCAATCTTATTACGCTGGAGAAGAAGGATTACATAGAAACTTACCTGACCCACTGAAGAAGGATCGCCTGGAAGGACCGGTGGTAGTACCGGTAGCTGGATTCCCAGACCTTGCACCCGAGCGATGGCCTGTCATTGCAAACATTAAATGTTACTTATTAGTAAGTCATTTACGCTGAACTAATGAGAATTTTAGTTTTTATTTTGTTACCTCCATTGCTTCCCGCATCTGCGCCAACGCTGCTGCCTGGGTTTGGATCGTGGCCTCCATCACGATCCTTTGGCGTTCCGCCTCCCTCCTTTCCTCCTCATGTCGCCTTTAGTTTTCTTCTACAGTTTCTCGGAGGGACTGCAACTCAATGTCCCTCTACGATACGCGGTGACCTCCCGTGCCCGAAGCCTACGTGGAGCTGCCTCTTGCAGGTCTCCCCGCCCTCGAGTCGACAACTCCGTCGAATATGGCGAGCCTATAAAAAAGAGAGTCAGCAATATGAAATTGAAATATCTTGAATACTTTGAATCGAAAACGATAAAATGACTTGTAAACTCACCTTCCGTGTGCTTTTCCACCACCAGTTGCATACGCGGCTTGAGGATCGATCGGTTGATGTTCCCAATCGAAATCCTCGCCGTGTATCTTCCTAGCCTCCTCCCCGTACTTAGCCTGCAAAACAAGAAAACCGTGTAAGTTCAACAATCTATATAGTTATATTTAATATGAATGATTTCTAAACTTACCAACCGCTCGGCTGCAGCCTGACTGCACCCCGTCGGCTGAGAAGGGTCCCTGTGACCACTCTTCCAGACCTCAGCAGGGGTGGGCGGCACCCCCGTCTCGCACTCTTGTCAATACGTGTTAGTACGAACAATATATTATTAATATATAAACATAAGTTACACACACTTACCATGCATTTAGCTAAACACAAGTGTTTATCTTGCCCGTGCCTGCTCTTCCGCTCCACCCCTCTGCAGTCTCGAGCCTTCTCAGACATAGCTTTAAACTCGTCGCTAGCCCAGCAGAGACAAAGGGCCCGAAATGCATCGGTCCAACCCTGCAACCAGCTCACGTGGCCCTGCACATAGTTGGAAGTCGTTAAAAATATCATCGAGGCAATTATAAAAAAAAATACTTACTACACTCCACGTACCTGCGCGTACTCCTCCTCCGTCAGGTGCCCTCGCTCTCTTGCCAGAAGTGTAACATGTGCTGCTGGTTCGCCTTCAAGTGCTCATTAATAATTTGAACATGGGCATTCGACAAAGCTTGTCGAAGCGCCTTGGCAGCGTTGAAGTGAAACACTCGCCTCGCATCCTCAAACAGGTGACGGTCGTTCGGGTCCTCTAAAGTATATCTTGCCTGCGATAAAGAATATATTGAAGAGATGTTCACTAAAAGAGTTTAAGAGTTGAAACTTAGAAACCTTTTTAACATACTTACCATAAAATCAGCCCATACGGCCTCCTGAAGGTTGCCGTGCTCCTGGTGATGGACGCGTGCGTAGTCCTCCCACGAAAGAGCGGGCACCCCGTCAATGACCCCGGGATTGTGCATACGCACTATGGACCCGAGGACACCGTTCACCGGTCTGTGGTGTTTCTCACCGGTGAAAGACATGTCGTCCCAAGCCCTGTAAGATATTTATTCATTCATTACTTAAGTACACAAAAGAAACTAAAATTGAACACGATAATTTTTATTACATGTCTCCGACTGGACGAATCACGATCCTCTGTGAACTCTGTGAAGGGACCGCGGGAGGACTGACAAAGTGAGTCCTCCTCGTCCTCCGCGTCTGCTGGGGCGCCACGTCAAGTGACCCAGACGGCTTCTCTCCAGCTGAGTCAAAGGCCTCAGGAACAAACTCATCGCCAGCCGGGGGCTGGCTGGCCGAGGGCTGGCTCGCCGAGGGCTGACTCGCCGAGGGCTGGCTGGCCGAGGGCTGCCTCGCCTAGGGCTAGCTGGCCGAGGGCTGCCTCGCCGAGGGTTGGCTCACCGAAGGCGCCGCAGCCTCTGAGTCAGTCGGTGAGGACTACAACATTCAAATGATTCATAAGTAAGTTTAATGTGAATTTGAATTAAAGAATTTGTCAAAAACGAGTGACATTTACCTGTGACGAAGCTCTAGAGCTGGTCTGAACGTGCCCCAGCAGCTGAGAGCATCTGCTGCCAGTCGACGAGGCACCAACGAAAGCGTCCTCAGGTCTAGAGGGGTAGAACCCCCTCGTCGGCGGCACCTTCTTACCCTTCTTTGATGCCATCCTGTTGTAATTAGATAATTAGTAAATATGCAAATAAAATATACAAAATTCATGTTACTATCTTAAAGAAAACATTACTTGTAGTCACTTTCAAAATTCATCAACATCATTGTCATGTGCCTGTGCCCTACTCCATAAACCAGCCCAACGATCTTCCATCGTGGCCTGTTCTAATTTTCGTTTTTGCGTATCATCTGCCTCTACATCTTCAACATCTTCAACATCTCCAACTAATTGATCGAGTCCTGCACCAAGCTCGACGATAAAAGTGTCTGGCAACTCTTCTTCTTGGTACACTTCTTCAACGTCTTCGCTATCATGGTAACCATCATCCCCAGGAGTATATAGCCGCTCACGGGGATTCACCTTATATACCACCCACCAAGCACTGAGATTCGTGCATGGATAAGGTAGATAATACACTTGTTCAACTTGATGCGCAAGAACAAATGTATCGTAACCTCGTAGTCGGTCCTTATGTTTCACTTCCACCATTCCAAATTGGTTTTCTCGAGTTCCATGAGTACGATCAAACTAGTCACAGTCAAAGAAGACAACTCGAAGGGTCTTATTTCTGGTAAAAGTAAATTCAAGGATTTTGTTAATGATACCATAATAATCGGTTAAATTCCCTTGAGTTTCCATTGCTCTCGTCACAACACCGGAATTTTATGTTGCCGCGAGAGGACGATGAGCTTCAAAATGAGTTGTACGGAATCGGAAGCCATTTACGTCATATGGACCATAGCTTCTAACATTCACCAATCCATAAGATAGCTGCCGCAAATCTTCATGGACATTGTGAGTCCGACACTGTTATAAAAGACGAGAGAATATTACATAATACTTCTTTAATAATAGTAATTTATAATACATAGAAGACGAGAGAATATTACATATTCTCGAAACCAAGATAGAAAACTCTGCCCCCCATTTATTCCTTCCTTTCGCATCGCTTCTACTTGTTTGGCCGTAGGTTGATGCCTATGTGGCCAATATTGTCTGTGGAACTCGCTGAACATGAAA
The DNA here is from genome assembly GCA_036927565.1 of Tuctoria greenei. Classification (NCBI taxonomy): domain Eukaryota; kingdom Viridiplantae; phylum Streptophyta; class Magnoliopsida; order Poales; family Poaceae; genus Tuctoria; species Tuctoria greenei. Next base: position 134,319,872 of record JAYESD010000001.1, on the reverse strand, counting down.
AAACATCTTTTAGAGTACATGTGTAGCAAAATATGTCGATTAGCATAAACAAAGGAGAAACACTTACTCGAAGTATTCTTGCATGCCTTCTATATTTGCGTACATGTAGAGTAAAGCAACAGTCCTTTCCTGTTCGGATAGCACATAGGTTGTGTAGCTACCAACGGTGGTGCCTCTCGTTTGAAAAATGGAAAGGTCGCTTAGAGGGGGTGTTTCGTCCACATTGTACCGCATCACCGAAGTATTGATATTGTTTTCTTCCGCAAAGTAGACACTTGAAAAGTATCCTACTTCCTTAAGAGCATATGCTTCAGCGATGCACCCTTCCACCCTTGCCCTGATGCCAACCATTGGTTTCAAATATCGTAGCGCTCTTTCAATGTGATACATCCACCTATATTGCACAGGACCGCCAACTTTAGCTTCGAATGGAAGATGGATAAGCAGATGTTGCATTGGATTGAAGAAACCCGGTGGAAAAAAAAATTTCCATCTTACATAAAAGTATGGGTATCTCCTTCTCTAACTTATCCATCATCCCGATCTTGATTTCTTAAGCACAAAGTTGTCTATAGAAATAGCTGAGCTCGGCTAAAACCTTCCACACCGCATCATCTAGATAGCCTCGGAACATAACAGGTAGGAGTCTTTCCATTATAATGTGATAATCATGACTCTTCAACCCAGTGAGGTTTCCTGTGTTAACATTTATGGCTCGTTTCAGGCTAGCTGCGTAACCATCTAGGAATTTCAAAGTTTTCATTCATTTCATAACTTCTTTCTTTTCTTTCGATCAAAGACAGAAAGAAGCACGTGGCTTTCCACCACTTTCAGAGATTTCAAGAGTTGGACGGTGACAAATGTCTGCCAAATCTATTCTATCTTTATAATTGTCTTTCGTTTTGCCAGGCATATCCATGCAAGTGCTTATGATACTTTCGCTCATATTACGCTCCTGATGCATGACATCAATGTTGTGCATTAGAATCAACGACTTCACATATGGTAGCTCCCAAAGTCCACATATGTGAGTCCAATTGTGTTCCTCTCCATAACCTACAAAATATCCAGGACGACCTTCATCAGGCACCAGTTTGTCCAACATATCAGAAATTTCTGACCCGTTGAGACGCTTCGGTGGTCCTTTTGTGACAACAGTGTTCTTTCAAAAGACATGCCTCTGCTGCCTAAATATATGATTCGAGGGCAGCCAACGTCTATCACAATCGAAGTAAGATATTTTGCCTCCATGAGTTAGTCGAAAACAATCCGTGTCTGAAGCACATATCGGACACGTCAGATGACCGTGAGTGCTCCATCCGGAAAACATGCCGTATGCTGGCAAATCATGGACGGACCACAAATAAGCAGGTCGAAGGTTGAATTTCTGCTTCTTGTAACTGTCGTACGCTTCGACTCCTGTTCACAAGACTTTCAATTCTTCGATCAGCGGTTTTAACATCACCTTGAGACGTGACCCGGGATGATCAGGTCCAGGTACAATGAGGCTGAAAAACATGAACTCGTTCTTCGTACAAAAAGCAGGTGGCAGGTTGTACGGAATGACAAAGACAGGCCAACATGAGTATGGTGTGGCTTTCATACTGAACGGTGAGAATCCGTCTGTCACTAATCCGATGCGAACATTCCTCGCATCACGAGAAAAGTCTGGATCGAAACGGTCTAGCGCCTTCCATGCATCATCGTTGGACGGATGCGTCAAGAATTCTTTGTTCTCACGTTTACCTTCTTTGTGCCATCTCATGTGTCTTGCGGTTCTTTTTGAAAGAAACATCCGCTTCAACCGAGGTGTCACAGGCAAGTAACGAAGCTGCTTATGTGCGACATCTGTCATCACATTATCGCCATCATCATTAACAACTTCGACATACCTGGATTTACCACATTTCAAGCACATCTTCTCATTGGCATGCTCTTTCCAGAATAGCATGCAACTGTCTGGTCACACATCAATTTTCTCATACTTCATACCGAGACCAGATATCTTGATCTTTGACTGATACATATCTGGTGGCGCTTTGTGAGGTTGTGGAAGGATATCGCAGATCAATTTCATGAGATCATTGTAGCAGTTGATGGAAAAAAAGTACTTGGACTTAATTGCCATAAATCTGGTCAAGAAAGCAAGTACGGTCACAACCGTGTGTTCATGCAACGGCTCTTGTGATTTCTTCAGCTCCTCGAAGAACTTCTCTGCCTCATTTGTAAGAGGATCCTCCGCTTCAAGAGCTTCTAGCATCTCATCCATCCTATCAACCTCTGTTATATCATCATCCTCATCCACTTCGGCTATGACTCGAGAATTAGTCTCGCCGTGAAAGGTCCACACTTCATAATGTGGAGTGAAACCGTTTTGACATAAGTGAAACGAAAGCTCCAATCTTCTCAAAAACTTGGTGTTCCGACATTTTGTACATGGGCACCGCACCATATCTTCCGTTGACAACGAAAATGCTCGATCCAAAAATTGATCTAACTTGATAAACCACTCATCGGAGTGACCACCAGTTCTGCTCTTCCAGCCAGTATACATCCAACTGCGGTCTTCACCCATGTTTGACTCTGCAGTTTAACGCGAAAGAAATTTTCGTTAATGTATTGTTGTGTTATGTCACGGCCCTACAACCTAGGCAGATAGATCCTAAACCCACCCAAGAGTGACCGAGCGGAGCGTGCTCATGACGAGATGCGTGATCCGGATTCGAACGAAATTTCGGCAGCATAACCCCGCTGTTCTCCACTGCACGCCCGAAAATGGTGCAGCAGAGAACAACAGGGTTACGCCACCGAAATCTCGTCCAAATCCGGACCCGCGTCTCGTCACAAGCCATGCCCTCTCGGTCACTCCGAGGCTGTCCAAAAAAGGGACAATTCCGAACCTGCACGTCTCACATGCCAATGGCATGTGAGACGTGCCGATCCGAAACGGGTATTACATTGCTATAGGTTACGTTGCTCATTTTCATTTTCAGGTCATTTATTAAAGAGGAAAGAACTAGAGAAAGAGTGAGAGGAAAGTTGGTCTCAGATGACAATTCCACGACGACTTTAGGGTTAGCTGCCGTAGATCAGAGATGAAACCACTTCGTCGGAGTACGCCATCCACGCACAAGTTCTTGCCATCCTCACCATCGTCGTTCGCCTCCGTGCCCGTCTACACGCATACTTTACCTTACCACTAAATGGGCCTTGTCGGGCCTTGTCAAGCTGGTCCGAAGCCCATTTATGTATATATAGTACTTGAACACTCAAGCAATCAAAATTAAGCAATTCAACGACCCTTCAAATAAACCTAAGCATAATTCAAAAAACTAAGAAATTCAAATAAACCTAAACATAACAATTATCCATTGTAATTCATTAATTTATCAACTCAATTCTAACATAAGCAATTCAATTCAAATGAGAGCAATTCAAATGAGAGCAATTCGATTCAAATGAGAGCAATTCAAATGAGAGCAATTCAATTCAAATGAGAGCAATTCAATAAACCTAAACATAACCATAATTCAAATGAGAGCAATTCAATAAACCTAAACATAACCATAATTCAAATGAGAGCAATTTACTTCAATAAACCTAAACATAACCATAATTCAAGTGAGAGCAATTCAATAAACCTAAACATAACCATAATTCAAATGAGAGCAATTTACTTCAATAAACCTAAACATAACCACTATGATTTCTTCCATGAGGTCACCATGTTCAAAAATGACACATCACTTGACTGAATTTCTACAAAAATGCAGGGGCAGGGCCGGGACTTACCTGCTGGTGGCGGTGGCGCAGGGGCGGCGGGGCCGGGGCGAGACGGTGGTGGGGGCGCAGGGGCCGGGGGCGGGCCGGCAGCGGTGGCGCATGGGCGGCGGGGTCAGGTGCAGCGCAGGGGCGGCGGGGTCGGGGGCGGCGACGCAGGGGCGGAGGCGCGCGGAGGCGGGCCGGCGGCAGGGCCGCAGGGGCGGCGAGGTCGGGGGCGGCAGGGGCAGGGGCGGCAGGGTCGGGGGCGGCGGGGTCGGGGCGCGGCGGGGTCGAGGACGGTGGGGCAGGGGCGGAGCCGCGCGGAGGCGGGCCGGCGGCGGGGTCGGGGGCGGCGGGGTCGGGGCGCGGCGGGGTCGGGGGCGGCGGCGCAGGGGCGGAGGCGCGCGGAGGCAGGCCGGCGGCGAGGTCGGGGGCGGCGGGGGCGCGGCCGGGGCGGCGGGGTCGGGGCGCGGCGGGGTCAGAGGCGACAGTGGAGGGAATTGTGAATGAAGAGTCGGGGCCGGAGGGTCCTGATATTAGACCTAGTTTGCGACGGCTTCCTTAATTGCGATGGCCGGCCGTCGCAATTAAAGACTATTTGCGACGGCCTTGTACTGGCCATCGCAAATAAGGCGTTATTTACGACGGCTCCTTTAATTGCGACGGCTCTAGGGTTGGCCGTCGCAAATAAGCACTTATTTGCGACGGCCAGACCTACAGCCGTCGCAAATAAGTCCTTATTAGCGACGGTCCTCTTATTTGCGACGGCCAGAGGCGGGCCGTCGCAATTTAAGCTGTTTGCGACGGCTGGCCGTCGCAAATAAATACGGCCGTCGCAAATGATCGCGTTTACTGTAGTGAAGATCACACCCTATTAATATTGGGTGCAAGTTGTTCCTATGTGGCTAGAAGGTATGTCATGCCTTAGCCAAGGAACAACAAATCACACTCAACCCATGTTCAGTGCATGTCATTCCTTTGTGGTTCTAGGTATGTTGTACCTTACCCAAGGAACAAATGATCATACCCAATGCATGTTGGGCACATCTCACTCCCTTATGGAAAAAATATATGATGCACCTTAGCCAAAGAATGACGAACATACTCAATGTATGTTGAGTGCACGTCATTCCTTCAGATCTAAGGGTTATCATTATCCTAGCTAAGGAATGACAAATCACACCCAACACATGGAGACCCTGATGTGCGGACGATCAACATCAAAAACACTCTATTCAACCACACTCATGGTGTCCATAGGAGGCAACACAACAATCAACACTCAACCCTCCACTATCAAAGCCACACTGCAACAAGGATAGGCCAACTCATGGCCTACCTCCGTCGTTAGGGTTTCAACCCCTATCACGGACCTTGATCAAGAATGAGCTTGGGGGAGGACCCCCCCCCCCCCCCCTTGAGGTAACTTGTATCACACCCACTGCATTTTTATTTCAAATCATCCATTGCATATTTACTTTCCATTCATCCACCATCCACCAAGCATCTAAAAAAATATAAAATTAGGTTAGATTTGCTTACATCAAATAAAGATGTGCGGTAAGAATGATTTAAAATTCACATAGATGAAATGATGAATAGTTGCTCTGTTTTATTTTCCTAACTCTCTAGTTTACAACTTGCTACTCTCCAAATATTGCTTTCATTGGTTTGAAATACTTCTACCTTAATTTGGAAGTTGTGGGTAGCAAAAGCTTAATCTAATTCTAGGTTGTTGCAAGACTAGAATTTGTAATAGGGCTGCTAGTCCTAGTTTGAAAGTAAAACTTTGATTTCCGGAGAAATTCTAAAAAGATTTAAGTTTCCCTCAATTGATTGGAAATACCTACCAAAGCCATATGATGTCCATACATAAACAAAACCTTATGCATATGCTATTTGCTTTCACATTGAGCCTAGTCAAACTAGTATAGACCTATGTGAGAAATCATTCATCTCTTTTTGAATTCAAGACTTCACTTGCACATGCTATACTTCTACACTAGAAGGAAGCAAAATTCCATCATATCCACCATTCCACAATAAAAAGAGAAACTCCGTGCTATTCATAGTTAGCACTCTCTTCAAGTCATTGCAAAGAAAGGGAGTAGAAGACATGGCTCTAAAAAAAGCATGCTTACAGCATAAGAATGAGAAAAAAAAAGAGAAAAGAAAAATAAGTAGCCATGTTTCATCCCTACAAAAGAAAGAGAGAATATACCAAAAAGGAGTTATCTCAAGTATCCACATCCACTTCCACTCCATCACACATGCACAAGTCTTGAATCAAAAAGTTTTGATTTGAATTCTCCTAAGGATTACTCTTTTGACTTAGCAATATATGTGATGCAAATATGCCTATTTACTTTCCTTACCAAGCTCCACATACAAGCCATATTCAATGAGTAGGAATAGTAGAGGCACAATGCTTTGGTGAGGAAATATTTCCACTATCCACAAAGGAGTGATTGAGAGAATCAAATTGAGGTACTTAATATCTAATTTGAATTCTCCGGGATTTAAGTGGAACTTGATTTATAGGCTATGTTTGCTCATTTGCTATTCTACCTTTCAACTACTCATGAATATGAAAAAGCATAAGCCCCATAATAACTTAAGAAAGGTAGGGTATCATAGCCAATTTCTACAATACTAGGTAGAATATCTTGTTGTGCATTAGATACTTTTGAAAATAAGACATTGCAGCAACTCCTGATCATCAACCTAAAGTCTTGACTTTGCTCGGGACAAGCTAAGGATAAGCTTGGGGGAGTCTGTTGACGGCTGTTATATACCAATTTCATCCGTCAATTTAACTCAATTATGTGAAGGATTTGTCATTTCTTGCACACATCACCTTTCTATCTAACCCAATTCCACTTGTACTTGGAGAAATATGTGTATGCAGCATTTTATGCAGGAAATGAGAAAATGTAGAGGGACCAATCCTATAAAATATCATCCCAGCCAATCAGGCGACGACACGTACCATCCCATGGATAAAATGACCCACAAACAGAAGTATCCGAGGAGATCCAACGGTGTATCACCCATATACATCAATGGGACCCACCTGGCAGCCACCTGGAGAAAGCACACGAGAAACGGTGCAATGACCAGGTCGGCCGAACCAGGGGGTCGGCCGACCTGGTCTTTGCACCAAACTCGGTTAGCCTCCACGTGTTGGCTCCTCCAGGCTCCCTGGAGTTAATGGTGACTGATTCGCATGCTTTTGGTGGCGGGAACCGACCTTAACACTAGTATAAATAGGACCCCCACCCCTCACTTCAACACACACCACTTGGGCATCATTCTATTGTATACACTATCTTCCATAGTCCTTAGAGGAGTTAGGATGTAGAGAGGAGAGCCTCTAGTCCCAAGTCCAAATTGGGAAAGGAGTAGAAGGAGTCTCTCTTCCCAATTCCACATTGGGAAAGGTATGACTTATGTATTCCTTCTTGTATTTGTGACTTTGTGCTCAATAAAGATATTATCTTTAGTCTTCTTTTATACATATACTTGGACAAAGCGTTTCTTGTTTGATTGTGGAGTCCATGTATGTGGAAGGTATAGTCTTTATGATTTCACTCTCATGATCACATCTTATGGTCATAAGCACTATAGACCCCCACTATAATCTATGTAGTTATGATATGATTATGTTAATATGAATAACTATGCTATGCAATCAACATTGGTTCAACGATGTTTAGGTTAGTCATTGCCTTAGGATGGCTTGTGCCATGGCTCCTAAGGTATTTGCTTAGTATGCTAGCATGGTGCTAGGGTATTTAAGTAGCGTTGCATGTCTCGTAGACCCACGGATTGAAGAGGTATGCAGTAGGTGGTGACAACCCTATCTTTCCTTTGTAATTCTCCATGCTCGGCTATGCCACAGGCTCTTGGCGGGAGTCGCCCTAGAATTTCTAGGGGTAAGCCCGTGCCCGATGTGTTGAATAGCATTGCATTGTAATTCATCATTGACATGACCATTAGTATCTACCTTAGGCTATGTATATGTATTAGGAGCATTGTAGGAGCAACTCTCTAACTCTCAATCCAATCTCCCTCTAGGACCCATTTTACCCTTTAGAATAGATTGCCTAGGTGTGTGTCACACTACCCCAATTATCAACTTACCCCTGTCCGGATAATGGATTAGTATCCCATAGCTTGACCATAAGAGTAGTATACTTTACTCTATTGCCTTCCTTTGGGATAAATACGATACCCTTGGGAATACTCATGGGTGAAATCCTACAACGGTATCTTCCGTGCGCTTGCGGATCTCATCTCTTTACCGGAGATGATCTGTTGTGTTAAGAAATACCAACAAGCATTTTTGGCGCCGTTGTCGGGGATGATTTGTTAGTATATCTTAGGAGCCGTCAACACATGCTTCCTTAGATCTCCCAAGCCCCATGTTACCAATTAACCGTATTCATCAATTTACATAATCCATAAGTGCATTAATTCATATAAGTCATTTGGTTGTTATCCCGTCCCAATTAATTAGAGCAAAGCAGAAAGTAAAATACCCTTCCAGACTCTCTATAATATATTCCAAGCGACAAGGATGATCAAACAAGACTAGTAAAAACCTATCATGGGTTTCCCATCAATTTGACAAAAGCATGCAGTTTTGCAAACAAAACATTTAAAAACAGGATAAAAAATGATCAAGGACATTTACTCTTAAGATTGGTTAGGATCAAAAGCTTCAAAGTTCTGGTGATGGAGGTCCTCGGCAGCACCCTCTAGAGCAAAACCTTTTATTCTGCACAACAAACATACAAAACAAGCATTATAATCAATAAATGTTCATATATTACTTAATATGTCATGACATCCTTAAATAATGCAATTATGTGGTAACGCATGTTATCGAGTTGATATCATAGCCTACAAACTAGTTACAATTAAGTTTTACATATTAGAGCAAGTTTCAAGTCATTTCGAAGGATATTAAATATGTTCCAGGAATTTTCAGAACAAAAATACGGGACTAGTCTGCAATGGGACCGAACAAGTCCGTTCTGGAACAGAAAGGAAATTGGACTAGTCTGCTCTCGGGCTGGACACAAACGTTATGGCTAGGTTATTGGCGAATTTTAAACTTGGGCACAGTTTGAGTTAATATAGAACCATAATTTACGAAGAAAATATGAATCTAAGGTATTTAGCACGAATCCAAGGGTTCGAAGGTCGAGAATTGGGTGCAACACTTGGATCTTGACGTCTAGATTGAAAAGGACGAGAAATTGGTTTAGAATATGCGATGATGTTGATGAGTTGACTGAGATTGATCTTGCTAGATCCTCCTATCCTTCTCCTCTTTCACCTGGTTGCGATCTCCTCTCTCCTCGATGGCGGCTCCCACGAACAAGGGTTAGGGTTTTCTTCAACTGTGGCAAAAAGATGAGAGGGTGGGTGTTAGGGTGTTCATATAGGGTGGAGGTGGTAGGTTTTAGGGTGGAATTCGAGTTTAAGGCGGTTGAGGACGAGTAGGGGTTGTGGTGTGGTCCACTGAGGTCGGGCACAATGTTCTTGCGGCAACTTAAGGCAATTACCCAATAACTTGTCGTGGAGGAAAATTGAATCTGAGTCGGACACACCAAACTATTCCGCTAGGGGGCTGGAGAAGTCCGATATTGAACAGAGAGTAGAACGGACAAGTCCGAAAGTGGTTCAGATAAGACCGAAAATGTCCAGGGAGCAAAATGGATAAGTCTGGTATGGGTCTGGACAAGTCCGGAGGTATTCTTAAATTTTCAAAAACCGGACCAAATTGGGGAATTATCGGACAACTCCGAAAAGTTCCAGAGATGAATAACGGAATAGTCCGCACTCGATAACAGACAAGTCCGCGAAACAACAGAATCGATTTATGACTAGTCTGCAGCAAAAGCGGGCAAGTCCGGAACACAACAGGGGCAAAATCAGACTAGTCCGGGGTCGGGTCCGGTCAAGTCTGCACTGAATACAGTTTTTGGTGCTATTTTGGTGCTAATTCATTTTAATCTTATTCCTTTTTGTGTTGCTTAATGTTAAACATGTATAAGAATGTATGCAATGCATGGTGGATGAAAATGAGGTTGCTACAAACCTACCCCCTTAAAATGGATCTTGCCCTCGAGATTCGGCGTAGAGGGAAAAAGATGGGGAAATTCTCTCTTGAAGTTATACTCTAGCTCCCAAGTTGCTTCTGATTCTATATGAGTCTTCCATTGCACTTTACACCATCGAATCACCCTGTTTCTTGTGACTCTCTCCTTAGTTTCCAAAATTTTGATCGGTTGCTTGGCTTCAGTCAAATCTGCCTCTAATTCTAATTCTTCCATTGGCACTTGTTCTTCCGGTACCTTACGCACTTCTTCAGCTGAGAAACGTGAAACACATCATGTACATCAGAAAGATGTGCTGGCATCTCCAACTCATATGCCACTTCTCCATGTTTGCCCAAAATCTTGAATGCTCCAATATAGTGAGGTGCCAACTTTCCTGTGACGTTAGACTGCTTATGACCTCGCATAGGTGGTACATTGAGATATACGAAGCCTCCCACTTCAAAGGCTAAGTTTCTTCACCTATTATCCGCATAGCCCTTTTGTCTTGATTCAGCAACACTCAAATTTTCGCAGATTGTCTGAACTTGCTTCTAAGTGTCTTGCAACATATCAGGTCCAAATACTTGGTTATCTCCTATATGATTCAAAAACAAGGGTGTCCTACACTTCCTTCTATATAGTGCTTCGTATGGCCACATCTTCAAACTTGCTTGGTAGCTGTTATTGTAGGAAAATTCAACATATGGCAAGCTTTTGTCCCAGTTGCGTCCATGCTTCAAAGCAAAAGCTCTCAACATATCTTCCAATATTTGGTTGGTCCTCTCGGTTTGTCCATCCATTTGTGGGTTATATGCTGAGATAAAATTTAATTTTGTACCCATAGCTTCATACAGTTTCTCCCAAAACCTCGAGGTGAATTGAGACCCTCGGTCAGACACTATTTTCTTCAGAACCCCATGTCATCACATAATATGCTCTATATACAGTTCTTCTAATTTCAAGGTGGTATAGGTTGTCTTGACGGGAAGGAAATGAGCTGATTTGGTCATTAGATCCACAATAACCCATATCGAGTCATAACCGGACTGGGTTTGAGGTAATCCAACTACAAAGTCCAAACCAATTTCTTCCCACTTTCATTCTGGAATCTTCAATGGCTGCAATAATCCAGCTGGCTTTTGATGTTCATCATTCACGCGTTGGCACACATCACATAATGCAACATATGTCGCTATGTGTTTTTCATCCTATCCCACCAAGTCCTTATACATCTTCGTACAACCGGGATGAATTGAGTAAGGTGAGTCATGCGCCTCCTTCAATATCGTCTCTCGGAGATGCTTCACATTAGGCATGACAATCCTCTTCCCAAGCCATAGAGTATCATGATCATCCTTATAAAATCTAAATTCTCTCCCTTCTTGGATCCTTTCCTTGATTTCCTGGATTTCCTAATGCTTTGTTTGACCTTCTCGAATTTCCGGTTCCAAAGTCGGATTTAACTCCGTTACTCCCATCTCATTCAGAAATCCAAGATTCAACGGTTCAAACTCCTTGCATAGCTCAGATGGCAATTCCCGAACCGTTAGTTGGTCGCTTACTCCTTTCAGACACAAAACATCAGCCAATACATTAGCCTTTCGTGGATGATAGTTGATTCCCACATCATAATCCTTGATGAGCTCCAACCATCTTCGTTGCCTCAAATTAAGGTTTGTTTGTGTGAAAATGTACTTGAGACTCTTGTGATCTGTATAAATCTCACACCTATGAGAAAGAATGTAATGTCTCCAAATCTTCAAGACATGCACTATGGCTGCAAGTTCAAAATCATGCACAATATAATCCTACTCATGTTTCTTCAACTGCCTCGATGCATAAGCTACCACTTGACCTTCTTGCATGAGCACACATCCAAGTCCTTGTCTTGATGCGTCGCAATAAATATCAAAACTTCTACTCACATCGGGCAATACCAGCACAGGTGTTATTGTTAATCTCTTCTTTGACTCCTCAAAAGTGTTTTGACAAGCTTGAATCCAGTGGAAAACTTTTCCCTTCATTAACAATTCTGTTATGGGCTTGGCAATTTTGGAAAAATCCTTGATGAACCGACGGTAATATCCATCTATTCCACGAAAACTCCACATTTCCTTCACATTTTGTGGTGGTTCCCATTTTAGCACATACCTCAGTTTCCCTGGGACAACCGATACTCCTCCGAAGATATATGTCCCAAAAATGAGACTTCCCTTAACCAAAACTAGCACTTGCTAAATTTGTCATATAATTGGTGCTACCTAAATTTCTACGAAGTGAGCATCAAATGCTCCTCATGTTCCTCCTCGCTTCTTGAGTAGATCATAATGTCATCAATGAACACCACAACGAATTTATCCAAGTACTCCATGAAGAACTTATTCATGAGGTACATAAAGTATGCATGTGCATTCATTAATCCAAAAGACATCATGGTGTACTCATAAGATCCATACCGTGTCTGAAAAGCCATTTTGGGTATATCTGACTGTCTAATCTTCATTTGGAAATAACCTTACCTCAAGTCAATCTTGGAGAAAACACAGACACCCTTCATTTGATCAAAAAAATCCTCTATACGGGGCAAAGTATACCTGTTCTTGATTGTCACCTCATTGAGAGCCCGGTAATCCACACACATCTCTTGGGACCCATCCTTCTTATCCACGAAAAGCACTGGTGCTCCCCAAGGTGAAGATCTTGGGCGAATGAAACCCTTCTCTAGATGCCCTTGAATTTTCTTCTTGAGCTCCGCTAGCTCCATAGGAGGCATCTGAAAGTGCATCTAGGACTCCCTTGTGGGTTTTGGATGATTTATGACAAGCAATTGGGATCCTAATTCTTTTGTTGAGATGAATGCAGAAAAATGATGAAAGATGAGCAAAGTGCCAAAAAGAGGAAATTGAGAAGGAAAATGGATTTGAGCTCAAGGAGAAGAAACTAGTAGTTTAGTATGTGTGGAGTGTGTTAAGGAAACACACCCAAGAGCTCAATCTCATTTAATCACACACACACATGCACAAAGCTATACAGGACCGGACTAGTCCGATGTCCACCGGACTAGTCCGATATCACATTCTGCACAAGATCGGACAAGTCCGGTCATCACCGGACTAGTCCGATAATTCTTCTGTTCCACTTCGGACTAGTCCTCCCCAGTGCGGACTAGTCCTCAACACAATGCACAAGTCACTAGATCGGACAAGTCCGGTCTCCACCGGACTAGTCCGATATCCTTTCTGATCCACTTCGGACAAGTCCGGTGTTTACACGGACTAGTCCGAATTTTCTGAACCCTAACGGTAACTTCCAGAAACCCCTTATAAATAGAGGTGCACGGCCCACTTTCAAACTCTCTCGAACCCTAGCGCCGTCACACCTCCCAAGAGCCTCAAAAACTACCTCTCTCCACAAAACCAAGTGCTAAATTGATCACTACATTGAAGATCACTTGTAGATCATTGGAGAGGGCATTTGATACGCGATTGAGCTCTTGGTTTGAATCTCTAACACACTCTTGCATCTCAGTTTGTATATTTTGAAGTGTGTTATTGGTGGTCTTGAATCTTGTAATCAAGGGAGCGCTCAACTTGTGAGATCGCCCCTTAAACTCGGTGATTTACCCCTGTGTGATTAGTGGAATAGGATTGGCCTTCGTGGCGATCCGAACGAGGGAAGGGTTAGTGAAGACCCGGCCCTTTTGTGGGCTCCTCAACGTGGACGTAGGCTGCCTTCGTGGTAACCGAACCACGGGATAAATCTTGTGTCTTTCATTTGTGTTCTTTATTCTAGTTGATCAACATTATCTAGGGTTTGATTAGATTTGTTGACTACAAAGTTAATAGTTGAAATAAAGTCATATTCTTAATAGAATCTGTTACACAACTATTGAACTGATCACAAAGTTTATATTTCCGCTGCAAAAGTCAACAAACAATCAAATTGACCTAACTTGATCAACCTAGCCCGTAAAATCCGGACTAGTCCGCACTTTACCGGACTAGTCCGTTATATCTGTTTTTTGATCTCGTTGTTGAAGTGTTACAGGAACCGATAAAATTCAAGAAGGCCTATTCACCCCCCCTCTAGGCCAACATTCAATTGGTATCAGAGCAAGGTTCTTCAAGAAAGAGTGCAACCGCTCGAAGAGATCATGTCGGACATGAAGGAAGTCCAAAAGATCAACAACCAGGAAGAGATGAACAATGACAAGCATCAAAAGCTTGAGAAGTATCTCGAAGCCATTCAAGACTTTGACGATGATGATGAGGAGACATTGGAGCTGAAAGCTCTCCTTAGAAAGAAAGCGCTTTCCAAAGGGAAAGCCAAAGTTGAAGAAAAGAAGAAGGGGAGTAGTCACACCGACTACTCCCGATATCCTTTTAATTATGACCGTTTAAATTCTAACAGCAATCACTATCTATCCATTCCCCTTGGAAAAGCCCCACACTTCGATGGGAGTGACTACTCTATGTGGAGGCAAAACATGAAGATGCACTTGATTTCCCTTAACCCAAGTTTATGGCATATTGTGTGCACAGGAATCAATATCCCAGATGACGACGAAGAGCTCACGCCAAGTCAAGAGCAAGCCATCCACAGGAATGCACAAGCCGCAGCCGTCATCACCTCATCTCTAAGTCGAGATGAATTCACAAAGGTGGACGGATTAGAAATTGCCAAAGAAATCTGGGATACCCTACAAACAGCGCATGAAGGTGACAGACATGTGAGGGAAGCCAAGATTGAAATGATTGAGGGCGAACTAGGAAGGTTCGCGATTGAGGAAGATGAGTCACCCCAGGACATGTACAACAGACTGAAGACTCTCGTGAACAAGGTTCGATCATATGGGAGCAGAAAGTGGAATGATCACGAGGTTGTAAAGCTCATCCTTAGAGCTTTCATGCCTCGCAATGTTACACTTTGCTCTATGATCCGAGAGAGTCCGGGGTACAAGAAAATGACTCCTGATGAACTGCTTGGCAAGATCATTAACTTTGAGATGATGGAGAAGCAAGCCAAGCACGTAAAAGAAATAGCCGACCTCACATCGGCCAAGAAGAAGGGAGTTGCCCTAAAGTCCTCACTCAAGCCTTTATCCAAAGAAGCAAGAGAAGCACAGCTTGAGGAGGACAGCGATGATGAAAGCAGCGAGCTAGATGAAGAAGATATGATTTTGTTCATGAAGAAGTTTAAGAGAATTATGAAGAAAAGACAAGGAACAAAATCAAATGAAGCAAAATACAAAGAAAGGACGAAGCCAAAGATGAGGCGGGCGTGCTATAACTGTGGTGAATACAACCACTTTATAGTCGACTGCCCGTATGAGGACAATAAGAAGAAGAACAAAGAGTCCAAGCCTCAAGCAAAGAAGTTCTTCAAGAAGAAGAAACAAGCTGAACAAGCACACATTGGAAAGGAATGGGACTCAAACGATGAGTCTTCATCGTCCGATGAAGAAGAATTGGCTAGCATAGCCATCGAGAGCGTGTCCAAGAAACCCACACTCTTTCCCACGCTCGGTGCAAAGAAGGCAAATGGGACTTGCCTCATGGCTAAGGAAGGTAAACGCAAGGTAAATATCAAAACTCCTTCCTTACATTCTTATTCAAGTGATGATGATTTAGATAGTGATGAAGATATGCTAGCTGGCTTAGATAGAAAAACTGCTGCAAAAATGAAATTCTTGCTTAACCAACTTGTTGAGAAGGAAGAGCTAATCGATCGTCAAGAAGACATGATTATCTCCCAAAAGGAGAAGCATGTGGAACTTGACAATCTTCTAGTTCATGAAAAGGAAAGAAGCCACTCACTAGAGCTTGAGCTAGCTTCAAGCAAGAAAACTTGCTTGGAGCTAACCAACTCAAATGTAGCAATCAAGGACCAACTTGATGACCTGATCAAGGTCAACAAGATCCTTGAAGTGCAAATTGAGTCACTCAAGCTTAGTGAACCCTCCTCCTCTTCAAGCCTACCTTCTCAATCCACTTCAAGTAATAATACTCATATCTGCAAATGTGAAAAGATAAACACCAGGTTGAAAGAAAAGTCCACCTCCACAAAGGACAAAAACCCTACCCAATGTGTAATATTTGACAAGAAAAGGATCAACTATGCACGTAGTGCATATTTGGTCCAAAGACCTCCAAATGTCAAGTATGGCATTGGTTATTCCTATGATGGAAAGCAAAGAGCTGGAAATCATAAGAATAACAAGGGAAAGATTACCTTTGTGAAAGGAGGACCCTCACAACCCGGCAGCACGAAAACTAAAAATCTGAACTCTCATGAAAACCGGACTAGTCCGGTTGTGGTCCGGACAAGTCCGGTCATCCGGACAAGTCCGGTCACACAGACTAGTCCGACCAATAATCAGCAACAACTCCTGTTTAAAACCTTCGATGCTTCATATGTATTAATGAGAAACAATATTGGTAAAGTGTATGCTTATTATGCTGGGCCACGCCATGGGAACACAAAATCCCATGTGTGGGTGCCCAAATGTATTGTCACTAACCTCCAAGGACCCAAGCAAGCTTGGGTACCTAAAACCAAGGCGTAACTTGTTTCTGCAGGCCTACTCCTCCGGTGGATCCAAATGGGTGCTAGACAGTGGATGCACAAACCACATGACCGGAGAAAGGAGGATGTTTGTGGAGTATGAAGTGAACGAGGACCCAAATGAAGGGATCTACTTTGGAGACAACAGTCAAGGGAGGGTCCTCGGTACCGGTAAAATAGCCATATCCTCTGAACATACTCTTTCACATGTTTTGCATGTTGAATCTTTAGATTATAACCTGCTGTCCATATCTCAATTGTGCGACAAGGGTTATAATTGCCTGTTTACTAACGAGGGTGTGATCGTCTCAAGAAGGAGCGATGGTTCTATTGCATTCAAGGGTATGTTGAAGGGAAAGCTTTACCTTGTTGACTTCAACAAGGATAAAGCCGAACTCGACACATGCTTGATTGCAAAGACCAACATGGGTTGGCTGTGGCATAGACGGCTGGCACATGTTGGTATGAGGAACCTTCAAAAACTCCTCAAGGGCGATCACATCCGAGGTTTGAAAGATGTTGTGTTTGAGAAAAACAGGCCATGTAGCGCGTGCCAAGCAGGGAAACAAGTTGGAGCACAGCATCCTGCGAAGAACATCATGACCACAACAAGACCGCTCGAACTACTTCATATGGACTTGTTTGGTCCAATTGCTTACATAAGCATCGGCGGTAACAAGTATGGTTTAGTTGTTGTTGATGATTTTTCCCGCTTCACTTGGGTGTTCTTTTTGCATGAAAAATCAGAAACACAAGGGACACTCAAGAAGTTCTTCAAGCGAGCACAAAACGAATTTTCATTACAAATCAAGAGTATTCGGAGTGACAATGGCACGGAGTTCAAAAACATACAAGTGGAGGAGTACCTTGATGAAGAAGGAATCAAGCACGAATTTTCAGCACCATACTCCCCACAACAAAATGGAGTTGCCGAAAGGAAGAACCGCACGCTCATAGAAATGGCAAGAACTATGCTCGATGAATACAAGACTTCGGACCGATTTTGGGCGGAAGCAATCAACACAGCTTGCCACGCCACAAATCGCCTCTATCTTCATCGACTACTAAAGAAGACCCCCTATGAGCTACTCACCGGTAACAAACCGAACATTTCATATTTTCGAGTTTTTGGTTCTCCTTGCTATATTTTAAACAAGAAGCCCAGGACTTCAAAGTTCGCTTCGAAGTCCGATGAAGGTTTCTTGCTTGGCTATGATTCGAACACTTACGCCTATCGTGTCTTCAACAAGTCCTCCGGACTTGTTGAAGTGGCACGTGACGTAGTGTTCGATGAAACTAATGGCTCCCAAAAGGAGCAAGTTGATCAATGTAAATTAGGTAAAGAAGAAGCCCCCTATCAAGCATTGAAGAAAATGGCTCTAGGCGAAGTACGACCACAAGAGTCAACGTCACAAATACAAGATGAAAGTGAACCACAAGATGAAATCAACCATCAAGGGGGAGCCTCAATACAAGATCAACCACAGGAGTACGAACGTAATGAACAAATCAACGAGGACAACAACTCAGGGGGAGAAGAAGATGATCACCAACACACGACTCCCCAAGTACCACACCCAAGAGTACACCAATGCATTCAAAGGGATCACCCGATCGACAACATCATCGGCGACATCCAAAAGGGAGTAACCACTAGATCTCGCATAGCAAATTTTTGTGAACATTACTCGTTTGTCTCCTTTTTGGAACCCCGCAGGACTGAGGATGCATTGAAGGATCCGGACTGGGTAGTGGCGATGCAAGAAGAGTTGAACAATTTCAAGAGAAACGAGGTCTGGGAACTTGTGGCAAGACCCAATGCAAATGTTGTAGGCACCAAGTGGGTCTTCCGCAACAAGCAAGACGAACACGGTGTGGTAACAAGAAACAAGGCACGACTTGTGGCCAAAGGTTACTCACAAGTCGAAGGTTTGGATTTCGATGAAACTTTTGCTCCAGTAGCTAGGCTTGAATCAATTAGAATATTACTTGCATATGCTACTCACCATGATTTCAAGCTGTATCAAATGGACGTGAAAAGCGCCTTCCTCAACGGACCGATCAAGGAGGAGGTGTACGTGGAGCAACCACCCGGGTTTGAAGACGAAGAGTTCCCCGATCACGTGTATAAACTGCGTAAGGCTCTCTATGGCCTCAAACAAGCTCCTAGAGCTTGGTATGAGTGCCTTAGAGATTTTTTAATAGATAATGGTTTTCAAATTGGCAAAGTAGACTATACGTTATTCACAAAAAATCTGGATAATGATCTTTTTATTTGCCAAATATATGTTGATGATATAATTTTTGGGTCAACTAACCAATCCTTCTGTGAAGAGTTTAGCAAAATTATGACAGAGAGATTCGAAATGTCGATGATGGGAGAATTGAAGTACTTCTTGGGATTCCAAGTGCGACAACAAAGGGAAGGAACTTTTATAAGCCAAACCAAGTACACGCAGGACATCCTCAAGAAGTTTGGCATGGACAAAGCAAAGCCGATAAAGACTCCCATGGCAACGAATGGGCACTTGGACCTCAATGAAGATGGAACGAGCGTCGACCAAAAGGTATATCGCTCCATGATTGGATCTTTACTATATTTATGTGCATCTAGGCCAGACATCATGTTGAGTGTTTGCTTGTGTGCAAGATTTCAAGCCAACCCCAAGGAATGTCATTTGACAGCCGTTAAGAGAATCTTAAGATATTTGGTTCATACACCCAACCTTGGTCTTTGGTACCCAAAAGGCTCAAAATTCAATCTCATTGGGTATTCCGATGCAGATTATGCCGGGTGCAAAGTAGATAGAAAAAGTACTTCCGGCACTTGCCAATTTCTAGGAAGATCCTTAGTTTCTTGGTCATCCAAGAAACAGAATTCCATTGCATTATCCACAGCCGAAGCGGAGTATGTTGCAGCCGGGAGTTGTTGTGCACAACTTCTTTGGATGCGACAAACTCTAAGGGATTATGGTTACAATATGAACCATATTCCTCTCCTTTGTGATAATGAGAGTGCCATTAAAATAGCACACAATCCAGTTGATCACTCTAGAACAAAACATATAGACATAAGACACCACTTCTTGAGAGACCATTCCATGAAAGGAGACATATCCATCTCTCATGTCAACACCCAAAAACAATTAGCCGACATATTCACCAAGCCACTTGATGAAAAACGCTTTTGTGAACTCCGAAATGAGCTAAATGTTCTTGATTCTCGAAGTGTGGCTTGAAAAGTTGCATACCTGTATGTTTCTTCAAAATTTTGATTGAATTGTGAAAATCATCCCTCTTCACTTTTCTCTCGAAAACTATGTCAATTATTAGATCTTGATGAATTTTGATCATAGTATGATTGTTGTTTGCTTACTGGTCAAATTCATCAAGATTATTTGAATTGTTTTGTCTCTCTAATCTCTAATATTGAACCTTCAAATATATATGAATGGGCTATGCATTTCTCTCCTGGTGACCACGGACAAGTCCGTGGTTACCCGGACTAGTCCGCCCATTGCAGACTTGTCCGCAGAGTGCCGGTTAGGCCGGACTAGTCCGACAGACCACGGACTAGTCCGATATAAGTTTCTGGACGACTTCGGACTAGTCCGGTCATGTCCGGACTTGTCCGATTTTTCGTGTCCTTAACCCTAGCCGCCACCAAACCCTAATTCATTCACTCTCACACTCGCCCCAAGCATTCTCTCTCTTGCGCTCGAGCAGCTCCGTTCCTCCTCCTCCCTCTCAACCTCGCCAAGAAGAAAGCGATGAAGATGATGAAGACGATGAGAGGACTGACAGCGAAGAGTGAAGCCCTAGGACCTCCCTCTCTCTCTTTTTGGTGTCTTGATGCCAAAGGGGGAGAGATTGAGGGGGAGCTTCTAGACTTAGCTTTAGCTGCATAGAATGCGAGGAGAGAGTCTCCATGTATTTTCTATTTGTGATTGCAATTGTTTAACGCTATTTTCATATCATGTTTGGTCCTATGTTAAATTGCTCAGTTAATTTGCAAGTGTGTGATGAAATCTGAATTTTTGCTCCTGAAATGCTATATTCACTTGATATTAGTTGATCAATGCAAATTCTGTCATTCTTAATGCATTCATGCTCTTAGTATGCATCCCACCATAAAGAATGCACATATGAATGATTCTCTTGTTGCTTGATGCATTTTTGAGTCATATGTGCACTCTTTATGAAAAATCTCATTTTATACCTCATTTTGTGAAATCTCAATTGGTTGTCATCAATCACCAAAAAGGGGGAGATTGAAAGTGCATCTAGGACTCCCTTGTGGGTTTTGGATGATTTATGACAAGCAATTGGGATCCTAATTCTTTTGTTGAGATGAATGCAGAAAAATGATGAAAGATGAGCAAAGTGCCAAAAAGAGGAAATTGAGAAGGAAAATGGATTTGAGCTCAAGGAGAAGAAACTAGTAGTTTAGTATGTGTGGAGTGTGTTAAGGAAACACACCCAAGAGCTCAATCTCATTTAATCACACACACACATGCACAAAGCTATACAGGACCGGACTAGTCCGATGTCCACCGGACTAGTCCGATATCACATTCTGCACAAGATCGGACAAGTCCGGTCATCACCGGACTAGTCCGATAATTCTTCTGTTCCACTTCGGACTAGTCCTCCCCAGTGCGGACTAGTCCTCAACACAATGCACAAGTCACTAGATCGGACAAGTCCGGTCTCCACCGGACTAGTCCGATATCCTTTCTGATCCACTTCGGACAAGTCCGGTGTTTACACGGACTAGTCCGATATACACACTGATCTAAATCGGACAAGTCCTCCAAGTGCGGACTTGTCATCCTAAACACTAAAGGTTTCACAGGTCCGGACCAGTCCGATGACAATCGGACTAGTCCGAAGTTTTCCAGCAGTGAAATCGGACAAGTCCGTTTTCAAACGGACTAGTCCGATATTCCTGGACACTTAGGGTTTGCTTCTCACAGCACACCGGACTAGTCCGGTCACCACCACGGACTAGTCCGAATTTTCTGAACCCTAACGGTAACTTCCAGAAACCCCTTATAAATAGAGGTGCACGGCCCACTTTCAAACTCTCTCGAACCCTAGCGCCGTCACACCTCCCAAGAGCCTCAAAAACTACCTCTCTCCACAAAACCAAGTGCTAAATTGATCACTACATTGAAGATCACTTGTAGATCATTGGAGAGGGCACTTGATACGCGATTGAGCTCTTGGTTTGAATCTCTAACACACTCTTGCATCTCAGTTTGTATATTTTGAAGTGTGTTATTGGTGGTCTTGAATCTTGTAATCAAGGGAGCGCTCAACTTGTGAGATCGCCCCTTAAACTCGGTGATTTACCCCTGTGTGATTAGTGGAATAGGATTGGCCTTCGTGGCGATCCGAACGAGGGAAGGGTTAGTGAAGACCCGGCCCTTTTGTGGGCTCCTCAACGTGGACGTAGGCTGCCTTCGTGGTAACCGAACCACGGGATAAATCTTGTGTCTTTCATTTGTGTTCTTTATTCTAGTTGATCAACATTATCTAGGGTTTGATTAGATTTGTTGAATACAAAGTTAATAGTTGAAATAAAGTCATATTCTTAATAGAATCTGTTACACAACTATTGAACTGATCACAAAGTTTATATTTCCGCTGCAAAAGTCAACAAACAATCAAATTGACCTAACTTGATCAACCTAGCCCGTAAAATCCGGACTAGTCCGCACTTTACCGGACTAGTCCGTTATATCTGTTTTTTGATCTCGTTGTTGAAGTGTTACAGGAACCGATAAAATTCAAGAAGGCCTATTCACCCCCCCTCTAGGCCAACATTCAGCATCCTATATGGCCTCTTAGCTATAGGTGCAGTTCCAGGTATTAAATCAATAATGAACTCTATGTCACGATTAGGTGGCATACCTAACAACTCATCTGGAAACAAATCCAAAAATTCACAGACCACTAGGATCTCCTCAATTTCTGCACCGTCCATTTGATTTAGCTCCACCTGCTTGGGAGTGTGTTGAGTTGCTTTAAATTCTATGTTGACTCCTTCATTTGTAAACTTCACTACTTTTGTGGCATATTGAATTATCCCCTTATGCTTCCTCAACCAGTCCATACCAAATATTATGTCCTGTCCTTGTGAATCCAATACAATAAGGTTGGCGAAGAAGTCTACCCCCTTGTTCTAAGGCTTACTTTTGGACATACAATATTCTTCCTCATCTCCCTTCCAGGAGATCTAACAAACAAGGTATACTTCATATGAGATATGGGAAAACTATACTTGACAACATACTTTGATGCAATGAATGAATGTGATGAACCAGAATCAAATAACATAGTCATCAGGTTGGAGTTTGCGAGAAACATACAAATCACCACGTCATCCGCTTGTTGGACTTCCTCCATATAGACATGGTTCACCTTGCCATGAACAAAATTTTGCGATCCACGGATGCCTTGTTGTGCTCCTCCATTTGTTCTTGGATTTTGTCTCGGGGTATTGTTCCCTTGACCAAGGTCTGACTTTGGACATTGAGACTCAAAGCGTCCCACCTCACCACAAGTATGGCAGGACCTTGCTGCAACGGAGTTGTTTGGACGAGCTTGGTGTTGAGCATTAGCAGGAAAATTTGTGTGGGGCGCATGAGGCATTGGAGGGCGAAGTGCTTGCATAGCGGGACATTGCTACATGGGCTGAGTTGGGTGCGATGGAATGGTAGCGCGATAAGCAGGAGCGAAGGGGTTGTGGTATGGTGCATCTGGTGGTGCAAAGCGGGGGCGAACATTGCTTCCTGGTGGTTGCTCTTGATATGACGCCTTCCTCTTATTATCTTGCTTCATCTCGTGAACCTTGTTCTCTACCACAATAGCTTTATCCACAAGCTTCTGGAAATTTGCATAGTCATAGTTAAGCAATTGGACTAGAATCTTATTGTTTAGGCCCCTCATGAACAAATATTGTTTGCAGTTGTCCGGGTTGACATCCTCTGGAGCATACCTTAAGAGTTGAGTGAATTTATTTAAGTACTCACTCACACTCGTCCTTCCTTGCCTTTGGTTCTCAAATTCCTACCTCTTCAACATCATGATGCCTTCAGGAACAATATTAGAATGGAAGCTCTCCCTGAATTCAGCCCAAGTGATCCTCCTAGTTTATGCCTCAAGCTCCTAGTTTATGCCTCAAGCTGCGGCTGAGGTGGTTATGGTTTGTTTATGGAAGGTTTAGAGTTTGTTTAGGTTAGATTTCGTGGTCAGCACGAAGTTGAGTTGTTTTAGAAATGTTTATGACATTCCTAAGGTGTTTGGAAGTCCTAAGGTTGCTTCTATCTACATATAGAAGAGTCTTGAGAAGTCATGGAAAGTTTCAGTTGAAATTGAGTAGGATTAGAGTCCTAGTTTGGATTGGGTTGGCGTGAGGGCTGGTTATATAAGCAAGTAGGCTAGAGCTCGTGAGAGATGACTTTGGGCTTTTCCTCGTGTGTTCTATTGAATAAAGATCATAGTCTTAGAGGATATTTTGTGCCTTGTTTGTAAGACTTGTTTTCGTCAAGTCTTTCACGTTGAGTTTCTGGACAACACGACATTGGCTCGATGTTTTGATCACAACTCGAGTTTTATAGATCCAATCAACATGATTCTTTTTGTGTTGTATTCACAACTCAATTGTCTATTATCTGCGATATTTTCATGGTCATTGGATTTTCGATTTCTGATCTACACGAGTTTCTTTGCTGTGTTGCAGATATGGTTTTTTACTCTGGTAGAACAGATTGGTCCTTTTTCGATCTTTCGATCATAACTTCAGTTTTTTCTTGATGGTTTTTAATGATTCCTGTTGCCGTGTCTTCGTGACTTGATTATATACAATCTACACTTGTTTTATCATAGTTGGACATGTAAGAAACATATTACATGCATGGTTTCTTAACAAATTGATTTTCTACCGAGAGGTTTTCGTTGCTTCTGCTGAAAGAGTTTAAATCTACCATTCACCCCCTCCCCTGGAAGATTTTCACATGCTCTTCGATCCTTCAATTGGTATCATAGCCACGGTGCTCTAATCTTTGTGGTTTCCACGTGTTTTTGACTAATCAACATGGAGAAATACCACGTAAAACATTGTGTCTTTAGTGGCCTTGATTTTCAGGTTTAGAAGGTATGTATGGAGGCTTTTATCCAGGCGCAAGGCTTCACAATATGGGAAAAAGTGTACAAGCCTTACAACGTGCTGCCAAACAATCTCATGGCTATAAACATGACAGACATTGACAGCAACAACAAGGCGCAGAACTTGATCATACAAGGATTAACTCAAAGCGACTTCGATCGAGTTGCACACCTCCGATCTGCGTACGATGTTTGGAAAGCTCTATGTGATTATCATGAAGGTTCCAACACTATCAAGGAGGTAAGAGAAGACATGTTTAATAAAGAATACATGTGCTTTGAGATGCAACCCGGTGACTCAATCGATGACCTCTTTGCTCGTTTTAACAAAATTCACAGCAGCTTGCGTAGTGTCAACATTAATTTTTCATATGCTAAGAATGTTAGGCAATTACTAAAAGCATTAGACATGTCAATTTGGGAGATGAAAGTTACATCTATTCGTAAATCCACTGTTATGAGTACACTTACATTAGATGTGCTATATTCAAAGTTAAAAACTCATGAAATTGACATAATCTCACGTAAAATTCCCAACAAGTCTCTTGCATTTGATTCACATTGTGACACGCCTAGCTCTAGCCAATCATCATCATGTGGTACACTTTTTTTGCTTTCTTCTCTAACCCTTGAACAGATAGAAGAGTTTCAAAGGAGGAGCTAGCACTTCTCTCTACTCGATTCTCATAAGCATTGCAAAAATGTGAGAACTAGAAGGAGAAGAAGTGGTGGTTCTCAACAATGCTTTTGAATGTGGTAGGACAGGACATTTTCATACAGATTGTCGTAACCTTTCAAGTCCTTCTACCTATGATGAAAAGAAAAATAAGTTAAAGTCCTCTTCTGGAAACAACAAGAAAAAGAAGACTTTCACTAATCCAAGGGTTGGACCATATCCTCTCCGCTCCACCAGACGACAACTTGAGCGATGTGGACTCCATAAGTGATGAGGATGAAGACAATTTGGCAACTATGTGCTTCATGGCAAGCAACTCAACATCAAGTATGGAGGAGGAAGAACACAACATCGACAATGAAGAGGTATGTCCCACTTGTGAAGAAATGTGTGATGCTATTTCTCGTGCCACTGTTATACTTAAGAAAAAGGACAAAAAACTTAGGGACAATGCGGTTAAATTGAATCACTAGAATCTGAAATTAATTGTTTAAAATCCTTGATTCCTAGTGATGATTCTTGTTCATCATGTGAATTAATATATGAACAATTTTACTCTTTAAGAAGTGCGCACACCTCCACACTTAATAAACTTGAACATTAGATTGAAAAGAACAAAAAGCTTTCTGCACTTAATGATAAAAGTATGAAAGATGCTAGTTGTTCTAACAATTGATTTGCATTGTCCTACTTGTCATGATATTGATAAGAAACTATATGATGCTATGAATGAGATTTCTATTTTGAACAATGCTTTATGTTCTCATGAAGTTAAATATTGTTCTTGCAAATTAAAAGGAAAAATTTCATGTGAAAATTATCTTGATTTGTCCAATAAACTTGATGACAGCATAGGACACTAGATCGGTTTTGTAGTGCAAATAAGAACCTAAACTTTCTGCTGAATTCTTCCAAATCTTGCAATGATAAAACTGGTTTAGGTTTTGATTCCCATGCTCATGCTAAGGCTCATCCACCTAAAATCGTAAAGTCATTAGGAAGTGCTTTGATTCAAACAGTTCCTAACCAAGAAAAAGTGTATTCTCATTCGATTTCTAGTAAACATGTTGCTTGCTCATGTAGACATGAACACAAAGTTAAATTTCATTGTACCTACTGTGGTAGAGATGGTCATGTCATAGATTTTTGTTATGGACTAGCTAAATGACAGAAAAAGGAAAGAAAGCAAGCTAGATCTTATAACTCTCATGCAAAGTTAGGAACCGAACGTTAGGAACTTGCAAACTGCTTTGATGAGTCGTAATCATGCAAAATTTGCTGCCGAACCTACTGTTTTTCATGCTACACATGTACCACTTTGCAAGTCAGTAGTTAGGTACAAAAATCCTTAAACTTTGCCTCATAAACCAGATGTTTTATCTCAGCTTTCGCGAGGTATTCCTGTTGGACGTCATGTGACTCACTACTAGATTCCTAAATGCCTTTTGACTAACCTCAGTATTGAGTCATCGACGTATTGTGCTGCTATGTAGGTTACAACATGAGGAAGGAGAACATTTGGATTGTGGATTCAGGTTGCTCACGCCACATGACCATTAACAAAGACTGGTTCTCCTCCCTCTCTTTTGTGTCACGTGTAGAAAATGTTACTTTTGCGATTAATTCTTCAACTCCTATAATTGCTAAGGATTCAGTTAGAGTTAATAATCATTACACTTTGAAAGATGTGGCACGTGTTAAAAACTTGAGATACAACTTGTTTTTTCATTCACAATTGCAAGATGAAAATCTAGAAGTTAACTATATTAAAAATTGCTGCATGTATATTCAAATGGTGAGCTTCTTTTTAACATGTCCTGGTTTGGAAGAGTTTTTAAACCTTATTTTGATATGTCATCCTTTGAGCATAGGTGTCTAGTTGCTAATGATTCAAATGACTTATATTTTTGGCATCGTAGACTTGGTCACGTAGTCTTTGATCACCTCACGCGTGTTAGTGCTCTTGATCGCATACGTGGCTTGCCTAAGCTTAAAGCGAACAACGATATTGTGTTCTCTTCTTGCAGACATGCTAAGATGATTGCTGGTTCACATGCTCCTCTCACAATGACCATGACAACTGAACCGGGACAATTTTTGCACCTTGACACCGTAGGTCCTTCATGTGTTCAATCTTTCGAAGGTAAATGGTGTATGTTCTTGTGATTGTTGATGATTATTCTAGATACTCTTTGGTTTACTTTATGGCATTTAAGAATGAAGCTCTGAGTCACTTTAGAACTTTATTTCTTTGATTATCAATTGATCACCCAGAATCTTTAAAAGCAATTACAAGTGATAACAAAACTGAATTTAAAAATCAATTGGTTAATCACTTTTGTGCTGAAAATGGAATAGATCATCAATTTTCTTCACCTATGTACCTCAAAAAATGGTGTCGTAGAGAGAATTAACGGAACCTTAGTTGAGATGGCTAGGAATGTGCTTGATGAATATCAAAATCCTAGGAAATTTTGGGTTAATACAATTCCAATTGCTTGTTATGTCTCAAGTCCTGTTTTCTTGCATGCTAAGCTAGGAAAAACACCATATGAACTTTGATTTGGACATAGGTCGAGTGTCACACACTTTAGGGTCTTTTGTTGCAAATGCTTTGTTAAGAAACAAGGTAATCTTGATAAATTTGAAGCTAGATCTATTGATGGCATGTTTCTTGGTTATCCATCTCATACTAGAGGCTACCATGTGCTTTTACTTGACACTAACAAAATCGTTGAGACTTGTGAGGTTTCTCTTGATGAAGATAGCCTAGGTACTAGCTCTAATGTTGCAGGTCCAAATTCATATCCACACTGGGAGAGTATTTTTATTGGAGATGGAGAAAGAGTGGAGTTGCTGCCAGAAATTTCAGAAATAAACAATGATGTTTCAGCTCTTGATCCCGCTCCACAACCAGCACCAACAACCAATACTGCTGGTTCAGATCTTCCTCGAACCACAAGTTCTTCAATTTGTGATGAACATGGAGAAGAAGGACCTTGTTAAGTATCTACTCCCTCCGCATCCTCAAAAGTCATCGTCCACAACAAATCATTGGAAGCTTGCACAAACGAGTCACACGGTCCAGGTTTCATGATCCAAACTCTGATGCTCATTCTGCTTTTGTTGCTTCTTTTGAACCCAAACATATGTCACACGCACTCAGTAATAAATATTGGATTATTTCTATGCAATAAGAGTTAGAAAACTTTGATAGAAATAATGTTTGGAAACTTGTACCTCCACCTCAAGGTCACACTTTAATTGGAACTAAATGGGTGTTTAAAAATAAACAAATTGAGGATGGGGTTGTGGTTAGGAATAAGGCTAGGTTGGTTGCTCAAGGTTTCACACAAGTTGAAGGTCTAGATTTGGATGAAACTTTTGCTCCTTTTTCTGGTATAGAAGCTATAAGAATTTTGTTAGCTTTTGCTGCATCTAAAGGTTTCAAGTTATATCAAATGGATGTTAGAAGTGCTCTTCTTAATGGCTACATAGATGAGGAGGTTTATGTGAAGCAACCACTGGTTTTTATAAATCAAAATTTTCCTAATCATGTTTACAAACTGTCCAAAGCCTTTTACGGTCTCAAACAAGCCCCTAGAGCGTGGTATGATGGGTTAAAAACATTCTTACTTGAAAAGGGGTTTACCATGGGAAAGGTTGATAAGCATGATGGGAGAACACACTTCCTTGAAACTGTCCAAAGCCTTTTACCGTGTGCTTAAGCATGGCAATGACTCATTATTTTTTCAAGTGTATGTGGATGATATTATCTTTGGTTGTGCTTCTAATGATCTTGTGTCCAGGTTTTCAACTATGATGAGTTTAGAATTTGAGATGAGTATGATGGTAGAACACACATACTTTTTGGGACTGCAAATCAAGCAAGCCAAGGAGGGTACTTTTGTGCATCAAACAAAGTATACAAAACATCATCTTAAGAAGTTCAACATGGACAAAAACAAGCCTCTCCGGACACCAATGGGAACAGCAACAACGCTTGAACTTGATGAAGGTGGCGAACCCGTGGATCAAAAAGAATATGGAAGCATGATCGGGTCACTTTTGTACCTCACAGCGTCAAGACCGGACATACAATTCAGCGTGTGTCTTTGTGCTTGATTTCAAGCTTCCCACGTGCTTCACATCAACAAGCCCTCAAAAGAATTCTCAGGTACTTACATGGAACTCAAGAATTTGGCATTTTTCTTCCTTCTTCCTCAACCGTTACCTTGAAAGCATGTTCAGATGCTGATTTTGGGGGTTGTAGGATTGGTCGGAAGAGTACTTTGGGTGCTTAACATTTTAATGGTAATTCACTTGTTGCTCGGTCCTCTAGAAAACAAAGTTCAGTTGCACAATCCACGAATGAATCTGAATATTTAGCTGCTGCTAGCGCTTGCTCACAAATTCTTTTGATTGTTCAAACATTTAAGGACTATGGGGTTGATCTAGATAGTGTTCTACTGTTCTGTGATAACAGCAGTGCCATTTGCATTGCTAAAAACCCTGTGAAAATTTTAGAACAAATCACATTGACATTACGTATCACTTTATCCGGGATAATACTGAAAAGTAAACATTGTGTTTCACCATGTAGATACCGAACAATAATTAGCTGACTTTTTTTACAAAACCTTTGGATTTCACTCATTTTTGTTTCATTCGTATTGAAATAGAGGTTATGCATCCTCATGGCCTAGATTGAGGGGAGTTTTGAAACTTGGGAAGTCTATGTGTGAATCTAAATCTAAAATATTATGAGCATAGTATTTCGTACATATATAACTTTATGATTCCTTTTACATGTGGAAAGTTCTTACTACCTTACTCGTGTTATACATTTTGTAGGTTTTGCAATAACTAGTAATTGGAATAATTACTTACACTAAATCTAGTCATGATCAAACTTTCTTGTAGTTTTGAACTTGTTGAATGCTCACAAGTGCTTTTAATAATGAAAAATTAATCAATCAACTACCCACATGTTGAGCTTTTATGATCAAATAAAAAATGAGAAATGATCAAGAGAATATGCATGCATTGCACTTCTTCTTCTTTTGAGATTTCTTATTATTGCACTTTGATATGAATTTGGAAGAAGTTGTGTATGTGACACCCAATTCTGAAAATGAACCAAGTATGATGCATATGTGTGCCCAGGATGTTCAACGCACATACACGAGTGCATCACAAACGATGTACAGAAAATTACCACAACACGAACTAGTAAATAAGTACTTTTATTACAATATTCTAATAATCCTCAAATTACAAGCTCTAATGATAATTATTATTGATAAATCTACATCGGAAATAATCTAACTAAGCAAACTATGCATATGGGATATAGCACGGCTCCAAGCGAACCACAGGCAAGTCGACTGCTGCACACAAGCTAGTACTCCACATTGTCCTAAGGGTACTCCCGAACATCACATGAAACTGTTGGCGGGGGAATTTCAAGGGTGAGCACATATCGTATTCAGCAAGTTTGCAAAAATAATGACATGTAGCTTAAACAAGGAATGATAATAAGTAATGGCTATTTGTTAAAAAGTACATTTAAAAAAGCATCCTACAATGTCTATGTGAAATAACCCTATCACCCCAAATAAACATAATAACTCATATACATCATTCATTATCCATCCGTATGCCATATTCTCACCATCATACTTAACCATGTCCATTTATCACCATTCAATCCATAACCATAACCAAACCATACCAAATCCCAAGTTCCACTCTAATCATGTAGGTCATCCAGGTGCTCTTAACCAGGAGCACGGCTATCATGATAGTTTTTAACATTCTGCATAGGTTGTACCGCTTTACCCACAAGTTCGTGATTTCATCACCCGTCGGTGACTAAAGAAACCTCCCTTATGCCAATTACAATTCCTTAGGTGTATGGCCAAGAGGTCACAAAATAGCCTTTACAAAGTGACTACCAACATATTTCAACCCACTGAGGTTTCACTGTTGGTGATGCCTCTAATTGATCACATCCAACCAAGGGCCCCCTCTTGTGTCATTCGGAGCCCAGGGTAGTCCTGCCACTATTACAAACCCAAGTGACTCCAAATCCCCGCTCTCCAAAACGGTCCGAACAATGATGGCAATACACCTAATTAATTGGCTAAGCCGCACCCATACTTGGCCTTATAGTGGCACTATTGTCCTGGCTTATTCTTGCATGAAATGGTCCTTATACAAAGCAAGCAAACCACCATATCATCCAACCCAATCCACATACCATGCTGTTGACGGCTGTTATATACCAATTTCATCCGTCAATTTAACTCAATTATGTGAAGGATTTGTCATTTCTTGCACCCATCACCTTTCTATCTAACCCAATTCCACTTGGACTTGGAGAAATATGTGTATAAAGCATTTTATGCAGGAAATGAGGAAATGTAGAGGGACCAATCCTATAAAATATCATTTCAGCCAATCAGGCGACGACACGTGGCATCCTATGGATCAAATGGCCCACAAACAGAAGTATCCGAGGAGATCCAATGGTGTATCACCCATATACATCAATGGGACCCACCTGGCAGCCACCTGGAGAAAGCACACGAGAAACGGTGCAATGACCGGGTCGGCCGACCTGGTCTTTGCACCAAACTCGGTAAGCATCCACGTGTTGGCTCCTCCAGGCTCCCTGGAGTCAATGGTGACTGATTCACGCGCTTTTTGTGGCAGGAACCAACCTCAACACTAGTATAAATAGGACCCCCCACCCCTCACTTCAACACACACCACTTGGGCATCATTCTATTGTATACACTATCTTCCATAGTCCTTAGAGGAGTTAGGATGTAGAGAGGAGAGCCTCTAGTCCCAAGTCCAAATTGGGAAAGGAGTAGAAGGAGTCTCTCTTCCCAATTCCACGTTGGGAAAAGTATGACTTATGTATTCCTTCTTGTATTTGTGACTTTGTGCTCAATAAAGATATTATCTTTAGTCTTCTTTTATATGTATACTTGGACAAAGCGTTTCTTGTTTGATTGTGGAGTCCATGTATGTGGAAGGTATATTCTTTATGATTTCACTCTCATGATCACATCTTATGGTCATAAACACTATAGACCCCCACTATAGTCTATGTAGTTATGATATGATTATGTTAATATGAATAACTATGCTATACAATCAACATTGGTTCAACGAAGTTTAGGTTAGTCATTGCCTTAGGATGGCTTGTGTGATGGCTCCTAAGGTATTTGCTTAGTATTCTAGCATGGTGCTAGGGTATTTAAGTAGCGTTGGATGTCTCGTAGACCCACGGATTGAAGAGGTAGGCAGTAGGTGGTGACAACCCTATCTGTCCTTTGTAATCCTCCACGTTTGGCTATGCCACAGGCTCTTGGCGAGAGTCGCCCTAGTATTGCTAGGGGTAAGCCCGTGCCTGATGTGTTGAATAGCATTGCATAGGAATTCATCATTGACATGACCATTAGTATCTACCTTAGGCTATGTATATGTATTAGGAGCATTGTAGGAGCAACTCTCTAACTCTCAATCCAATCTCCCTCTAGGACCCATTTTACCCTTTAGAATAGATTGCCTAGGTGTGTGTCACACTACCCCTATTATCAACTTACCCCTGTCCGGATAATGGATTAGTATCCCATAGCTTGACCATGAGAGTAGTATATACTTTACTCTATTGCCTTCCTTTGCGATAAATACGATACCATTGGGAATACTCATGGGTGGAATCCTACAACGGTATCTTCCGTGCGCTTGCGGATCTCATCTCTTTACCGAAGATGTTCTGTTGTGTTAAGAAATACCAACAAGCATTTCTGGCGCCGTTGTCGGGGATGATTTGTTAGTATATCTTAGGAGTCGTCAACACATGCTTGCTTAGATCTCCCAAGCCCCATGTTACCAACTAAACGTATTCATCAATTTACATCATCCATAAGTGCATTAATTCATATATGTCATTTGGTTGTTATCCCATCCCAATTAATTAGAGCAAAGCAAAAAGTAAAATACCCTTCCAGACTCTCTATAATATATTCCAAGCGACAAGGATGATCAAACAAGATTAGTAAAAACCTGTCATGTGTTTCCCATCAATTTGACAAAAGCATTCAGTTTTGCAAACAAAACATTTAAAAATAGGATAAAAAATGATCAAGGACATTTACACTTGAGATTTGTTAGGATCAAAAGCTTTGGAGTACTGGTGATGGAGGTCCTCGACAGCACCCTCTAGAGCAAAACCTTTTATTCCGCACAACAAACATACAAAACAAGCATTATAATCAATAAATACTCATATATTACTCAATATGTCATGACATCCTTAAAAAATGCAATTATGTGGTAACGCATGTTATCGAGTTGATATCATAGCCTACAAACTAGTTACAATTAAGTTTTAGATATTAGAGCAAGTTTCAAGTCATTTCAAAGGATATTAAATAAGTTCCAGGAATTTCAGAACAGAAATACCGGACTAGTCCACAATGGGACCGAACAAGTCTGTTCTGGAACAGAAAGGAAATCGGACTAGTCCGCTCTCGGGCTGGACACAAACGTTATGGCTAGGTCATTGGCAAATTTTAAACTTGGGCATAGTTTGAGTTAATATGGAACCATAATTTATGAATAAAAGATGAATCTAAGGTATTTACCACGAATCCAAGGGTTCGAAGGTCGAGAATTGGGTGCAACACTTGGATCTTGACGTCTAGATTGAAGAAGACGAGAAATTGGTTTAGAATTGGGGATGATGTTGATGAGTTGACTGAGATTGATCTTGCTAGATCCTCCTATCCTCCTCCTCTTTCACCTGGTTCCGATCTCCTCTCTCCTTGATGGCGACTCCCATGAACAAGGGTTAGGGTTTTCTTCAATTGTGGCAAAAAGATTAGAGGGTGGGTGTTAGGGTGTTATATAGGGTGGAGGTGGTAGGTTTAGGGTGGAATTCGAGTTTAAGGCGGTGGAGGATGAGTAGGGGTTGTGGTGGGGTCCACTAAGGTCGGGCACAATGTTCTTGCGGCAACTTAAGGCAATTACCCAATAACTTGTCGTGGAGGAAAATTGAATCTGAGTCGGACACATCGGACTATTCCGCTAGGGGGGTGGAGAAGTCCGATATTGAACATGGAGTAGAACGGACAAGTCCTAAAGTGGTTCGGATAAGACCGAAAATGTCCAGGGAGCAAAATGGACAAGTGTGGTATGGGTGTGGACAAGTCTGGAGGTATTCTCAAATTTTCAAAACCGGACCAAATTGGGGAATTATTGGACAACTCCGAAAAGTTCCAGAGATTAATAACGGACTAGTCCGCACTCGATAACAGACAAGTCTGCAAAACAATAGAACCGATTTATGACTAGTCCGCAGCAAAAGCGGGCAAGTCCGGAACACAACAGGGGCAAAATCGGACTAGTTCGGGGCCGGGTCCGGTCAAGTCTGCATTGAAAACAGTTTTGGGTGCTGTTTTGGTGCTAATTCATTTCAATCTTATTCCTTTTTGTGTTGCTTAATGTTAAACATGTATAAGAATGTATGCAATGCATGGTGGATGAAAATGAGGTTGCTACAAACCTACCCCCTTAAAATGGATCTTGCCCTCGAGATTCGATGTAGAGGGAAAAAGATGGGGAAATTCTCTCTTGAGTTTATCCTCTAGCTCCCAAGTTGCTTCCGATTCTATATGATTCTTCCATTGCACTTTACACGATCAAATCACCGTGTTTCTTGTGACTCTCTCCTTGGTTTCCAAAATTTTGATCGGTTGCTTGGCATTAGTCAAATCTGCCTCTAATTCTAATTCTTCCATTGGCACTTGTTCTTTCGGTACCTTAAGCACTTCTTCAGCTGAGAAACGTGAAACACATCATGTACATCAGAAAGATGTTTTGGTATCTCCAACTCATATGCCACTTCTCCATGGTTGCCCAAAATCTTGAATGCTCCAATATAGTGAGGTGCCAACTTGCCTGTGACGTTAGACTGCTTATGACCACGCATAGCTGATACATTGAGATATACGAAGCCTCCCACTTCAAAGGCTAAGTTTCTTCACCTATTATCTGCATAGCCATTTTGTCTTGATTGAGCAACACTCAAATTTTCGCAGATTGTCTGAACTTGCTTTTAAGCCTCTTGCAACACATCAGGTCCAAGTACTTGGTTATCTCCTATATGATTTCAAAACAAGGGTGTCCTACACTTCCTTCTATATATTGCTTCGTATGGCCACATCTTCAAACTTTCTTGGTAGCCGTTATTGTAGGAAAATTCAACATATGGCAAGCTTTTGTCCTAGTTGTGTCCATGCTTCAAAGCAAAAGATCTCAACATATCTTCCACTATTTGGTTGGTCCTCGCGGTTTGTCCATCCGTTTGTGGGTGATATGCTGAGCTGAAATTTAATTTTGTACCCATAGCTTCATACAGTTTCTCCCAAAACCTCGAGGTGAATTGAGACCCTCGGTCAGACACTATTTTCTTCAGAACCCCATGTCATCACACAATATGCTCTATATACAGTTCCTCTAATTTCAAGGTGGTATAGGTTGTCCTGACGGGAAGGAAATGAGCTGATTTGGTCATTAGATCCACAATAACCCATATCGAGTCATAATCGGACTAGTTTTGAGGTAATCCAACTAAGAAGTCCAAACCAATTTCTTTCCACTTTCATTCTGGAATCTTCAATGGCTGCAATAATCCAGCTGGCTTTTGATGTTCATCCTTCACACGTTGGCACACATCACATAATGCAACATATGTCGCTATGTGTTTTTTCATCCTATCCCACCAATAGCAAGTTTTCAAGTCCTTATACATCTTCGTACAACCGGGACGAATTGAGTAAGGTGAGTCATGTGCCTCCTTCAATATTGTCTCTCGGAGATGCTTCACATTAGGCACGACAATCCTCTTCCCAAGCCATAGAGTATCATGATCATCCTCATCAAATCTAAATTCTCTCCCTTCTTGGATCCTTTACTTGATTTCCTGGATTCCTAATTCTTTGTTTGACCTTCTAGGATTTCCTGTTCCAAAGTTGGATTTAACTCCATTACTCACATCTCATTCAGAAATCCAAGATTCAACCGTTCAAACTCCTTGCATAGCTCGGATGGCAATTCCCGAACCGTTAGTTGGTCGCTTACTCCTTTCAGACACAAAACATCGGCCAATATATTAGCCTTTCTTGGATGATAGTTGATTCCCACATCATAATCCTTGATGAGCTCCAACCATCTTCGTTGCCTCAAATTCAGGTTTGTTTGTGTGAAAATGTACTTGAGACTCTTGTGATCTGTATAAATCTTACACCTATGAGAAAGAATGTAATGTCTCCAAATCTTCAAGACATGCACTATGACTGCAAGTTCAAAATCATGCATAGGATAATCCTTCTCATGTTTCTTCAACTGCCTCAATGCATAAGCTACCACTTGACCTTCTTGCATGAGCACACATCCAAGTCCTTGTCTTGATGCATCGCAATAAATATCAAAACTTCTACTCACATCGGGCAATACCAGCACAGGTGTTGTTGTTAACCTCTTCCTTGACTCCTCAAAAGTGTTTTGACAAGCTTGAATCCAGTGGAAAACTTTTCCCTTCATTAACAATTCTGTCATGAGCTTGGCAATTTTGGAAAAATCCTTGATGAACCGACGGTAATATCCAGCTATTCCAAGAAAACTCCACATTTCCTTCACATTTTGTGGCGGTTCCCATTTAGCACATACCTCACGTTCCCTGGGTCAATCGATACTCCTCCGAAGATATATGTCCTAAAAATGAGACTTCCCTTAACCAAAACTTGCACTTGCTAAATTTGGCATATAATTGGTGCTCCCTAAATTTCTGCAAAGTGAGCATCAAATGCTCCTCATGTTCCTCCTCGCTTCTCGAGTAGATCATAATGTCATCAGTGAACACCACAACAAATTTATCCAAGTACTCCATGAAGACCTTATTCATGAGGTACATAAAGTATGCAGGTGCATTCATTAATCCAAAAGACATCACGGTGTACTTATAAGATCCATACCTTGTATGAAAAGCCATTTTGGGTATATCTGACGGTCTAATCTTCATTTGGAAATAACCTTACCTCAAGTCAATCTTGGAGAAGACACAGGCACCCTTCATTTGATAAAAAAAGCCTCTATACGGGGCAAAGTATACCCGTTCTTGATTGTCACCTCATTGAGAGCCCGGTAATCCACACACATCTTTTGGGACCCATCCTTCTTATCCACGAAAAGCACTGGTGCTCCCTAAGGTGAAGATCTTGGGTGAATGAAACCCTTCTCTAGATGCCCTTGAATTTGCTTCTTGAGCTCCGCTAGCTCC
Organism: Tuctoria greenei; assembly: GCA_036927565.1. Lineage (NCBI taxonomy): Eukaryota > Viridiplantae > Streptophyta > Magnoliopsida > Poales > Poaceae > Tuctoria > Tuctoria greenei. The sequence goes on along the minus strand of JAYESD010000001.1, from coordinate 134,282,230 downwards.
ATAGGAGACATCCTATATGGCCTCTTAGCTATAGGAGCAGTTCCAGGTACTAAATCAATAATGAACTCTATGTCACTATTAGGTGGCATACCTGACAACTCATCTGGAAAGAAATCCAAAAATTCACACACCACTAGGATCTCCTCAATTGTTGCACCGTCCATTTGATTTTGCTCCACCTGCTTGGGAGTGTGTTGAGATGCCTTAAATTCTATGCTGACTCCTTCATTTGTAAACTTCACTACTTTTGTGGCACATGGAATTATCCCCTTATGCTTCCTCAACCAGTCCATACCAAATATTATGTCCTGTCCTCGTGAATCCAATACAATAAGGTTGGCGAAGAAGTCTACCCCCTTGTTCTAAGGATTACTTTTGGACATACAATATTCTTCCTCATCTCCCCTCCAGGAGATCTAACAAACAAGGTATACTTCATATGAGATATGGGCAAACTATACTTGACAACATACTTTGATGCAATGAATGAATGTGATGAACCAGAATCAAATAACATAGTCATCGGGTTGGAGTTTGCGAGAAACATACCAATCACCACGTCATCCGCTTGTTGGGCTTCCTCCGTAGAGACATGGTTCACCTTGCCATAAACAAAATTCTGTGGTCCACGTTTTCCTTGTTGTGCTCCTCTATTTGTTCTTGGATTTTGTCTCGGGGTATTGTTCCCTTGACCAAGGTCTAACTTTGGACATTGAGACTCAAAGTGTCCCACCTCACCACAAGTATGGCCGGACCTTGCTGCAACGGAGTTGTTTGGATGAGCTTGGTGTTGAGCATTAGCAGGAAAATTTGTGCGGGGCGCATGAGGCATTGGAGGGCGAAGTGCTTGCATAGAGGGGCGTTGCTGCATGGGCTGAGCTGGGTGTGCCAGAATGGTAGCGCGATAAGCAGGAGCGGAGGGGTTGTAGTATGGTGCATTTGGTGGTGCAAAGCGGGGGCGAACATTGCTTCCTGGTGGTTGCTCTTGATATGATGCCTTCCTCTTATTATCTTGCTTCATCTCGTGAACCTTGTTCTTTACCACAATAGCTTTATCCACAAGCTTCTGGAAATTTGCATAGTCATAGTTAAGAAATTGGACTAGAATCTTATTGTTTAGGCCCCTCATGAACAAATATTGTTTGCAGCTGTCCCGGTTGACATCCTCTGGAGCATACCTTGAGAGTTGAGTGAATTTATTTAAGTACTCAATCACACTCGTCCTTCCTTGCCTTTGGTTCTCAAATTCCTACCTCTTCAACATCATGATGCCTTCAGGAACAAAATTAGAATGGAAGCTCTCCCTAAATTCAGCCCAAGTGATCCTCCTAGTTTATGCCTCAAGCTCCAAGTTTATGCCTCAAGCTGCGGCTGAGGTGGTTATGGTTTGTTTATGGAAGGTTTAGAGTTTGTTTTGGTTAGATTTCGTGGTCAGCACGAAGTTGAGTTGTTTTAGAAATGTTTATGACATTCCTAAGGTGTTTGGAAGTCTTAAGGTTGCTACTATCTACATATAGAAGAGTCTTGAGCAGTCATGGAAAGTTTCAGTTGAAATTGAGTAGGATTAGAGTCCTAGTTTGGATTGGGTTGGCGTGAGGGCTGGTTATATAAGCAAGGAGGCTAGCGCTCGAGAGAGATGACTTCGGGCTTTTCCTCTTGTGTTCTATTGAATAAAGATCATAGTCTTAGAGGATATTTTGTGCCTTGTTTGTCCGACTTGTTTTTGTCAAGTCTTTCACGTTGAGTTTCTGGACAACACGACGTTGGCTCAGTGTTTTGATCACAACTCGAGTTTTATAGATCCAATCGACATGATTCTTTTTGTATTGTATTCACAACTCAATTGTATATTATCTGCGATATTTTCATGGTCATTGGATTTTTTATTTCTGATCTACACGAGTTTCTTTGCAGTGTTGCAGATATGGTTTTTTACTCTGGTAGAACAGATTGATCCTTTTTCGATCTTTTGATCATAACTTCAGTTATTCTTGATGGTTTTTAATGATTCCTATTGTCATGTCTTCGTGACTTGATTATATACAATCTACACTTGTTTTATCATAGTTGGACATGTAAGAAACAGATTACACGCATGGTTTCTTAACAAATTGATTTTCTACCGAGAGGTTTTCGTCGCTCCTGCTGAAAGAGTTTAAATCTACCATTCCCCCCTCCTCTGGAAGATTTTTTCATGCTCTTCGATCCTTCAATTGGTATAGAGCCACGGTGCTCTAATCTTTGTGGTTTCCACGTGTTTTTGACTAATCAACATGAAGAAATACTACGTAAAACCTTCTGTGTTTAGTGGCCTTGATTTTCAGGTTTGGAAGGCACGTATGGAGGCTATCATCCAGGCGCAAGGCTTCACAATATGGCAAAAAGTGTACAAGCCTTACAACGTGCTGCCAAACAATTAAGTCACGGCTATGAACATGACAGACGTTGACAGCAACAACAAGGCGCGGAACTTGATCATACAAGGATTAACTCAAAGCGACTTCGATCGAGTTGCACACCTCCGATCTGCGTACGATGTTTGGAAAGCTCTATGTGATTATCATGAAGGGTCCAACACTATCAATGAGGTAAGAGAAGACATGTTTAAGAAAAAAATACATGTGCTTCGAGATGCAACCCGGTGACTTAATCGATGACCTCTTTGCTCGCTTTAACAAAATTCACAGCAACTTGCCTAGTGTCAACATTAATTTTTCATATGCTAAGAATGATAGACAATTACTAAATGCATTAGACATGTCAATTTGGGAGATGAAAGTTACATCTATTCGTGAATCCACTGTCATGAGTACACTTACATTAGATGTGCTATATTCCAAGTTAAAAACTCATGAAATTGACATAATCTCACGTAAAATTCCCAACAAGTCTCTTGCATTTGATTCACAATGTGACACGCCTAGCTCTGGCCAATCTTCATCATGTGGTACACTTTATTTGTTGTCTTCTCTAACCCTTGAACAGATTGAAGAGTTTCAAAGGAGGAGCTAGCACTTCTCTCTACTCGATTCTCATAAGCATTGCAAAAATGTGAGAACTAGAAGGAGAAGAAGTGGTGGTTCTCAACAATGCTTTTGAAAGTGGTAAGACAGGACATTTTCATACAGATTGTCGTAACCTTTCAGGTTCTTCTACCTATGATGAAAAGAAAAATAAGTTAAATTACTCTTCTGGAAACAACAAGAAAAAGAAGACTTTCACGAATCCAAGGGGTGGACCATATCCTCCCCGCTCCACCAGACGACAACTTGAGCGATGTGGACTCCATAAGTGATGAGGATGAAGACAATTTGGCAACTATGTGCTTCATGGCAAGCAACTCAACATCAAGTATGGAGGAGGAAGAACACAACATCGACAATGAAGAGGTATGTCCCACTTGCGAAGAAATGTGTGATGCTATTTCTTGTGCCACTGTTATACTTAAGAAAAAGGACAAAAAACTTAGGGACAATGCGGTTAAATTGAATCACTAGAATCTGAAATTAATTGTTTAAAATCCTTGATTCCTAGTGATGATTCTTGTTCCTCATGTGAATTAATATATGAACAATTTTACTCTTTAAGAAGTGCGCACACCTCCACACTTAATAAACTTGAACATTAGATTGAAAAGAACAAAAAGCTTTCTGCACTTAATGATAAAAATATGAAAGATGCTAGTTGTTCTAACAATTTATTTGCATTGTTCTATTGTCATGATATTGATAAGAAACTACATGATGCTATGAATGAGATTTCTATTTTGAACAATGCTTTATGTTCTCATGAAGTTAAATATTGTTCTTGCAAATTAAAAGGAAAAATTTCATGTGAAAATTATCTTGATTTGTCCAATAAACTTGATGACATGCATACGACACTAGATTGGTTTTGTAGTGCAAATAAGAACCTAAACTTTCTGCTGAATTCTTCCAAATCTTGCAATGATAAAACTGGTTTAGGTTTTGATTCCCATGCTCATGCTAAGGCTCATCCACCTAAAATCGTAAAGTCATTAGGAAGTGCTTTGATTCAAACAGTTCCTAAACAAGAAAAAGTGTAGTCTCATTCGATTTCTAGTAAACAAGTTGCTTGCTCATCTAGACATGAACACAAAGTTAAATTTCATTGTACTTACTGTGGTAGAGATGGTCATGTCATAGATTTTTGTTATGGACTAGCTAAATGACAGAAAAAGGAAAGAAAGCAAGCTAGATCTTATACTCTCATGCAAAGTTAGGAACCGAACGTTAGGAACTTGCAAACTGCTTTGATGAGTCGTAATCATGCAAAGTTTGCTGCCAAACCTACTGTTTTTCATGCTACACATGTACCACTCTGTAAGTCAGTAGTTAGGTACAAAAATCCTTAAACTTTGGCTCATAAACCAGATGTTTTATCTCAGCTTTCGCGAGTTATTCCTGTTGGACGTCGTGTGACTCAGTACTAGATTCCTAAATGCCTTTTGACTAACCTTAGTATTGAGTCATCGACGTATTGTGCTGCTATGTAGGTTACAGCATGAGGAAGGAGAACATTTGGATTGTGGATTCAGGTTGCTCATGCCACATGACCATTAACAAAGACTGGTTCCCCTCCCTCTCTTTTGTGTCACGTGTAGAAAATGTTACTTTTGCGATTAATCAACTCCTATAATTGCTAAGGATTCAGTTAGAGTTAATAATCATTACACTTTGAAAGATGTGGCACGTCTTAAAAATATGAGATACAACTTGTTTTTTCATTCACAATTGCAAGAGGAAAATGTAGATGTTAACTATATTAAAAATTGCTGCAAGGATGTATATTCAAATGGTGAGATTCTTTTTAACATGTCCTGGTTTGGAAGAGTTTTTAAACTGATTTTGATATGTCATCCTCTGAGCATAGGTGTCTAGTTGCTAATGATTCAAATGACTTATATCTTTGGCATCGTAGACTTGGTCACGTAGGCTTTGATCACCTCACGCGTGTTAGTGCTCTTGATTGCATACGTGGCTTGCCTAAGCTTAAAGCGAACAACGATATTGTGTTCTCTTCTTGTAGACATGCTAAGATGATTGTTGGTTCACATGCTCCTCTCACAATGACCATGACAACTGAACCGGGACAACTTTTGCACCATGACACCGTAGGTCCTTCACGTGTTCAATCTTTCGGAGGTAAATGGTGTATGTTCTTGTGATTGTTGATGATTATTCTAGATTCTCTTTGGTTTACTTTATGGCATTTAAGAATGAAGCTCTTAGTCACTTTAGAACTTTATTTCTTTGATTATCAATTGATCACCCAGGATCTCTAAAAGCAATTAGATGTGATAACCAAACTGAATTTAAAAATCAATTGGTTAATCACTTTTGTGCTGAAAATGGAATAGATCATCAATTTTCTTCACCTATGTACCTCAACGAAATGGTGTCGTAGAGAGAAAGAACAGAACCTTAGTTGAGATGGCTAGGAATGTGCTTGATGAATATCAAAATCCTAGGAAATTTTGGGTTGATACAATTGCAACTGCTTGTTATGTCTCAAGTCATGTTTTCTTGCATGCTAAGCTAGGAAAAACACCATATGAACTTTGATTTGGACATAGGTCGAGTGTCACACACTTTAGGGTCTTCGGATGCAAATGCTTTGTTAAGAAACATGGTAATCTTGATAAATTTGAAGCTAGATCTATTGATGGCATGTTTCTTGGTTATCCATCTCATACTAGAGGCTACCGTGTGCTTTTACTTGACACTAACAAAATCGTTGAGACTTGTGAGGTTTCTCTTGATGAATATAGCCTAGGTACAAGGTCTAATGTTGCAGGTCCAAATTCATATCCACACGGGGAGAGAATTTTTATTGGAGATGGAGAAAGAGTGGAGTTGCTGCCAGAAATTTCAGAAATAAACAATGATGTTTCAGCTCTTGATCCCGCTCCACAACAAGCATCAACGACCAATACTGTTGGTTCAGATCTTCCTCGAACCACAAGTTCTTCAATTTGTGATGAACATGGAGAAGAAGGACCTTGTTAAGTATCTACTCCCTCTGCATCCTCAAAAGTCATCGTCGACAACAAATCATTGGAAGCTTGCATGAACGAGTCACACGGTCCAGGTTTCATGATCCAAACTCTGATGCTCATTCTACTTTTGTTGCTTCTTTTGAACCCAAACATATATCACATGCACTCAGTAATAAATATTGGATTATTGCCATGCAATAAGAGTTAGAAAATTTTGATAGAAATAATGTTTGGAAACTTGTACCTCCAACTCAAGCCCACACTTTAATTGGAACTAAATGGGTGTTTAAAAATAAACCAAGTGAGGATGGGTTTGTGGTTAGGAATAAGGCTAGGTTGGTTGCTTAAGGTTTCACACAAGTTGAAGGTCTAGATTTGGATGAAACTTTTGCTCCTTTTTCTGGTATAGAAGCTATAAGAATTTTGTTAGCTTTTGCTGCATCTAAAGGTTTCAAGTTATATCAAATGGATGTTAGAAGTGCTTTTCTTAATGGCTACATAGATGAGGAGGTTTATGTGAAGCAACCACCAGTTTTTGTAAATCAAAATTTTCCTAATCATGTTTACAAACTGTCCAAAGCCTTTTACGGTCTCAAACAAGCCCCTAGAGCGTGGTATGATGGGTTAAAAACACTCTTACTTGAAAAGGGGTTTACCATGGGCAAGGTTGATAAGCATGATGGGAGAACACACTTACTTGAAACTGTCCAAAGCCTTTTACCGTGTGCTTAAGCATGGCAATGACTCATTATTTGTTCAAGTGTATGTGGATGATATTATATTTGGTTTTGCTTCTAATGATCTTGTGTCCAGGTTTTCAACTATGATGAGTTTAGAATTTGAGATGAGTATGATGGGAGAACACACATACTTTTTGGGACTGCAAATCAAGCAAGCCAAGGAGGGTACTTTTGTGCATCAAACAAAGTATACGAAACATCTTCTTAAGCACTTCAACATGGACAAAAACAAGCCTCTCCGGACACCAATGGGAACAGCAACAACGCTTGAACTTGATGAAGATGGCGAACCCGTGGATCAAAAAGAAAATGGAAGCATGATCGGGTCACTTTTGTACCTCACGGCATCAAGACCGGACATACAATTCAGCGTGTGTCTTTGTGCTTGATTTCAAGCTTTCCACGTGCTTCATATCAACAAGCCCTCAAAAGAATTCTCAGGTACTTACATGGAACTCAAGAATTTGGCATTTTCCTTCCTTCTTCCTCAACCGTTACCTTGAAAGCTTTTTCGGATGCTGATTTTGGGGGTTGTAGGATTGGATGGAAAAGTACTTTGGGTGCTTATCATTTTAATGGTAATTCACTTGTTGCTCGGTCCTCTAGAAAACAAAGTTCAGTTGCACAATCACGGCTGAATCTGAATACGTAGCTGCTGCTAGCGCTTGCTCACAAATTCTTTTGATTGTTCAAACATTTAAGGACTATAGGATTGGTCTAGATAGTGTTCCACTGTTCTGTGATAACAGTAGTGCCATTTGCATTGCTAAAAACCTGTGCAAAATTTTAGAACAAATCACATTGACATTAGGTATGACTTTATCCGGGAAAATACTGAAAAAGTAAACATTGTGTTTCACCATGTAGATATCGAACAATAATTAGCTGACTTTTCTTACAAAACCTTTGGATTTCACTCATTTTTGTTTCTTTCGTATTGAAATAAAGGTTATGCTTCCTCATGGCCTAGATTGAGGGGAGTTTTGAAACTTGGGAAATCTATGTGTGAATCTAAATCTAAAATAATATGAGCATAGTATTTTGTACATATATAACTTTATGATTCCTTTTACATGTTGAAAGTTATTACTACCTTACTCGTGTTATACATTTTTTAGGTTTTGCCACAACTAGTAATTGGAATAATTACTTACACTATATCTGGTCATGATCAAACTTTCTTGTAGTTTTGAACTTGTTGAATGCTCACAAGTGCTTTTAATAATGAAAAATTAATCAATCAACTACCCACATGTTGAGCTTTTATGATCAAATAAAAAATGAGAAACGATCAAGAGAATATGCATGCATCGCACTTCTTCTTCTTTTGAGATTTCTTATTACTGCACTTTGATATGAATTTGGAACAAGTTGTGTATGTGACACCAAATTCTGAAAATGAACCAAGTGTGACGCATATGTGTGCCCAGGATGTTCAACACACATACACGAATGCATCACAAACGATATACAGAAAATTACCACAACACGAACTAGTAAATAAGTACTTTTATTAAAATATTCTAATAATCCTCAAAGTACAAGCTCTAATGATAATTATTATTGATAAATCTACATCGGAAATAATCTAACTAAGCAAACTAAGCATATGGGATATAGCATGGCTCCAAGCGAACCACAGGCAAGTCGACTGCTGTACACAAGCTAGTACTCCGCATTGTCCTAAGGGTACTCCCGAACATCACATGAAACTGTTGGCGGGGGAATTGCAAGGGTGAGCACATACCGTACTCAGCAAGTGTGCAAAAATAATGACATGTAGCTTAAACAAGGAATGATAATAAGTAATGGCTATTTGTTAAAAAGTACATTTACAATGTATCAAAAGCATCCTACAATGTTTATGTGAAATAATCCTATCATCCCAAATAAACATAATAACTCATATACATCATTCATTATCCATCCATATGCCATATTCTCGCCATCATCCTTAACCTTGTCCATTTATCACCATTCAATCCATAACCATAACCATAACCAAACCATCCCAAATCCCAAGTTCCACTCTAATCATGTAGGTCATCCAGGTGCTCTTAACTAGGAGCACGGCTATCATGACAGTTTTTAACACTCTGCATAGGTTGTACCTCTTTACCCACAAGTTCGTGATTTCATCACTCGTCAGCGACTAAAGAAACATCCCTTATGCCAATTACAATTCCTTAGGTGTATGGCCAAGAGGTCACAAAATAGCCTTTACAAAGTGACTACCAACATATTTCGACCCACTGAGGTTTCACTGGTGGTGATGCCTCTAATTGAGCACATCCAACCAAGGGCCCTCTCTTGTGTTATTCGGAGACCAGGACAGTCCCACCACTATAACAAACCCAACCGACTCCCAATCCCCGCTCTCCAAAATGGTCCGAACAATGCTGGCAATACACCTAATTAATTGCCTATGCTACACCCATACTTGGCCTTATGGTGGCACTGTTGTCCTGGCTTATTCTTGCATGTAATGGTCCTTAGATCCAAGGCAAGCAAACTACCATATCATCCAACCCAATCCACATACCATGTCGTTGACAGCAGTTATATACCAATTTCATCCGTCAATTTAACTCAATTATGTGAAGGATTTGTCATTTCTTGCACACATCACCTTTCTATCTAACCCAATTCCACTTGGACTTGGAGAAATATGTGTATAAAGCATTTTATGCAGGAAATGAGGAAATGTAGAGGGACCAATCCTATAAAATATCATTTCAGCCAATCAGGCGATGACACGTGGCATCCCATGGATCAAATGGCCCACAAACAGAAGTATCCGAGGAGATCCAACGGTGTATCACACATATACATCAATGGGACCCACCTGGCAACCACCTGGAGAAAGCACACGAGAAACGGTGCAATGACCGGGTCGACCGACCTGGTCTTTGCACCAAACTCGGTCAGCCTCCACGTGTTGGCTCCTCGAGGCTCCCTGGAGTCAATGGTGACCGATTCACGCACTTTTGGTGGTGGGAACCGACCTAAACACTAGTATAAATAAGACCTTCCACCCCTCACTTCAACACACACCACTTGGGCATCATTCTATTGTATACACTATGTTCCATAGTCCTTAGAGGAGTTAGGATGTAGAGAGGAGAGCCTCTAGTCCCAAGTCCAAATTGGGAAAGGAGTAGAAGGAGTCTCTCTTCCCAATTCCACATTGGGAAAGGTATGACTTATGTATTACTTCTTGTATTTGTGACTTTGTGCTCAATAAAGATATTATCTTTAGTCTTCTTTTATATGTATACTTGGACAAAGCGTTTCTTGTTTGATTGTGGATTCCATGTATGTGGAAGGTATAATATTTATGATTTCACTCTCATGATCACATCTTATAGTCATAAGCACTATAGACCCCCACTATAGTCTATGTAGTTATGATATGATTATGTTAATATGAATAACTATGCTATACAATCAACATTGGTTCAACGATGTTTAGGTTAGTCATTGCCTTAGGATGGCTTGTGCCATGGCTCCTAAGGTATTTGCTTAGTATGCTAGCATGGTGCTAGGCTATTTAAGTAGCGTTGGATGTCTCGTAGACCCACGGATTGAAGAGGTAGGCAGTAGGTGGTGAAATCCCTATATGTCCTTTGTAATCCTCCACGTTCGGCTATGCCACAGGCTCTTGGCAGGAGTCACCCTAGTATTGCAAGGGGTAAGCCCGTGCCCCATGTGTTGAATAGCATTGCATAGGAATTCATCGTTGACATGACCATTAGAATCTACCTTAGGCTATGTATATGTATTAGGAACATTGTAGGAGCAACTCTCTAACTCTCAATCCAATCTCCCTCTAGGACCCATTTTACCCTTTAGAATAGATTGCCTAGGTGTGTGTCACACTACCCCTATTATCAACTTACCCCTGTCCGGATAATGGATTAGTATCCCATAGCTTGACCATAAGAGTAATATATAATTTACTCCATTCCCTTCCTTTGGGATAAATATGATACCCTTGGGAATACTCATGGGTGAAATGCTTCAACGGTATCTTCTGTGCGCTTGCGGATCTCATCTCTTTACCGGAGATGATCTGTTGTGTTAAGAAATACCAACAAGCATTTCTGGCGCCGTTGCCGGGGATGATTTGTTAGTATATCTTAGGAGCCGTCAACAAGAATTTCTGGCGCCGTTGCCGGGGAAGGCAAAGAAAGTGAAGGATCGCTATCACTTGTGATTAAACTATAGGTACTAGTAGTTATTAGGCAGGATTACCCTTGTTTGTTTTCTGCTTTGTGTGAAAACAGGGTAGTGTTGGCCAACCAATTGTATGAGATGTCCAACGAGGACGCAAGTGCTCAACTGCAAGATGATTTAAGGTGTACCTCAACAAATGTCCGCTAGGCAACACCATTGCCTATTGCGGAAGAATTTCAGCTTTCAGTAAGAGCCAAAGTCATCCATACCCAAGCTTGGGGGAGGATCCAAGAAGTTCTTCTTGGTTTGCCTCCACCATGGGGTGGATAGCTGGCTCTTCATCCAACACTCGTGTCATGGGTTGGCTCCACCAATCCATGACCACATTCATGCTGGAGCTGAAGGAGTCCTATTCTCATTCATCATGGATGAGAAGAGGGTCTCAACTCAAGGGGTGGATTAAAGAATGCTCGAGTTCCCAGAGCTTGTCATGCACACCACTTCACAAGGTGGATATGCTAGGTATGGAACTACACCTCCCATTGAAGTTTCATGAATATCCAAGTCGTTGGAGATTTGTTTGGATAATCCAAGTCGCGGATATTCACATGATTTGTGAAAATCCGTGTCATCATGGGACGCGTGGGAATTGTTTCCCTAAGACCCATGAGGACCTTTTACAAGCAACAACTCCAATGGCTACCATTCACAAGGATGTCAAGGGTGGAATTAACATCACCCTTGTATTCAAGGAGGCTATGGCTTTCAAAGGGATTTAAGTTCAACTAGCCTACCTTGAAGTATCTTGGCCAAGCAGAAATCAAGACAATATTCACATGAAGATCTTGGCCAAGGACAAGAACTTAAGGTGCATTCAAAGTCCAAGATTTCCCACATCACTTGTTGGGATTCCCACACTTCGACCAAACCCATTCAACCTAGGGCAAGTGACATTGTGGATGAAGCGTTTGTTGTTTGATTATAGAGTCCACATGTCATCATGCCCAAGGAAGCCTTTGACCCATGATCAAGGTATGCGTTGATTCAATGGAATATCAATATGGTCAGAGTGGCACCCCTAAGAAGGACAAAGCCTCACCATGCTCATGAAGGAATACATTCAAGAGGGAGAACCCATCGCTACAATAACATGTCTATATCAATACAACGGGGAGAGGCTAGGGCCACCATGTGGCCCACATGTCCAAATGACAGCCAAATGAGTTTGGCATGTCAAAACAAGAAGAAATCGTCCACATCTTCAACTCCAGGATTGGACAACAAATCATCAAGCTGAACAGAACGGAGGTAAGTCCTACCCATCGGACTTCAAAAATTCGGTGAGTCCTCGCCAATAGGTTAATTGGTAGTTATCACTCACCGGACTTCAAAAATTCGGTGAGTCTTTGCCAATAGGTTAATTGGTAGTTATCACTCACCGGACTTCAAAAATTCGGTGAGTCGTTGCCAATAGGTTAATTGGCAGTTATCTCATATTTGTTTTTCAAATTGCATCAGCCCTTGCATTTGCATGTTTGAAATTCCACACTTGCATGTTGGAAAGTAAAAATTCCAACCATCATAAAACTAAAAATTTGAATTAGGGGGGAAATTTAATTGGATATGAACTATGTGCATGACCACTTGAATTTATCTTCCTAGTTCAACCCAAAAAGATTTGCTTTGGCCCTCATTGCATTTACAAATTATTTCAAGCTGGGCAAGACAATTTGAAAATTGGGTTCAATTTGCTTTTGGCTAATGTAACCCATTTTTGAGTTGTTTTGTGTGTTTTTGATTAAAGTGCAGCTAGGTCAAAATTGTGAAGAGGTGTTATGGCAAGAAAGGCGAAGGTTTCATCAAGCTCAAGTCACCATTGGGAGAATTTGAGAACACTTCTCTCCTTCAAACTCATTTTGAGTTTGAGGAAGAGAAATGTTCAAGATGATGACCCAATGGAGGAGCCAGAACTAAATATATTGCCAAATCCAATCTCAACTTGGCAATTGACATCAACCATCAAGCTACGCCGAAACTCAAGGTTGTTAGTTTCTCACACAAAGACCTTCGTCACCAACTTCTCTTCAAATAAGGTATTAGTTTAGAACTTTTCATTGTTTGGTTTGCTATAGAATTGAATGTATTTGCTTGCATTTGTGAGGAAGGTTGACACTTCCTCATCATTCAATTCTCAAGCATCCTCACAAGAGTAAGCGTGGGTATTGACTTTTGGATCTCCAAAAAGAAATCCCACCTTACTTGGCAAAATTTCAAACAAGTACCTAGAATCCTTTAAGAATTGTTTTGTAAACTTAGTCATTTTTGTCGAGGTTTAGAAAGCAAGACTTTTGGGCATGACTTAATTGGTGAACTGGCATATAGAAACTTGGGCATAGTGACAGCCATAATTTTTAATTGAGCTTCATGCATAGATGGTGTCACTAGATTTCAAACTCCTAGGAATAAGTGATATCCTTGCTCTGAAATTGAATTGTGTTTTTAGGAGGAGTCACTAAATTTCAAATTCCTAGTGAGGTTCAGGAGGATAAAATTGAGAATTTTGTTTGTCATGGTCTAAATGATAAAAAATTGCTCTTGAAAGCTAAGATGGTTAGAAACTTTAAAAGGTGTAGGAATCCATATAGTGTATTTCTATCACATGCATTGCTATGAGTAGGAGCTTTAGAAAATATGCAACATGAATTATCCATAAAGCTCCACTCTTATCAATGAATAACACATTGATCATAGATACACTTGACATTGGATCCAATGCATATTTGATTTTGTTCTTCCCCGTATGTACAAATGGAAGTTCGGTTACCTAACTCGAACATTCATTTGTACAAGTCTCGGGAGCTAACCATCCCTCTCCATTCAAGAGAGGAAGTTTGTAGGAGTAATATTACTATGCAGGCATTCATGAAGCTGATTGTTGGGATCCCTAGAGGATTCCATTTGAACATCTCTTGGCCAAGGAGTAAATTAGGATGGTTTTTATCTATCGGAAATTATGGCCAAAGGTCAATCTTAACTATACGAGGCGAGAGATTTGAAATGGGTACCCTCC